>JACEFZ010015611.1:0-43307 GCA_014155875.1 Cepaea nemoralis
TCATGGGACTGGACACGTCGGCTTTTTATCCCCCTTGGTAAGATGGCGTTATGTCGCCTTGTTACAAAAGAGAGGATTTTTTTTGTTGTTTTATCATCACATGATATCATCCATCATCATCATGATCATCATCAGGATCATCATGATCATGATCCATGATCATCTTTAACATCATGATCATGATCATCATCATCATCATCATCATCATCACATCATCACGCAACCGTCATCATCATCACATTATTATTATTATTATTATTATTAATTATTATTATTTTATCAGTATTATCACCACCATCTTCATATTATTATTATTATTATTATTATTATTATTATTATTATTATTATTATTATTATTTTATCAGTATTATCACCCACCATCTTCATATTATTATTATTATTATTATTATTATTATTATTATTATTATTATTATTATTATTATTATTATTAATGCCATTATCATTATCATTATTATTATCATTATCACTATTATTAGTATGATCATTATCAGTAAAATTATTATCAGTATTATTGTTATCATTATCAGTATCATTATTAATTTTATCATTATCATCACTATTATTAATATGATAAGTATCAGTATTGTCGTTATTATCATCTTTATGATCTCTAAAGTTGGAGTTTGTTCGCCTGATTGCGAGGGACACTGTTAATAGGGAAAGCTAATCCACACGTAAAATCCAGTCCAGCACTAATAAAAGTATTGTGTATGGACTACGCTTGAGTTCAAAGCGAGAGAGCACCAAAAAAATCAATATTATTATTAGTTTTATTATTATTATCAGTAGTATTATCATTATCATGATTATTATCATTATTATCAATATTATTATTAATAGTATTAACAAATAAAAGCAAAATCATTAGACCGCGCGTTGTTGCAGTACAATTCTTAGAGTAACTTGGATCAAAGAAGAAGAACTCTACTGACACTGAACAAGATCTGACTATCGAAGAAAACTGGCTGATAAACTAAATCATGTCTTACAAAATAAAACCAAAATATAAAAATATTTGCCACATTCAGTGTTGCAGTGGGATAGAATGAACAGTTCTGGGAAGGTTAACCCAGTTAACAAATGCCTCAAGAAGTCGGATGTGTCTGCCGAGAGACGCATATATCGCAGCTCTGATGTAAACAGTCATCACGTATTTATATATTTTAAAAAAAGCATTTTGGAAGAAAAGAGAAGAAGAATAAGATGATGAAGAAGGAGCAGAAGAAGGAGAATCAACAAGTATAGTTCCTGAGAGAAGACGCTGGCGTCAACCAGGGTGGAAGAGCACGAAGGACATTAAAGACGCCATGGGTAGGACAAAACGGGAGGCTGGGGACCGTGGCAAAGAGCCGAGAGTCTTTCCAGCGCTCTGGATGTCACGTGATGCAAAGGACCTGACATTATGTGATAAGGAAGATGATTATGATGGCAATCATTATTATAATAATAATAATTATTATTACGATTGTTACTAGTAGTAGTAGTAGTAGCAGCAGCTGCTAATCTCCTGGCCTAGGGATGAGAGACTTTCTCCGTAATCCCGTTTATCTACGTGAGCAAACGTAGCTGCGCGAAAATCGGTAGCGGTTCTCGCCGAGCCCGTTTCTTACGGGATATTTGAGCCGGCCGCTCAGAATGCAATGGAAAACTACTGAGCGTAATCTTGGCAAGAAAGCAACAACAGCGGTAAATTGCTGGTGTTGACAGCGATGTCCTGTAATAGGATATGCGGAAAAAATAATACCAGCAGCAGCAGCGACAGTAGTAGCAGTTGCAGTAGTAGTAGTAATAGTAGTAGTATTAGTAGTAGTGATATTAGTAGTAGCAATTATAGTAATAGTAGTAGTAGTAGCACATTATTAGTAGGATTAGTAATTGTTGTAGTAGTAGTAGTAGTAGTAGTAGTAGTAGTAGTAGTAGTAGTAGTAGTAGTAGTAGTAGTAGTAGTAGTAGTAGTAGTAGTAGTAGTAGTAGTAGTAGTAGTAGTAGTAGCGGCTGCAACAACCGCAGCAGCAGTAGTAGTTGTCTTAGTGGTATTAGTACATACAAATCACTCATGTACACGACATCCACCATATTGACAGATCCGGGGAATCCCAGTTCGACAGGATCGGTTGCATCCCTACCTGACCTCTGCGATGCCAGGACAACCTTTGAACTTCGACCCAGCCCTGGCAGCTCATCCATATGGATTACTGTAAGTAACGTCCGAGGATCCCATATTCCAGCATCCAACTCTCTGGTCATTCCCATGCGTGCTTCGTCTCCTTTAGCATATTTTGAAGAGTTTAGACAGAGTACCATTAGTCATTTGGTTCAGTGTGGATATACTTGTCTCCTCCGCCCTTTACCACGTAGCTTCCTGCTACTATCACATTGGGTACAGAGATTTCATCATTCGTAGCCGCTTGTAGCAATGGATTTGCTTCTTTTTATTTCGTCCAATTTGGACATATGTGGTCAAGCAACTCACCCCAAGCTGTCATATCCTTACCAATCACAGGCAGCTCTGCCCATATCCTCCCCATCTTATGTATTTATGTCTCTACTTAAAAGTCGACGCTTAAAAGTCGACAGGGTCGACTTCATTGCACCGGGTGTTATCCCATATGGTTCGGTCTCTTTCCGCAGCACGGAAAGCGTCGCACAAAGCACGAACTCCGTAGCTTTTAGCGACGACCCACAGGAGTCTCTGAAACATTTAACTCGTAAACCGAAGGGTGCGGCCCGGAATCGAACCCACAACCTTCGGAGCACGAGTCAAACGGCTTGACCACTTCGCCACAGAGACTCCCTAAGGGATGTCTCTACTTATCTTCTCAATGTGTTTTTGGGTTGTCCTATATTTATTTTGTCTTGTGGATTCCAGACAAAAGCTTTTCTAATTAAATCATTCTCAGATTTTGTTAATGTATGTCCAATACAGGGCAAGCATCTTTTCTTCACCTCTTGATTCATTGGTATTTGTCTCGTTCTCTCCTTTAACTCCCCATTGATGATTCCATCACCTGATTCTATGTTACACAGACACCAATTAATGAATGTGTCAGTTTATGTGTAATCGTCCCTGTTTCAGATTCATATAGTAGTTATGATTTAACGTGATATTGAATATATATAATTTCATGCTACGCTTAATTTCTTAGGACTTCCTTAAATGTCCTAGTTCCGCGAAAGCTCGTCTTGCCTTTTGTATACCTATTCTGATATCTGTATCTGTTCTCCATCTATGTCTACATTGCTGCCTAGATAGGAGTATTTTTCCGTCTCTGAAAGCGAGGTTTCATCAAGGGAGATCGGGTTACCACGTGATTGTGTTTCCTCGTGCAATATTTGATTATTATGTGGGAAATGAGACTTCTATTGTTCCTCTTCCTTGTCTTCCCCGTGTGGTAATAGAGTGGCAGAATCATCATCATGTGCCATGCCGATTAACGTCTTGGTTTGCCAAAAGAGTGTGCTGAGATTCTCTGCATGTGATCTATGGAAGGAGACTGGAGCACGTTTAGAGATGTCGGCGTGCAGTCGAAGTGATTCTTGACCCAAATCAAACAAAACCACAATGAAAAGATAATTTTGAGAGAAAAAGAGTTAGATTGCGTTCACGATGTCAGAAATTATCATCCACAACCGACGTCCCAGCATCCGTATATAATCAGCCTTCTTCAGACAATGTATATATTTATGCATACTTATAGCTCAGTGTGCTCATACTTATATCCAGTGGCTAGGTGGTCACGCATGCATCTGTTCCGTCCTCTACCATGGTTCATCCTGCTAGTGCTGAATTGGATTTCTAATTTCATCAATTCTAGCCGCGCGTAGCCTGTTGATTTGAATTAAATTGTGCCAAGAATGACATCACAACACTCGGACTTTTCCCATACTGTTCCGTCCTTATCTTCAACAATCAGCAAAGAGTCTTAATACTAAAGATACTAGTCGCTTCCTGATTATATGTCCGTCTGGATTTTCCTCGGAGACTGAATTCCGGCCAGATCCTCCTGTCACTCTTTGCCACACCATCCTCTCCAGACCACGATTATTTATATGTTCCCCCACACTATACACCTGATGCCAAAGGGCCTTACCACAACGGCGTTATCGTGCAACAATACCAGACTCAGCCTCAGCGGTGCAGACCCAGCCAATCTGTTCGCCTGTTCGTTTTCAAACACACCAGCATGCTCTCTGGAAAAGACCCAACAGTTACTTCCCATAATTGATTTTTTACTAGGAGCATGCAGATCTGCACGAAGCATGCCTGTCTTCACCTTTCCCAGCATGCTCTATGAGTCCGTTACAACCAAGACGTCTGATTTCTAGCTGCATTTAGCCATTGATTTGTGTCTCCTCGTCTTAGAAGAGTATCACCTATTCCTTAGCGGTTCCGTTAGCGAAGATGAAAGGGGACTGTACTGATAATGTCCTAAACACAGTCGGACAAAGTTCAACGCCTGTATTGGACGCCTGTTTGTGAGGAAATGACGTGGAATAAACCCACTACCCCAACGTGCATTCAGGCCTACGCAATCCAATGACCCCATCACACCACATACACATTGCAGCGTATTGCATCAGGACATTTGTTAACATCATATCTTCCTAGGTCAAGGTCAGTGTTCCCACTGAAGGTCAGCCAATCATCGGCTATTACATTTCCAGGTACACCTGCATGGCCTGGACAGGAGCACCACTTCAGGTCTTCATTCCCTCTCATACACATAAACTCACTCACAATCACATATTCACTAACAAAAATGTACTTATACATACATACATATATACATACTCTCTCTCTCTCTCTCTCTCTCTCTCTCTCTCTCTCTCTCTCTCTCTCTCTTCATCTCTCTCTATCCTTCTCCATCTCTCTTTTTCTCCATTTCTCTCTTTCTTCATCTCTCTCTCTTTTTCCATCTACTTCTTCCTCTCTCGTTCTCCATCTCTCTTTCTTTCACTCTTTCTTCATCTCACTCCTTCTCCATCTCTCTCTTTTCAATCTCTGTCTTTCTCCATCTCTATTTCTCCATCTCTCTCTTTCTCCATCTCTATCTTTCTCCATCCCTCTTTCCCCTTCCCTCTCTTTCTCCAGCTCTCTCTCTCTCTCCATCTCTCTCTCCATCTCTCTCTCTCCATCTCTCTCTCCTTCTCCATCTCTCTTTTTCTCACTCTTTCTCCACCTCTCTCTTTCTCAATCTCTCTGTCTTTCTCCATCTGGCTTTCTCCATCTCTGTTTTTCTCCATCTCTGTCTTTCTCCATCTCTCTCTTTCACCATTTAGCTCTCTTTCTCCATCTCTCTCTTTCTCCATCTCTCTCTCTCTCTCTTTCTCCATCTCTCTCTTTCTCCATCTCTCTCTATTTCTCCATCTCGCTCTTTCTCCATCTCGCTCTCTTTCTCCATCTCTCTCCATCTCAATCTCTCCACGTACACATTCAAGGCCCTGTTACGAGAATTATGCCTGTCATGGACCAATTGTCTGTGACTAGGATTCACGGTCCAAACGGCCGTTGCTGAGTGCGAGGAACACGATTTCCACCTGGACACTTGGACGAGGACCGTGGTCCAGGTTGGACATGTAGAGAGTCAGAGTAAGCAATGGTGTTATTTACCTCGCCGTCATACATATCTTAGTTATATATTTTTAGTGTTTAGAAAGCAAGTGTTGTAGGCTGTGCGTTTTACGAAGTGTATATCGAGATCAGGTGAACACGTGTAAAGGTTAGATGTGAATTAAATATATAAAACGAACCGATCTTATGTCGTACTTGTTTGATGCTTTGTGGCATCGAATGACAATGTGGTTTGGATATACTACAGTGGCTTAGTGCACTCAGACCAAATGTATTATCTGCTCCACAACTAGTCAGACCATAAGCAGGACAATTTTCCAACACAATTATCTGTGTCCTACCAACATTAACGAGCCATACCAACAAATGGACACATTTGTCGAAGCAAGGGTGAACCAGCCAGAATTAGAGCCAATTAAGTATCGTTAGAATATTACCCCTGGTGAGTGTATTTTCCGCGCCATGACACGTCAGGTGCATGTCAATTATTTATGCCAGAAATATTCCAGTTTTAACTTTTACATTGACATGGAGGTCATGGGCTCAATCCGCGGCTGAGCGGATTTAGATCTTTAATAACTGATCTGGCTCCCCAGGTGTACCCAGCCTGAAATAAGCACTCACAGTGTCTTGGGAAGTCAAAGCTGCCGGCGTTATACTCAAACATCAGCCCCCGAGTAGCGATTGGTCTATAGAAATATAGGTCAAGCACCGCATGCCTGATGAGCCTCAAGGCGCGTAAACGGGTCTTTTACACAATAACTGAATTCTGTCCTTGTTGAAAGTGAAGTCTGCCCTTATTGAAAACGTGAATTCTGTCCTTGCTGACAGAGTGAATTCTGTCCTGTGTTGAACGAGTGAATCCTGTCCTCGTTGAAAGAGTGAACTATGTCCTTCTTGGAAGAGTGAATTCTGTCCTTGTTGAACGAGTGAATTCTGTCCTTGTTGAACGAGTGAATTCTGTCCTTGTTGAACGAGTGAATTCTGTCCTTGTTGAAAGAGTGAATTATGTCCTTGTTGAGCGAGTGAATTCTGTCCTTGTTGAAAGTGAAGTCTGCCCTTATTGAAAACGTGAATTCTGTCCTTGCTGACAGAGTGAATTCTGTCCTTTGTTGAACGAAAGAATTCTGTCCTTGTTGAAAACGTAAATACTGTCCTTGTTGAAAGAGTGATGTCTGTCATTGTTGAAAGCGTGAATTCTGCCCTTGTTGAAAGAGTCGATTCTGTCCTTATTGAAGGAGTGAAGTCTGTCCTTGTTGAAAGAGTGAACTATGTCCTTCTTGGAAGAGTGAAGTCTGTCCTTGTTGAAAGAGTGAATTCTATTAGAAAGGCAAATGTTACATGCATCCATCTTGACCTAATTTCAGATATAGCGGGATGGATGTCAACGGGGGACCAATCAGGAAGGCGGCCACTCGCGAGACAACAGGTCCGCTGAAGATCTGGCTGAGCGAGCACAAGAAGAACCCGTACCCGACCAAGGCCGAGAAGATCATGCTGGCCATCATCACCAGGATGACTTTAACCCAGGTATGTTAATTTGTTTATACAGTCATTCGTTCACTCACTGACTCGCTCACTCACAGACTTGTTCACTCACTGACTCGTTCACTCACCGACTAGTTCACTCACTGACTCGTTCACTCACCGACTCATTCACTCACCGACTCGTTCACTCACTGACTCGTTCACTCACCGACTAGTTCACTCACCGACTCGTTCACTCACCGACTCGTTCACTTACCGACTCGTTCACTCACCGACTCGTTCAGTGAAACTTGACGTAGAAGCACTCGTATGTGAGATTGAGTTCTGACTTATCTAGACATTGTGGCCTTCTAATATAACGCTAGACATAGCGAACGACTAAATTTACTTCATGTCCCTAAACCTAGGATAGACTTATATAAAACAAGCTTAGCATACTCTGCCGCTCAGTTGTGGAACAATCTTCCACAAGAAATCAAAGACACCACCAATCATGATACATACATTCGCAACCTGTTTGAACACTACCTTAGTACAGACTACATGCCCCCATAACAAATAACACAAAAAAGACAATAATGGTAACTTATCTCAAACGACAACTAGCCAAAAAACATTCCCTTATGTATGGCACGTTACACCCTCCTTAGGTATTTATAATGCCCATGTTAAACACTGCCTCAGTGAGTCATTTGTTATTGATTATTTTTCATGCGTTTTAATGTTCTTTTGTTGTCAAAAGTTGCTTCATAAGTGATGTTGAATGAAAGAATGTATGAGAGGAAATAGAGAAGAAGGGCAGAATGTCAGACGGGCCTGCGTGCCCAATTCTTAACCCTTTGAAAATAAAGACTTATTATTATTATTATTATTATTATTACGGGAAATCATGGGCAGACACTAGTCTTATGGGGCATCAAGTGCATACATTTCTCTGGCGTGGCATTCAGGGCAGATACTAGTCTGGGGGGGGGGGGGGGCACTTTAAGTATTTTTGTTTGGGGAGGGATGGGGCACCGTACTTGTCTGTTGGAGAATTCTGGGTGGGCACTTGACTGATGGGGCATCATACTTGTTTGGTGGGACATCATGATTGTCTGGTGGCGCAACATACTTGTCTGGTGGGGCATCATACTTGCCTGGTGGGGCATCATACTTGTCTGGTGGGGCATCATACTTGTCTGGTGGGGCATCATACTTGTCTGGTGGGGCATCATACTTGTCTGGTGGGGCATCATACTTGTCTGGTTGGGCATCATACTTGTCCGGTGTAGCATCATTCTCCACTAGACAAGCATCATGCTTGTCTGGTGGCGCATCATACTTGTCTGGTGGGGCATCATACCTGTCTGGTGGAGCATCATACTTGTCTGGTGGGGCATCATACTTGTCTGGTGGGGCATCATACTTGTCTGGTGGGGCATCATACTTGTCTGGTGGGGCATCATACTTGTCTGGTGGGGCATCATACTTGTCTGGTTGGGCATCATACTTGTCTGGTGGGGCATCATACTTGTCAGGTGGGGCATCATACTTTTCTGGTGGGGCATCATGCTTTTCTGGTGGGGCATCATGCTTACCTGGTGGGGCATCATACTTGTCTGGTGGGGCATCATACTTGTCTGGTGGGGCATCATACTTATCTGGTTTGGCATCATACTTGCCTGGTGGGGCATCAGGCTTTTCTGGTTGGGCATCATACTTGTCTGGTGGGGCATCATACATGTCTGGTGGGGCATCATACTTGTCTGGTGGGGCATCATACTTGTCTGGTTGGGCATCATACTTGTCTGGTGGGGCATCATACTTGTCTAGTTGGGCATCATACTTGTCTGGTGGGGCATCATACTTGTCTGGTGGGGCATCATACTTGTCTGGTTGGGCATCATATTTGTCTGGTGGGGCATCATACTTGTCTAGTTGGGCATCATACTTGTCTGGTGGGGCATCATACTTGTCTGGTGGGGCATCATACTTGTCTGGTGGGGCATCATACTTGTCTGGTGGAGCATCATACTTGTCTGGTGGGGCATCATGCTTGTCTGGTGGGGCATCATGCTTGTCTGGTGGGGCATCATACTTGTCTGGTGGGGCATCATACTTGTCTAGTGGGGCATTCTGAGTAGATACTTTTCTGGGGGGGGGGGCATCATACTTCGATGGTGGGGCATTCTGGGAGGACACTTGTCTGATGAGGCATCATTCTTGTCTGATGAGGCGTCATTCTTGTCTGGTGGGGCATCATACTTGTCTGGTAGGGCATCATACTTGTCTGGTTGGGCATCATACTTGTCTGGTGTAGCATCATTCTCCACCAGACAAGCATCATACTTGTCTGGTGGGGCATCATACTTGTCTGGTTGGGCATCATACTTGTCTGGTGTAGCATCATTCTCCACCAGTCAAGCATCATACTTGTCTGGTGGGGCATCATACTTGTCTGGTGTAGCATCATCCTTGTCTGGTGGGGCATCATGCTTGCCTGGTGGGGCATCATGCTTGTCTGGTGGGGCATCATACTTGTCTGGTGGGGCATCATACTTGTCTGGTGGGGCATCATACTTGTCTGGTGGGGCATTCTGAGTAGATACTTTTCTGGGGGGGGGGGCATCATACTTGTATGGTGGGGCATTCATGGAGGACACTTGTCTGATGAGGCATCATTCTTGTCTGATGGGGCATCATACTTGTCTGGTGGGTCATCATACTTTTCTGGTGGGGCATCATACTTGTCTGTTGTGAGAATCATGGACAGATATTAGTCCGTGGGGCATCATATTTGTCTTGTGGGACATAATGGGCATATATTAGTCCATGGGGTATCATATTTGTCTAGTGGGTATTATGAGCAGATACTTGTCTGGTGGGAGCATCATGAGCAGGTAATTCTCTTATGTGGGGCATCATGGGCAGACATCTGCCGGATGTGGGGCGTTATTGGTTATCATGAGCAGATATTTGTCTGGTTGGGCATTACGGCAAACAATTGCCGGTTGGGAAACTCCTGGACAGACACTAGCCTGGCTAGCTAGAGCATCATACTTGTCTGATGGGGCCTCATATTTGTCTGGTGGGGCATCATACTTGTCTGATGGGGCCTCATATTTGTCTGGTGGGGCATCATACTTGTCTGATGGGGCCTCATATTTGTCTGGTGGGGCATCATACTTGTCTGATGGGGCCTCATATTTGTTTGGTGGAGCATCATACTTGTCTGATGGGGCCTCATATTTGTCTGGTGGGGCATCATACTTGTCTGATGGGGCCTCATATTTGTCTGGTGGGGCATCATACTTGTCTTGTTGGGCATCATACTTGTCTGATGGGGCCTCATATTTGTTTGGTGGAGCATCATACTTGTCTGATGGGGCCTCATATTTGTTTGGTGGAGCATCATACTTGTCTGATGGGGCCTCATATTTGTCTGGTGGGGCATCATACTTGTCTGGTGGGATATCATACTTGTCTGGTGGGATATCATACTTGTCTGGTGGGATATCATACTTGTCTGGTGGGATATCATACTTGTCT
Organism: Cepaea nemoralis; assembly: GCA_014155875.1. NCBI lineage: Eukaryota > Metazoa > Mollusca > Gastropoda > Stylommatophora > Helicidae > Cepaea > Cepaea nemoralis. The sequence goes on from JACEFZ010015611.1 coordinate 10,613, forward strand.
GGTGGGATATCATACTTGTCTGGTGGGATATCATACTTGTCTGGTGGGATATCATACTTGTCTGGTGGGATATCATACTTGTCTGGTGGGATATCATACTTGTCTGGTGGGATATCTTACTTGTCTGGTGGGATATCATACTTGTCTGGTGGGATATCATACTTGTCTGGTGGGGGAAGCATGGCCAGATATTAGTCCGTGGGGCATCACACTTGTTTGGTGGGGGAATTATGGACAGATATTAGTCCGTGGAGCATCATACATGTCTAGTGGGGGAATCATAGACAGATATTTGTCTGTGGGGCATCATATTTGTCTGGTGGGACAACATGGACATATATTCGTCCGTGGGGCATCATATTTGTCTAGTGGGTATTATGAGCAGATACATGTCTGGTGGAGGAATCATGGGCAGATAATTGTCTGGTGTTAGGCATCATGGGCAGACATATGCCTGGTGTGGGGCATTATATTTGTCTAGTGGTTATCATGAGCAGATACTTGTCTGGTGGGCATCACGGCAAACAATTGCCGGTTGTGAAACTCCTGGACAGACACTAGCCTGGCTAATTGAGGCATCATCATCAATGGCCTCCGCTGCGAGAAAGCCAGTCCAGCTCTTCACACGTTGCGCGTGGTGTGTATATAACTGATGAGTATACGGTCAGTAGATAACTAGCATTCATGTCTTGGAGAGTTCATGAGCCAATTCGGAATGAGCGTGTCATTTGTATACCCGGATAGAACCACACGAGCACCAGTTGGCAATTCTTCGAGCTGCACAATATTGAGCGAATCGAATCGATAGGTTTCTAATAGCAACAACACAAGCTCTCTGACGATAGGATTCAGTTACATAGCTGAATGGATTTTTCACGACAGCAACACATTGAACATTTCGATGGTTTTCAACTGAATCTCCTGATGGGTTTTTAACAGTAACAACACACTGAATCTTTCGATGGTTTCCAACAAATCTGTCAATGGTGTTTACTTGAATCTGCCCATGGGTTAATAACAGCAACAGCAACAACACACTGAATCTTTCTTCGGTTTTCAACAATTCTGTTGATGAATGTATTATAAGCAGCAAGGCACTGAACTTCCCCATGGTTTTCAACTGAATCTTCCGATGGTTTTATAATAACAACCATCTAAGTGTAGAATGCAAATAATTAGGGGTTGCAAACACATTTTCACCGGGATGGTTAACCCGGTCAACAAATGCCCGCAGAATGTGTCGGCCTAACGGCCCAAGAATGCAGCTTTGCTGTAAACAGGCACAACGCAATCACATCCGGAAAAAAAAAATCTGGATGAGCGCAGCAGAAGAAGAAGAAACACATTTTCAGATTTTAATCTTTTATATAATTACAAGACTTACCATAATATCTTTTCATTGTGTAACCAAATTAGCGAAAATGTGAAGGAACGAAGTGTGTAGGGAACATAACATGAAAATGTGAAAGGAACGAAGTGTTTAGGAAACATAACATGAAAATGTGAAAGGAACGAAGTGTGTAGGGAACATAACATGAAAATGTGATAGGAACGAAGTGTGTAGGAAACATAACATGAAAATGTGTAAGGAATGAAGTGTGTTGGGAACATAACATGGAAATTAACATTAGAGAGCGAAGGGACCTGAGAGATCATTTCGTCAAAAGTGGGAACCCAATGACAATGACGGAGTGCCTGCACATATACAGCAACCCGGAAACACAGCGACTGGTCAGACAGTTCCTATGCAGAACAGGGAAGACCGTATAACCTCCCCACACTGTATATATGTATAGATGTGCTTGTTTGTATTTGTGCAGGTTTATATGTTTAAAAAAAAAAAAACTGGCGGGGTGAATGGCAGGAAGGTGGGTTGGCTCTTCCGGTAGAGCACCTGAACTAGGAAGATAGGGAGATCTGGTCATCTTGTTGCCACACCACACCCACACGCGATGAAGAAAACCGCCAAAACTCACAAGCGTAAAGGAGTTCGTACCGCTGACCGGGGGGACAACTTGAGACTTGCAATTAAATGCTCTGCCCTTGCCTACATCAAGTCCTTATGAGGACTGGACATGAACGGGACTAGCCCCGATGAGAATAACACAAGAAGCGACAAGCACTTAGCAGTGCTAACAGAGAAAATAAGCCAACAAACGAGAGAATGAGGGCCCCAGTAGGCCCAACCAAGGACCGGTCTTTACCAGGACCAGCACAAAGCAAATCTATCCGACGAACAGAGCGGAACAAATAAAAACCAGTAGGAATTAGGACCAACAATCCACACAACCACGGACCTCAACAATAACCACAGCTGATGAAGCAGGTTAGACGAGACCGAATTTGGAATTTTTGTTTTTGAAAATTGGAATTGGAATTGGAATGAGAGCTAATGACTATAAACAAAGAAGAAGAAAACACAACAACAAAGATTCATCTACAAGAAAACACCATGAAAAAAGTAAAGTTTCAAGCACACAGGAAGTATAATATCATCAAATGGCAAATTAGAAGACGAAATCGAGAATAGATGCTATAAGGCAAACCAACTAACTGGACAAACAGCTCCAATACTAAAGAACAAACACGTATCAGTAGATACTAAAAACACTCGACAACACAATATGTCTACAAACAGGAAAGAAGAAAAGAAAAATTACAAGGGACATGTGATTCCGGGGAAGAATACTCAACATAGCAAGAAGATAGCAAAGCAGACATGATGGAATCAGGAGTAAAGTGGAGGTAATAGCAACGCTGGATTTCTTTAGAAAACCGCAAATGAAATGGTTCGGCCATATAACAAGGCTACCAAATGACCGTATGTCACAAAAAGCAATGATGTGCAGACAACATGAAACCAGAAGAGGCTGATCATGTATCTGATGGCCAGAGAGAATAACAGTCTATGGACCTCTCGATATATGAAACCCATAAACTGGCACTCTCCCGCTGAATACTGAATGCGCAGAGTTCACCAGTCTTTCCCTCATTTTAGCAGTATGGTCGAGACTATCTACTCGCTACCTTCTGAAGCAATCGTTTCCAAACATGGATACTCAGTCTCTTCGGCTGCACTCTCCATCGATCCCATACACCACTGTCATAAATTAGATCTTGATCTAGAGGAGCAGCAGCCAGTCTATCAGTCTGTTCACTGGCCCCGCACAACCGCATGGCGTGAACAGAGAATCCAGGATATACTCTCTATCTCTGTTGTATCCAACAATGCTGGACCAATCTTTACCCATGTAATAGATCAGAGAAGTTACAGCTGCAGTAGTATATAACAATAGGAAATAAAAACAGTTAGGTCTATGTAACTCATGCGAACATTTGAGAGATAATAAACACACACCTTGTAGACACCATACAACGAACTCCACTTCGGCTAATGTAAATCCGAAAATCCACACAAAATAAACAGTTATTATTATTATTATTATTATTATTATTATTATTATTATTATTATTATTATTATTATTATTATTATTATTATCATCATTATTATTATTATTATTATTATCATCATCATCATCATCATCATCATTGTGTATTTTCTCCCTATGATATACGTTTACCGTAATGGAGTTTGTTGTCAGGTATGTACACTGTTACTGTTTAGTATCTGTCAGTTTTTTTCGCAGGGGTTGCACACACCTACCTGTTGTTATTGTCCTAATGTTATGTGATAACAGTTCTATTTTCTGTAAACACAGAAACCACAAAACCATGTTCCACTATTTATTGCCTGGCATAGTCCCCTGCATCTCGTCCGGGTCATTTGAAGTAATTTCAAATTTAACACAAACTCTTTCTATTTGCACAAAACCAACTAGCGCCGCTTAATTGCTAGCGCTTCACTATATTTGAGCCATCGTTTATTGTTCTATTGTAACCTTTTCCTCCATCTAACAGGTGAGTACCTGGTTTGCTAACGCTCGACGGCGGCTGAAAAAAGAGAACAAACTGTACCCAGCTGATAGAGAGAACAGGGACGACGACGATGAAGAAGAGGATTTCAGTAGCAGCCAGAGAGAGGGAAACACGTCACAGAGTGCAGGTAAGTCGCCTCGACCCACTTGACTTGACTTGACTTGACTTGACTTGGAAAACAAAAATTCCAAATTCGGCTTCGTTCAACCTGCTTCTTTCAGCTGTGGTTATTGTTGAGGTCCGTGGTTTTTTTTCGGCTCATTCACCCTGATTCTTGTCTTGTGCGCTCTTACGAGCTGGTCCTGATCCGGACTAGTTTTATCGGCTTTTGTGTCTGTGACGTCAGTTGAGGGGTTGGTGGCGGCTGTCTTTTGTGTCCATCTACTCTGGTGGTGTCTTTTGTTAGTGAAGGCTGCTGGTTCATCTGGCTTGACTGGTTGCAGTCCTTATAAGGACTTTTTATTTGGTATTTTTGCCTCCTTTCTTGTGTATTGCATGTAGAAACTTTTTGATGTTTTTATTTTCCTCCTTGCGCCTGTTTTCACTCTCTATTTTGAGTTTCTGTTGCCTTTCGATTTCTTCCTCTGCGGTCAGCCATGGGATCACCTCTCCGTCTTCTATATAGTACGTGTAGCAGGGTCCGTCCTCAGGGTCATAGTGTCTATCTGGGTATTCTACCGGTCTCCTGAGTTTCTTGGGCTTCTTCTTTTCTTTTTCTTCTCAGCGCTTTCTGAATTCCTGGCACCTGAGTTCCTTAGTCCTTGCCGATCCTCGTAGCCCCTCCTGTGTTTATAGATTGTTTCGACTGTCTTTGGGAAACCTGGCATACAGTTGTATACTTCCATCCCCGTGTCTCCAGATGTCAATCTAATCCTGCAAGTGAATATATTTCCCGCTCTAATTAGCTGCTTGGCTGTTGTGAATCTGCGTATAGGTATTATTATCTATACCTCATCTTTGCTAGTATATCTATCTGCCTTGACATCATCAGGTATGTTAGAATGATCTATCTGCCTTGACATCATCAGGTATGTTAGAATGATCTATCTGCCTTGACATCATCAGGTATGTTAGAATGATCTATCTGCCTTGACATCATCAGGTATGTTAGAATGATCTATCTGCCTTGACATTATCAGGTATGTTAGAATGATCTATCTGCCTTGACATCATCAGGTATGTTAGAATGATCTATCTGCCTTGACATTATCAGGTATGTTAGAATGATCTATCTGTCTTGACATCATCAGGTATGTTAGAATGATCTATCTGCCTTGACATCATCAGGTATGTTAGAATGATCTATCTGCCTTGACATCATCAGGTATGTTAGAATGATCTATCTGCCTTGACATCATCAGGTATGTTAGAATGATCTATCTGCCTTGACATCATCAGGTATGTTAGAATGATCTATCTGCCTTGACATCATCAGGTATGTTAGAATGATCTATCTGCCTTGACATCATCAGGTATGTTAGAATGATCTATCTGCCTTGACATCATCAGGTATGTTAGAATGATCTATCTGCCTTGACATCATCAGGTATGTTAGAATGATCTATCTGCCTTGACATCATCAGGTATGTTAGAATGATCTATCTGCCTTGACATCATCAGGTATGTTAGAATGATCTATCTGTCTTGACATCATCAGGTATGTTAGAATGATCTATCTGCCTTGACATCATCAGGTATGCTAGAATGATCTATCTGCCTTGACATCATCAGGTATGTTAGAATGATCTATCTGCCTTGACATTATCAGGTATGTTAGAATGATCTATCTGCCTTGACATCATCAGGTATGTTAGAATGATCTATCTGCCTTGACATCATCAGGTATGTTAGAATGATCTATCTGCCTTGACATCATCAGGTATGTTAGAATGATCTATCTGCCTTGACATCATCAGGTATGTTAGAATGATCTATCTGCCTTGACATCATCAGGTATGTTAGAATGATCTATCTGCCTTGACATCATCAGGTATGTTAGAATGATCTATCTGCCTTGACATCATCAGGTATGTTAGAATGATTCGGGCCCACTGCATGATTATCTTATTGTTACGTGTGGCTGTCTGGACTGCTGTTGTACATCTTTCCAAATTCAGTCCAATCCTTTCCACTGTTTTCTAGTCGAGAGAGCAGAGAATCTGTTAATGAAGATAATAGTGTTCTGTCAATATTCTGTCAATGAAGATAATAATGTTCTGTCAATATTATGTCAATGAAGATAATAATTCCCTGGGCTAACGCAGGAGAAACCTCAAAAACAGTACCTCAAAAACAGTCTTCAGGGGTGATGCTGCTTTCTCGAGTGCAATAATTTATACTCAGTCAAGCAGTTAATTATATAACAGATTAAATGGATTGGCCATCTCACAAGAATGCCGTGGTACAATCTACTATAAAGGGCCACATTGAAGAAATATCATGGATACAAAGCAAGGGAAGGACACGTAAAAGATGGAATGATGGTATCAAGAAAAATCATCAAGAGAAATGAAGCGCGAGTTATAAAGTACATTGGAAAGAGCACACAAAGGATTCTTACAACATTGCAGATAAAGAGATTTCATTTCAAGCGAGCGGAAGAAGACGAAGAAGCAGAAGCAGAAGATGATAATGACGACGAAATGTAGTCATCTTAATACATTTTGGTTATCTAAATCTTTTTTTTTTCTTTTTATATATGAGCATCGATCTATACTTCATGTATTTATTCTCCATGTCCCCAGATTCCGAGAAGCGGACAACATCAGAAAGTGACACCGATGACATCAATGTAGATATGTCAGATTGCTCCGACGTGGATGACAATGACATTCTGGCATCATCGGTCGATGAACTAGACCAAGAAAACCTACTCAAACGTCACCAGGAAGTCTCTTATGACGAGCCTGGGCCACAGACGGAAAGTGGGAAAGATTCGTCTGGTAGCAGTGAACAAGATCAACAGAAGATTGGTCAGTCTAGTCAAGGCACACTCCATGGTAGTACTGCAGGTAGTCCAGAATCTTCTCCGTCTAACAGGCCAAAAATTTGGTCTATATCTGAAATCATCAACGGACCGTCCTCTACGAAAGACAATCAGAGACTTCAAAGTCAATCCTTACAAACGAACACATCTCCAGCATTATCTAGGAATGAATTTCCAACAGTATCTATATTGCCGATGCAAAACACTTCCCTTAGTGCGCCTTTTGTGAATACATCTTTATCCTTACCATCATCGCCGTTTTCGTCTTTTTCATCATCCATTATATCTCCGGCCGCATTTCGGCCGTTTCCTTCAGTGATTGGGGCACCCGCCATGCTGCGCCATCGGCCTGAGTTGACTAACTTTGTCTCCAAATACGGACTGCCATTCTCTGGAAAATCTTCATCATTTGATAAACATGCGATAGCAGTGACAAGTAAGTCACACATCAACGAAGCTCCACGGATGGTAAACCCTACAGAAACATATATTTCAGCTTCAACATCCTACAGCCACGAAGATGCAGCATCAAAGACTAAGCCCAAGAAATACACTATCTCGAGGAAAGACGAACACGTAACAGACATTGAAAACTTGCAGCATCCAAAACCAACACATCATAGTCCAGCAAGCATGTCTCAACACAACAACGCAGTGAGATCGAACTCCTTGTCGCCGACATCACCAACGACATCTGTGTTTTCTAACGACCCCAACACAAATTCTTCTAGTTATAAAACACAATCCCAACATCACAGAAACCGGGCCAAAGCGGATCATCATGTGACAGAAAACCAGCCATGACAATGATACACGCGAGGAAAGCAGACCATTAGGTATTCTCCATTGTAGACCAATCAATAAATTAGGTGCCGTCTCCACAATGAAGGTTGGCCGACATAGAAAAGACATACAGAAAGATTGCTTGAAAAATAACATGCATGTGAGTGGGATGTTTAGGGAGTTACACTGAGTCATGCGATAGGACAAAGTGTTGATGTTGGCTCTTGTCATTCGCTAAGGGAGGCAAGGACTGACCACCCGTGCAACCAGGCTTATAAAAAAATGTGAAGGTCAGAACACTTCACACGCCCACACGAGCTTCCTGCTGCGGGACGAGTTTCTTTTTATTGAGGAAATGCCGAAAAGTCTCCCTATAAACAACGACTGGAAATACGTTGGACAGGAGGCTGTGGCAATACATTATAACTGATGCCAAGCGGCATGGACTATAAACAGAAGGAAGGGTATCCGTGGTTTTCTTTATTTATATGCCAGAAGGAATATACACCCCCCCCCCCCCCCCCCCATCCACACACACACACACAAAACACACACACACACAAAACACACGTACACATGTTGATCTGTCAATATTTAGCTTTCTAAAGATCCTGTGTTACTGAAAGATCAAGTTTGTCTGTAGCTGTGGTAGTGATACTTGTATGGGAATGATAAGGTCGCCTCTAAACAAATGAGGCATGTACAAGCAATTAGGCATAATCTATGTACAATTGTTGCTGACCTCGTGTCTCGCAAAGTTTGTTGGTTAGGGAAAGGACATGATGTTACAAAACCACGCACGCACACACATACGCATGCATATATGTAAAATGAAGCAAGAGAGAGAGAGAGAGAGAGAGAGAGAGAGAGAGAGAGAGAGAGAGAGAGAGAGAGAGAGATGGAGTTTGTGTGTGTGAGAAGGCAGAGTGAATGTTTGTATGAGAAAGAGACAGGTGGAGAGAATGAGATGCAGTGTGTGTGTGTGTGTGTGTATGTGTGTGCATGTGTGTGTGTGTGTGAGAAAGAGAGAGAGACAGAGAGAGAGAGAGCATATAGTAGGTTGCCATGCAGCGTTAAGTTCCTGAATAAACAATACATTGCTTTCCCGTGTTCTTCTTACTTTTGTATTGTTATTAATGAGACCACAAACCAATATGCTCAGGACAAAATTAGATTCTGTGTCGCCTAGCATATGGTGCGCATCTAAATGTTCCAGTTGGATCCTGACTTGTTTGATTTGTAGATCACCGGGTTGAGTAGAGTTCAGTCTAGAACTGACGTCACAACATTCGGGACATTCCCATACATGCTTCGTCCTCATCTGCAACACCCAGGGTGGAGTCAATACTAATGACAGTCTGATTATGTGCCCGTCAGGCCTTTCCTAGGAGTTTCCAGAGATCATCTGGTCACTTCTTGCAGCACCATTCCCACCAGGACGTGATAAAAAAAAATCACGTTGACTGCACGCGATTATCACTGCTGGGTACAATATATGATACTGTCGATATACCTCCTGAATTATGTAATTCTATACTTATTGTACGACAAGAAGTTTCGCTAATAAAGACGATGAAACAAAGAAAATTGAAATATTTTAGCTACTTGAAACGTCAATAGAGTTGGGAGAAAGCAACCATGAAGAGGTATATGACCGGGAAGAGGTAGAAGGGGGATAAAAATAGAAGATGGGTGCAGAATGTGGCGGATGATCTCCAAATGGGTGTATCGGATGCGGGACATCTTGCTTATGACCGAGAAGTTTTCCAAAAGGTTGTTATGGGAGCGAGGTTCTGCAAAGGACATGCTACTGAATGCATGCAAATTTATTTCAGTCCATAGGGTCGGTAGCCTTGAATGTGATCAACGTCGAATAATTGATATGGTGAACCGCGTCAGAAGATTTTGCTGGGAGTCGTCATGCAACGAGTTGCGAAGACAATACAACCCGAGGCGGAAGAGGAGTGATATGGGTTCGTAGAGGGCAGAGGTACAGTAAATGCTGTGTATATGCTGAGGACATCGGCTGAACGATCTATGATGGTGAACGGAGACCTACATCTTTGCTTTGTTTATGTTTTTGTATTTTTGATTACACAGTATTCGATGGTGTTGGGCATGTCGACATGAAGATGCTTGCAGATCAATAAATTGATGGGAAAGACATTAGACTTGTCACACAAAAATAGGAACAAACACACACACACACACACACACACACACACACACACACACACACACACACACACACGCGCGCACACACACACACGAGCACACACACGCACGCACACACACGTGCACACACACACGCACACACACATACACACACACACAATAGGCATAATGATTGATTATGAAGTAGGTCAATATCAGTCTATTAAGAGATGTGTGCGACAGGGATGTGTAATCTCCAGATCTTATTTCCCTATACAGTGAAAATATGTTCAAAAAATTATTATGTATGAGAGGAAGCACCGTTGGGGGACGTAACCTCAATAACATTACAAATGCGGAGGTGCACTACTGGTTGCAGGCAATGCAACATTTAATAGATAAAACAAAGAAAATGTAAATATTTTGGTCAATCGAAACGTCATGAAAGTTTGGAGAAAATAATAATGGAGCGAAGAGAGGAAGAGGAAAACCACAGAGAAAATGTGTGCAGATTGTGGCAGATGATCTCCAACACAGTGAACAACTAGGGTTAGAATTAAATTGTAAAAAGACGCAGATTATGGTAGTCATGAGGAAGAAGGAAATACCAAAATGTAATATGATCTCGGAACAGTATAATGTGTGATGGGAGATGCCTTGAAGAGACTAGAACAAGAATGGCCATGGCGAAGGTAGCCTTTTACAATTTGGAAAACATACTGACCAATGAAAATGTGATTTGCAAAGAGAAAAAGTGTTGAAGTGCTATACAGAACCTGCACATTTGTATGGGTGTGAGACTTGGACAAAGAACAGTTGGTGCATATTCTTTACAGGGCGTAGCAGTCAACCCCAGAAATTTTTGGCTGTTCGTGTTTCCTGGGCAAGTTTACCTTCATTAGTTTGCCATTGATTTCTGAACGACTAGCACCCATACCATTTCATAAAATATCAACACAGCTGTGTTTCGAACGCGGGTTATGCGGGATTATGAACTGAGCCATTAACCTCTGCACCACGGAGCCGGTTTGAACAGAAAAGCTGAAAAATATCTAATGGCTGTGGAAATGTGGTTTCTGAGGAAAATGCAGAGAATATTATGAACAGACAGAAAAACCAATGACCAAGTCCTACAAGAAGCAAATGAAAACCGTAAACTGATTAAAGAAATTAGACGTAGACCAGTGGTTCCCAAGCTTTTCAAGCAGAGGCCCATTCAACTATTTTCGGTGGTTAAGCGGGCCACAACGTTATAAAATTATAAATTTCGTGCAGTATCATTCTTACCTTTCTTAACCTTCATCAACAAAATTCTAAAACTTGAAAGACAATCAGTGTCAGTGCTACTCTGCTGTCATGTTTTGGTTTAAAATCAAAAGTTAATTTAACAATACATTTTTAATCAGTTTCGAAAATCACTATTAATATAATTAATTTACAGTTGTAACAGTTCTTCATAATCAGTTACTTAAGTTAAGATGCCAGTTTATCAATGTCTGGGTACAAATATGTTGTGCCCAAAGTCATAAGCGCATCTAGGTTACTGCCAGTAAGTCTGGAACGTAGCTTGTTTTTTATAACAGCCATTGCGGAAAATGACTGCTCGCATCTGTAAGTCGAACCAAAACGACAAATGTATCTCTGAGCGAATGAACACAAGTGTTCAAATTGTTCGACAGACAATAGTCGCCAGAATGAAATCGTATGATCAGCTGAAGGTTGCGAACTGAACAGGCGCGTTCGATAATATCTGAACATAACAACCACGAGCAGAGTAAATTATCGCACGCGGGCGGGAAACTCCGAGTGAATTTTTTGAAATTATTAAAATATATTATTTTAAATAACGAGGCCTCGTGTGCCACTTACTAACATCTGGCGGGCCACAAGTGGCCCGCGGGCCGTGGTTTGGGAACCTCTGACGTAGACAGTCACAATTTTTGCACACTGTCGGATGTTTTAGGATAATCTCAGACATAGAGGACACTGGAGTTCCTCTTTACCAATGTGATCCTGCCCGTTATAATTATGATAGCCTTCACTGGTTCAATTGTTTGAGTCCAAAATTAGAGTCAGGAGAGGAAGTCCTCAAGGTGAACAACGAAAACATTTCCTTGAATAATAATAATATTCTTGTGGAGTTTCTTTGCCCCTCTTCTCTCAGATAAATAATTAATATCTAGGGTATATTAATTAATAACAACACCAACGTAATTAATCAAGGAATTCTTATATCACTCAAGAGTGGAAATGACATTTCTGTAACATTTTATTAATCAACAAACTGGTGTTGGGGTTTGGCCATTTTCATCAAAAAATTATCATCCAGTCCAAAGGTATTATGTATACTCATTAATCTCACAATCGTTCACTTGGTTTTGAAATAAACACAAACATAACCCCAGTTCCCCAGATGAACAAATACTACACAACTATCAATCAATCAATCATGTGCCATGCCGGAAAGCGTGGGCGGTCATGGCTCGCCATTTCACTCAATCACCAGAGTCTTGGATCAGCTCAGTGTTCCTGTCTCGACCATGTCATGTGGCTAAGCGATCCAGGTATTTACTTCTCGGTCTTCCCCTTGGTCTGTTCCCTTCGATCTTGCCAGTTGTCACTAAGTTCTCCAATCCATTTCTTCTCATAACATGTCCAAATAATTTTGACTGACTATGTCTAATTTCTCTAATCAATTTACGATGTTCATTTGTTTCTTGTAGTACTTGGTCATTGGTTTTTCTGTCTGTCCATGGTATTCTTTGCATTTTCCTCAGAAACCACATTTCTGCAGCCATCAGATGTTTTTTTATCTTGACTGCTCATTGTCCAAGTTTCACATTCAGACAAAAGAACAGGCTCTATGTATCCCCTCAACACTCTTTTTCTCGTTTCAATTGACATCTTTTCATTGGTCAGTATGTTTTTCATCTTGCTAAAGGCTACTTTTGCCATGGCGATTCTTGTTCTAATCTCTATAAAATATTCCCATCAGATGTTATGTCTGTTCCGAGATAATTGTACCGATTCACTTGTTATAATAATGATGAGTTTTGATCATGAACTCGAGCTTCTCCACTTCAAGGATTTTGGAACCCACTTGTAAAAAGAGTTCTGTAAAATTAAATACAGTTGTTCCACTGCGTGAGTGTTATTTTGGATGAGGTATGTTGATAGTTGAGTTGTCTCTCCAATTCCAGGTACAAGATACATTTCCTTGATTTCCTCAATGTGATACAGGTTTACCTGGGTTTCGGGGGTTGGATTACCTCTTGCCTGTAGGTTCTTTAAAAAAAGAGACTTCATCACCACTCCAGTCAGGAGCTCCCATCAAGAGGCATTTCTGTATCTGGATGGATCTAACCATTACCTGAAGTTCCAGCATCAAACATATATCTACTGATATCATGAATGCATCTATTTGATCATTAGAAATGGAAGAAGGTAAAAACCGCAGAGAAAAAAGGAAAATAAATAAAGGGAATTTTGACCCCAAGGAAAATAAACAAAGGGAGAAGAGGGTCTTAGTGTCCCCCAACAGTTATCAACCCCATAGCTGGTTCCTCTCCATTCAATCCTCCACTACAGGGCCCTCAAGATGTAGAGTACCAGATAAGCAGTGTCATCTTCGCCCATGCCTGTCACCCATGGTCTCCAGGTTGAGTAATATATTGATCGATTCGGAATTTTATAACCATGTTCACCATTCCCTCTTGTACATAATTATTCTCCCTAGTTATCCTTCCATTTAAAAGAAAAGGCCTCGCACATTAAGTGTTTTAATTCATTCCTAAAAGCAATGAATATTTACTTATAAACAATATACGTACATTATGGCATCATCTCCTGTATAACTTTCAGGTGGATTCTTCTCAATCAAATGCTTTGAGGAGGAGCATCCTCCCTCCTCATCAAAATGTTGGTATCATCCTTTACCTTATTCATCTATAGGATTCATCATCATCATACATCAAACATAATTCAGGAAACAAACCATATAATTGTAACATGAGTGACATGGAATACAGAGTGGCGTCATGCGTAGAGGCACAATACATTATCAATAGTGCATTGTTACCACTATCATCTTCTCCTCAGATAGACATGGCAGTATGCATCAAATAGACTACTATCAGATGATTGATTGATTGATCATACTCATCCTCGGTATGTCACTTCTCATCACCCAATCCACAATCATTCATCATAAATCATAAACATACTTGCATGGATGATGAATAGGCATAATTATGAGACTCAGAATCAATAAGTTAAAAGATAAATTCATATATTTAAAACCGAAGAAGTCATATTTGAATCACCATATGAATGGTTCCATAGAACACACAGGAATTTATGATAACACCTAAGGAACTATTGAACATGTCATGTGCCCATGTACTGTTTCTAGGACGAATGACACTAATTTCTCTAACTAATGATTACACAGTTAAGATAGTTCCTTACTACAGAACTGTGGATTCTAATCTTTTAAATCCTTAGTTAATCACTAACTCCTAAATCACTACTGACTTAGCTTAACTGCTTAAGGAGTAAAATGCACAACCTATGCATAATGTTTATGCTTTCATAGAAGCTACATAACTAAAACACACCCCTCACTATGGGTTAACTTAGTCCACACATTATCTACGAACTACGTTACCTGAATATAGTGCTTAGTCTCTCCCGAATTAAGTTCTTAAGGACTAACCACATTTTAACAGCACACTAACTTACCATTTTCTGGGAAAGGAGCATAACTAACTTAATATTACAGTATGCTTACCTTCACATAATTGAGTGTCTTCTTCAAGCGTGGCGTCTCAGGTTTCAGGCTCCAGACTAGGTTTTATGGCTTTTCGAGCTCGCTGGCTGCTTAATAGGCTGGTACTTCTCTCTCTTCTTCTATTAGAGTTGGCTAAACTTCAGACGGATTGTTGAGTAGATGATACCACGCCGTCAGTCCAGTGGACTTTCTCCTATTGCTGAAGGTTTGTTCGTTTTACACACAATGCACTTATGTCGGTCCCACTCCATTTTAAAGACTCTAGATCGTTGTTGTTCCGTCCCTTCCTCGCCTGGGCTCTGACGTCATGCCGAGTCATGACCAATTACTGAACACCTTTTAGGCTATAATTAGAATATTGTCGTCCTCTTTTCGAATCAGCGCTACGTTTCCAATTAAAATGATGTAAATTGCATCTTTCTTCTTTAACTATAGGCGCTACATCCTTCAATTTAAAATTTGAATTTAATTCTAATGGTGGTGGTTGTTGGCGCTGGTGCTAACTGGAGGGTAGTGCGGGGAAATTCAAATAGCGATGTAGCGTCTTGCAAGATTTATACTACAGACACATTACTGGAAGAGCTAAATTGGAGAATTTTGTGACAACTGGCAAGAATGAGGGGGCAAAGAACAAGGGGAAGGCAGAAATACGTGGATAGTTTGACCACATGGTCGAGTCAAGAACTCAGAGCTGATCCACGACTTTGGTGATTCTGTGAGATGGCAAAACATGTCCGCCCACGCTTATCGGCACGGCACATAATGATGATGATGATGATTATCACCGTCAGTACTGAAGTCTTATCTCATAAATCATACGTGGAGCATCTCAGTACAGTGCACGAAGTCTATAGCACCTACAAGGTTCCAAATGTTTGCATAACATAACATATATGCTATAACATTTCCGTGTGTAGCTTTCCTAACATGAAAATGTTTACATCTACTGCGACCTCTCCTCCCAACTCCTCTCGATGTCCAGCTCAAGAATGTTTTTTTTTTGTGTGTGTGTGTGTGTTTAGTGCTCACGTATTGTCTTAGTTTTCGGCCTTACTCGATGGGGGATAGACGTCCGATCCACTACCATGTAAACGGGAGAGGAAGAGCACACCTTATTTTGTTATGATCCAGTCATTACCGTGAGACGAAACTGGTCTGCTTGAGCCAGAGACGGACGCCATACCCTCTGATCTACTCCGTCAACTTCTTAGAGTTATTTGCTTATCCTTGACAGGAAGTGGCAGTCAATCCCAGCATAATTTTGCTGTTTTGATCTCTTGACAAGTTTAGGTTCAGTAGTTTCCCATTGCTTTATGAACAACCGGCACCCATACCATTTCATAAAAACCAACTCAAGGCGGCCTGCTGTTAAATCGCTCGCAGCTTTGTTTCGAACGCGGTTTACGTAATTTACGAACTGCGCCCGTAGACACCTTCGCCACGGAGCAGGCTCGTCAACTACTACTATGCTTAATTCTATGACAGAAAGTAGCATCGGTTTATAACTGAACAAACATGGGAATGTTTCATGTACAGAACACCTCCTGGAAGATATGTGGTGGTCACTCATATGCAAGACAATCATAACCAAGATAGTCACGCAGACAGAGGTTGCATTTTTAATGATTGTGCAGTGTTGGAAAATATTGCCGGTCCAAGTTTTCTATTCACCCTCTCTAAAGTTCATGCAACTTAATAGGTAATTACAATCACGCTGTCTACGAGCAAGATTCCTTGTTATGTACGAGGGTAAGTTAATAAGTAAGTCACATATGGCTGTAGAAAAATAACTATATATGATAACAACATACAACCAGTTTATTTTTATACATATATTGTCCCTTTATTTCTCAACATAATTTCCACCAACATTGATGCGCTTATTCATCTTTTTATCAGTCCTCCCAAACCGGTTGCATAGAACTGCGTGCTCTGTTTTCTAAACACGTTTTCACTTCACATTCAACTTCGGCGTATCTCGCGAAATATCTCCCGCCAAGGTGGGTTTACTGTGGACTTAGCCCCTAGAGATTTCCCGTAAAGCGGTGCATAGCTGGGTAGAAAAAGTTACGAGGATGAGTCAATAAGTAAGACACACAGTTCGGTGGAATGGCAGGTAAATTAAAATACAGCAAGCAGTTATATGCAGCCGGTTTGGGAGGACTGATAAAACGATGGGATAAGTGCATCAATGTTTGTGGAAATTATGTTAAGAAATAAAGGGGCAATGTAATTATAAAAATAAACTGGTTTCAAGTTGTTATCATTGTTAGTTATTTCTCTACAGCCATTTGTGACTTACTTATTAACTTAACCTCGTATATTGATTAATGGTCTTCCATTGCTTTGCATCTTCTGTGGTTGAGGAGGAAGAGGAGCAGCAGAAGCAGCAGCAACAGCAGCAGAAGAAGAAGAGTAGGAGGAGGAGAAGGAAGAGGAAAGGAAGCAGAGTAAGGTGGAGGACGAAAGAGAAGATGAAGCGGATGACGAGGAGAAGGAGGAAAAGGATGAAGAAGAAGAAGAAGAAGAAGAAGAAGAAGAAGAAGAAGAAGAAGAAGGAGGAGGAGGAGAAGGAGGAGGAGGAGGAGGAGGAGGAGGAGAAGGAGAATAATAATAATAATAATAATAATAATAATAATAATAAGAAGAAGAAGAAGAAGAAGAAGAAGAAGAAGAAGAAGAAGAAGAAGGAGGAGGAGGAGGAGGAGGAGGAGGAGGAAGAGGAAAGGAAGCAGAGGAAGGTGGAGGACGAAAGATAAGAAGAAGAAGAAGAAGAAGAAGAAGAAGAAGAAGAAGAAGAAGAAGAAGAAGAAGAAGAAAGTCGCTTAAAAGTCGACAGGGTCGACTTCATTGCACCGGGTTTTATCCCATATGGCTCGGTCTCGTTCTGCAGCGCAGAAAGCGTCGCATAAAGCACAAACTCCGTAGCTCTAGCGACGACCCACAGGAATCTCCGAAAAATTTCACTCCTTAACAGAAGGACGCGGCCGGAATCGAACCCACAACCTTCGGAGCCCGAGTCGAACTTCTTGACCACTTCGCCACGGAGACTCCCGAGAAGAAGAAGAAGAAGAAGAAGAAGAAGAAGAAGAAGAAGAAGAAGAAGAAGAAGAAGCTCGGCGGCGGCGAAGGTGGTGGCAGCAGCGGCAGCAGCAGCAGCTGCAGAAGGAGGAGTAGGAGAAGAAGAGGATTTCCGTGACGTCATTATGCCGAAACACTGTAAACATTCATGTACTTTCTATAGACCGACCATGTTGTAGCAGTCCGTTAATCGTTGAAATGTCGGCCGAACTTCAACCTCCAGCTAATGGCGTTGTAAGACGTCTGGCGATGACAGCACTCTACAGCAGAGACGAGGGTGGGGGATGGGGAACCCAAACATACAAACAAATAACCCAGAGGAAGTGCTGGCTTCCTAAAGATGAGCGGGGGTGCGGCTCCTTGAGCTATGGGCGGAGAACCGAAGAAGGTAACATGGCGGCAATGGAAGCACTTGTCATAGCGAACCGCCGACGTGGAGGAAACGACCGAATCTAAAGACGGAATAAGAAGCTGGCTTCTCACTGCCGAAGGTGCTAGGATGTGTGTGAGGGCACGAAGCACTGTGTGCACGATGTTCTCCTCCCCGAATGTGTGTGTGTGTGTGTGTGTGTGTGTGTGTGTGTGTGTGTGTGTGTGTGTCGGCGTTGGGAAGGTGGGGGAGGGGGTGGTTGCTTGGCAGCATGCATAATGCACATTTTTGAGACAGGTTGGAAACATCTCAAACGTATTGAAATACGGTATGAATGTACAGCAGGAGAAATACACATAGAGTCATGACTTGGGAGGGGGTGAGCCCGGCCCGCCCAGAGAGAGTGTTAGAAAGGTAAATGGCCGAAACATTCTGGAAAGGGAATTTCTGACGATCAGAAACCCCATGTTGTGCTTGCTCAGAGGTGGCGTTTTTCTCACCGATGAACCTGCCACCGAATTATGACCGAACAACGCGGAAGTTCGTGTAATTTAAATAGACCACAGCTTATGTCACATGATTATCTATTGACTAGACTTTGCCTAGCCGTCTTAACAATTCTGTCATCCACACAACCAGGATTACTATCTTAAACAATAATGCTAATGATTATTCTAGATCCGCCAGTTAATCCTTTGACTCGACGGGAAAATTTTCCCGGGGATAAACATTCACCGAACACCGTGAATAATAAATCTGTATCAATGTGAACATTATATATTGTAATGTTTCATTTTATTTCCGTGACAACTTTCAGTTTTTAACCACTATTTATTTATCTAATCTTTGAATACATCTTTATGATTAATGGGCGTTTTGGCAGGTTAACTATAGTCCGAGTTCAGTACCAGATCCTCACAAAATACCCGTTAGTGGATGACAAAATGTCCTTTTGAGCTTCAGAAAACCCAATTCTGAGTTTCTTAATATATCTATTTGAGCCTTACGAAATACAAAGTTGAGCCTTACAAAATGTCTATTCGAACCTCGTAATATACGTATTTGAGACTAATAAAATACATATTTGTGTCTCGTAAAATCTCTATTTTAGTCTTACAAAATACCTTTTTGAGCCTTAAAAAATATCCATTTAAATCTCACAAAATACCTATTTTAGTTATCATAAAATATATGTGAGAGTTATCACAAAATATCCATTTGAGCCTTACAAAATACCTATTTAAGCCGTACAAAATACCCAGTTGAGCCTGGCTAAATACAACATTTCAGCTTCACAAAATACATATTTAAACCTCACAAAAGGATAAGACACAAAGATAATTTTCCACAAACATCATAAATGGTGGTCAGAATGGCCGAAATAAACGAGCGCTCTAGCTATAAACATCCGGTGCGCTGATACCGAGGTAGCAGGCTCAACCCCTACACCGGTCAGTTAGACTCAAATGACTTCTCGTCTTTGACTTGGGGACATAAATCACAAGAACATCAGAAGTCGGAGTGGGTTCGCCTGATGGCGAGGGACACTGGTAATAAGGTAAGCTGGTCCACACGTAAAAATCAGTCCGGTGCGGGTTAAGCTCGTCTGCAAAGCTAGCGGAAGAAAACAAAAACATCAGAAATTAGTTGTTGTAATTTTCTGGCCACATAATGAGAATAGAAAAACTGAAACAGGTTGTTACAACTGGACATTTATTTCTGGAAAGAGGGCTGAGAAGACAGGGAGAGAAGATTCTTGACAGCCTGTTATCATGGTACGGAAATGTGTCAGTGCACGACCTGATACGTGTTGCCGAAGGTCGCAATTGTGGAAGCGCATCATTGCCTATAGCTGTCGGCAAGGCACTAGATGATGATATATTACCAGGGTTAGTGTGTGCCCTAATCAGAGCAACTCTGTCTAAAAGCTAATGACACCTCAGAAGTGTTCACCCACTTCAGGGGACACATTCCCGATATTCTTCCCGTCCTTCATCTTTTCCCTTCCTCTATCGCCCAGTGGTGTTGTGGTCTTCCTTTCGATGAGTTATGAGGTCATATTGACATTTCTCAATCTCTCCTGTTATTTCTGAGGACCAGAGAAGGAATATCGCAAATAAATTTGAAAGAGACGCTTATGAAAATAATGACTGAGTTACCGTATGACAGTAATACCTGCTGAGCCCACTAGCCGCTCAAAGCATTGTTCAGCAAATGGTCTAGGATGAAAGCTCCGACAGGTGGGAAGTTAGAGCATTGCTTTCCTGATCTGGCAACTTCTGCAGCTTGTCTTGTTCCAGACGTATTGGTGTTACCTTTCCTCTGGAGTAAGCTAGGCAGGCCGAGAGAAGGATCATGCTGCATGGGCAACACTTGGACTCTACAATTCAGCCCAGGCTTTGTGCTAAGTAGAGGTATAACTCTGTCTCTGGCCACCGCGATTGGCTGTAGTTATTATGCTTTTTTGAAGCAAAATATAACAAACTATCGTCTGTCAAGACGGTAACATGATAGTTATGAAGATAACTAAAGCAGAAAATATAAGGTATTTTTGGCACATCAAACAGCATAACATTCTTTTTTTTTTTCACTCACACGCTTTGAACTCCAGGGTAGTTCATACACGAGCTGCTACTACTGGTAGTTGGTATTACTGGGGAGTGTACCAGACTGATTCTGCGTTTGGATTAGCTTTCCCTATTACCAGTGTCCCTCGCCATCTGGTGAACCCACTCTGACTTCAGAGGTACTTGTAATTTACATGCCAAAGTCAACTTCTGCCATCATCGCATCGGAAATTTAGAGCGACCGCTCGTATCCTTTCGGTCATGATGACCTTAACATTCTAATGAAATCTACTATGCAGGTAAAAATCAAGGGGAAAAGTTAAATGGACTCGACGATTCAAATTGACAGAAAACATAAACATATTCATTAAATCTTGATGACGATGATGATGATTGTGGCGATGACGATGATGATGATGATTTTGATGGTCATGATGATGATGGTGACGAAGAGTTTATCATAAGATGGAGTTTAACATAAACATATTTCAACTTGAAATCTTATAATCTTGCACATTTGTACCGCGGATTTTCCCGGATTGGTTTTTCCCGAAAGTGGCGAATGCACGAGACGGTGTCATGTACACATGCATATTTATATGTCTTAAAGGGCTTTGGAGAGAGGGTAAATATATATATATATATATATGCACAATGTATATGTTGTGGTGATATGTGATGATATGTTGTGGTTCTTGTTACGGTTATTGTCGTCGTCGTCGTCGTCGTCGTCGTTGTTGTTGTTGTTGTTGTTGTTGTTGTTGTTGTTGTTGTTGTTGTTGTTGTTGTTGTTCTTCTTCTTCTTCTTCTTCTTCTTCTTCTTCTTCTTCTTCTTCTTCTTCTTCTTCTTCTTCTTCTTCTTCTTCTTCAAAATCTTTTTTCTTCAAAGTCTTCTTCATCAAAGTCTTCTTCTTCACAATCTGTTTCTTCTAGTCTTATCCCCCCCCCCCCCCCACCCCCTCCTCTTCTTCTTCGTCTTCTTCATGTTTTGTTGCTGCTGCATCTGCTTATGCCACTGCTGGCGCTATTTCCTAATCCCTTTGTATCACCGGTGTTCACAACCTAAGCATGGCTCCTCACACTGGCAGCTAGATAAACACACCCACACTGACTACCCCCGTCCCTGCTTGAAATCACACAACAACGGCGCCATACTTTCACGGTGCGCGATCGCAGAAACAACAACAACACAACCGTCCTCCCTTGACTTTGACACAATCCGATCTCCCACACACAAGGACTACCTCCCCATTCTCGGCAATGATCAAAGAAAGGTGTTGTCCTAGTTACGCTAAGGGTTGTTTATTCGTCTCGTATTCTCCATTCCATCTGTCTTCTGAAAGTGATGGCATACCACGCAGACCAGCCTGACAGCAGCGCACTGGGATATACACTCGTCCGCTTACACGGAACATTACTCGTTGCAACCAAAGCCCAAACTATGTTTTCTTTCTTGTTTGTTGAATATCACAACAACAACCGTCAGAATACCTGATGTTGTTTAACCACGGGGATAACAATAGCCAAGAAAAATACCATCAGTATTGTTTTCTGTCCTCGTAGGGAGAGACTTTTGGCTTTTTAAGTTAAAAAATGCAGCATCGTGTGTTTGCGAAAGGAATTTTCAGTGTTTAATTGATGACTTCTCGGCTCCTTAACATGCCCCCTGACGGGAGAAATAAATGGTGTCTCCTTGCACCAGCGAACAAAAATTAAAAATAATAAACGCCAAACATTACATTACAGGAAAACACATGATACAGCATCTTAGGCAACCATATGCAATTTCCCGGGTCTGTTTGTTCGTATCCACTTCAGCTCCAAATCTAAAACAGGGGAAATAAGACATCTGACTTCCATCATGTAGTATTATACTCAGCCAGAGTTGCTGCACTTACCTATTGTTCTATACTTGCAAGATTCCAATTAGATAGACATATTTAGGAAGTTGAGAGCCCAAAGGCCTCTGTGACATGCCAACAAAGAGGTTGATAGATTACTCCAGCTGTAGATGTGTGCGATAACCAACTGAAACTCAGCATGTTGCACTGCATTTTGAATGTAAAGTATTCGTGAAGCCGTCTTACACTGTAGTAGGTAGGAGGCGGGCGAAGACGTTCGGCCACCATTCACTGCAAATGATATAAGAGATTCTTGACTTCCTAGGCTAATATGTTTTTCTGCCTGGTATCATGTTTGTCCTCGTGTCGTTTTCACCGCTTCAGATAACGAGTTTTCTGTCACTCGGCATCTCACGACATTAATAATCTTCCGGCGTTTGTGTTCACTTCATTCATCTAACCGTTGCGATTCATCTTTACGGTGAACCAGTGGAGGGATCAACAAGCCAAAGAAGATTAGTTTCCAGGTATTGAGAGATGGTCGCGCAGATTGGTTTGTTGCTCTGCCCTTCGTGTCTCTTTTCATTTCGCACACTGATTTCATGCCATCTCTTTTGATATATTTGGTCCGTAGCACTATACGGCTCTGAAACATGGAATCTAATCAAAAAGGATGGCACAATTTTAAAGATGTTTTCAGATATTGTCCTCAAAGAGGATGAAGCGTGAGGGAGGTGGACATTAATATATGCAAATAAGTTAACTATTTTTGCTTGGTCAAACACAACTACTTTTGAGAATACTGGCGGGGGGTGGGGATTGGGAGAGAGGGGGGGGGGATTATTCAGCGAGTTTCAAGAACTGCTTGGTCCGGTAGGGCCTGACTGTCTTCCAGCAACTATTGGTAATTGAAGGGAAGCTAGAGTTGTCACAACAGGAAGACTAGAGAGGAAGCGAGTCAGGGGAAGACGAAGAGTGTAGATGTTGGACAAGTTGACATCACGGGATGAAGGAACGCCCGTATCAGAAATTTATAAGCAGCACAAGAGACAGAAGGCTGTAGACAGACGTGTTCATCAACTCCACACGGCATGGACTATAAGAAGAAGAATAGGCTCGTCTGACCTAAACGTGAAGACACGGGACTTCAGAGCTACAGCTCACAGTCTTCCAGAAGATTCGCAAACAATCCAGACACCAAATATTCAGCACTGGGTATTTTCATTCATTTCATTCATTTAGCACCTTGCCGTCTTGACAGACGATAGTTTGTGCTTTAAAAAGGCATAATAACTTTTACATATGGCGGTAGCGAGTGTGACTGATAAAGCCAATTCCCACTGTAAATGTTCGTTCACAGTGGGTGCATGTGAACACGTGGTCATTTCCACCATCATGCACCATCTTACGTCTCACACGCACCGTGTGTGACTTATCTGCAATAATTTTCTCCTTTGTCTTTATTCCATTTCTGATCTTTGTCCTCCATGCAACACGTTCAGCAGCGGCTTGCTCCCACTGTGCATTATCGATGCCCGTATCAATCATGTCCCGCTTACACACATCTTTTTTTTACACACATCGTATTATCATTCGAAGGACGAAAAAAGATGCATATCCTTAATAGGACGTCTCAGTCAACCCCATTATTTTGTGACTGTTTGAGATTTCTTGGCAAGTTTACGTTCAGTAGATTGGCATTGTTTTCTGAACGACCAGCCCTCATATTGTATTAAAACCATCGCAAGGCGGTCTGTATCAAAAGCGCGCAGCTATATTTCCAACGCCGTATGCAGGATTACGAATTTCGTCCGTAACGCCTACGCCACAGAGTACAAGGACGAAAGCTAGATAAAAATGACAAAAACTCAGCTACTGATCATTCCCTCATCAATTCAGCTTCCCACCAGTTTGTGTCGTGGGGCCTGAAGCCGAGATGTCGCTGAATTGACCGCCATATTGTTTTTACGACTTGCTGATGTCGATCTCCGATCTCCGATACATATGTATCCCTCCGAGCTGTCTAAGGGAGACAACTGTCCAACTGGAGATATGTCCGTTCCCACGATGTCAAACGTATAATTATTCATCTCGCCCCTGAGAAAATGTGTGCAAGCCTAATCAGATCAGATAAGCTACACAAATAATAACAGATTGTCTGGCAGATAAGCGGGATGTTCATCCGGGGTGACGAAGGTGAACTGGCAAACATAGCTTTAGAGATTTATGTTCCTGCACTCGATGAATTATCTCCCTTGCTCGGATTCTGAGGTAATCGCCGTTATTAAGTATGAATCCTTCTTGTTCATTAGATGATATCTGTCGTTGACTTCTGGATTCAGCTGTGTACTGATGGGCCTCTTTGTGTTGTCCATAAACTGTTCTCCAGTTTAAGTTTGTCGTTTTTGTTTTAATCCTCCTCTCGTTTTAGAGCCATGATATTTTATCTGAGAAGAACCAACATACCTTGTTGTAACATTCGACGACAGGCTGACATGAAGAAAACACATAAAAAAGCAGTGGCAAAAGTCAGAAGGAAGATAGCCATCCTGAGAAAGCTAAGTGTAACCACTTGGATAGCCAGTGGGAAAATACTTAGCAAAGTTTATCAACAGAGCATACTACCAAACTTGGAATACGGATCAACTGCGCGGTGTTCAGCTTAAAAAACCACATTACAGGAGCTGGACAAGGTGCAAAATAAAGCTCTTAGAGTCATCACAGGAGAAATGAGATCAACCCTTATAGTAGCAATGGAGAAAATGGGGAGGACACAAGCACTGAGAGAACGCAGAGATACAAAAACACTAATATAAGCAGAAAAGTTTCTCAGCTTGCGAGGCCAGACAATGAAGAACCGATTTGAAAACCTAGCTATGAGGTGGTTGAAAAGACGTAGTTTCATCCACCAGGCCAAACGACTCTACAGAGAAACCACCGATCTTCCCGCCGTTGGTATCCCCCTGACAACTATTCCAGAGCGACCCCCGTGGAAAGATGAACATAGACTATCGCTACAAATCCAGACAAAAGTGAGAGTAATATTTGACAAGGAAGAACAGAACAGTGTACAGGGCAGAACAGCCATTCTCAGCTTCCTTGATGACGAATACCCACAGGCTCTCTGGATCCGAGTCTACACAGATGGGTCAACACAAAATGCTGTTCGATATGGAGGAGCGGAAGTGTACATGGAATACCCAACTAATACTAGAGACACGGCCAGAATTCCAACAGGAAAGTACTGCCATAACTATGATGCTGAAATTGAAGCAATCAAGACAGCCACAGAGAAATTACAAAATACCAGCCATGGTACACAACCTGCAGTGATATTGGCAGATGCAAAATCCGTATTAGAAGCGCTCCTGTTTGGGAAATTGCCAGTTCTAACATTGGATACCATCCCACTGTGGAGTCCCCGGAAATAAACAGAGCTGATCGATTGGTTAAGAAGGAGCAAAAGAAGAACAACCTGATGTGCCCATTACATACCACCAAAAGAAAAGAATGATCAAATCAGTCAGAAGGCCACCAAACCCTACTCAAGACGACTACCACGTCATGGAAAGACCAGAACAGGTCATTATTCTGCTCCTCAGAACAGGACACAATAGATTACGCAACCACATGTATACACAATTTAAGATTGCTGACTCAGCAATGTGCACATGTGGTTTGGCGTCGCAGACTGCAGAGCACATACTCCAGGATTGCCCAACCTACAACATATCCAGGCGAACCTTCTGGCCTAGAGAGACAACAGTGGAAGATAAACTCTATGGACCGCTGAGTGAACTAAAAAAAGACTGTTAGATTCATACAAGAGACAAAATTGCAGTTATAAAAATATTTCAGGCGAACGAAAGAAGAAGAATCTGAGACTGACAAATAACATATACTTTTTGTATTATGCTTCATCAACACGAACATCGTCATCATTGTCATCTTCTTCTTCCTTCTCACACACCCTCTTAATTTTCTCCTGCTTCTTCTTCTTCTGCTTCGTCTTCCTTCTCCTCCTCCACCATCTCCACCTCCTCCTCCTCCTGCTTCTCCTCCTCCCACGTCCTCCTATACCACTTCTTCTTCTTCTTCCTTCTTCTTCTTCTTCTTCTTCTTCTTCTTCTTCTTCTTCTTCTTCTTCTTCTTCTTCTTCTTCTTCTTCTTCTTCTTCTTCTTCTTCTTCTTCTTCTTCTTCTTCTTCTTCTTCTTCTTCTTCTTCTTCTTCTTCTTCTTCTTCTTTGAGGCAGGCAATTGATGAGTTAGCGCATCAAAGAAGAAGATAACGGGTGTCACAAATGGTGAACATTGTGACACCAACATTGAACGCAATTGAGATGTCATAGTACGACGTCACCTAACACCGTAACGGCTTAAGCTTGAGTTTTGTGATCCAGCAAAGTCAAGTTAGGACGTGCTTCAACACCAGTCACAGAATACCGGCCTTTATGATGTTGCCAATCCTCAGTGTCCACATGAAGTCGCTCTAGGTGTGTCCGGCAATTGACTACAGGTACTCCTGGCTATCCTGATGCCACGGTCGCTGGCATATATCGTATTCCCTATATGACAGTGGAAGGTAGGCGTTTGTTGTACATTCATTAGCATGGCAGGTGGCCCGCTTGGTGCCCAAATATCCACACAGTCTAGATAGATGAATAGCGATGGAGAAGCAAGAGCGAAAGTGTGGTGCGAAAGTCTCAAGATTGGATGCGCTCACTCGCTCACGTTTGCTGTTGAAGTTGCCTGCGATAAATTATATCTCAGTTCACTTGAATGACTTTGTTGTTGGATTTATGTTGGAGTCAGCATAGTGAGGCTGTCCTACACGTGATTGTACAATTTAGCTCATGCAGTTAAACGTCAGGTCAATATCATTGTAGAGGAAGCAGGGATCAGCGTTTAACTCTTATTTTGTGTTCCAGAAATATGAGCAACAGAAAAATCGAAATCCCGAAGCAAAATTGACGATATGGTATGTGAGCTGGCATCTGTTTGTACCACAAAGTCCTTTGACATGTCCGGAATTCTAAGAATTGGTGGAGAACTAAACAATGATTTTATTTCCTGAAGAATTCTCTCATGTTCTTCCGACCATTGGATCCTATTTGGCTGTTCTTTTTTTTTTTTAAAGAAATTCTGATAATTTAGCAGTCATTCCAGCAAAAGAAATTTTTTTTTAAATAAATTTTTGATAATAATTAATAAGACCTAGCAATGTTCTAACCTCTTTTTTAGTTTTGGGCGAACTAATGTTAAGAATCTTAGTCACAATGTTCGGATCAGTGTATAGAAAACCCTTTGAAATCCTATGACCTAAAAATTGAATTTCCTGAAATGCAATTTCAGTTTTACTTGTCTTTACCGTAAGACCAAACGTTCGAGTGTGACAAAAGATCTGTCTAAGAATGTACACATGATGTACTATTTCAGTTCTATGGATGCTATGTTTGTGATGTCCTTAAATAGTAAATGTATAATGATGAAGGATAGTTCTGAAGACCAAAAAGAAGGTCTAAGAATTCCTATAAACACAAAGGCGCTACAGGCGCGGTCATGTGTACAGAATCCTCCGCCATCAGTATCTGGTATCTGATATTAGTTATTTGTTCTTGTCAGATATGATTTATAAAACTATATAAATTTCGTCATGCTCGCTATTACTAAGTCTATTTGAGCATAAGATTTAGATAAAGATAATCGCTCATAAAAAAAATATGATTGTTAATATGAACAAGACAATGATACGAATACAGTACACTCCACTTATAACAATATTGAATATTCATAATGACAATACAATCACAACGACGCTACATGTTTTATTTAAGGTTAGTAGAATTCATTTTGAGGTGACCAAGAAATTTTCTTCCTAAAAGATATTTAGCCAATTTCTGAACGGAATTCACCAATGATAGAGTAATTTCATAGCGTTTGTGTGATTCATATACCTTTCTCCCAGAGTACAATACAAGATGTAGTATTTTCCTATACCCTTGTGGAAGAATGTATACGACAGACAGTAAACAGGTACCATCCACTACAACACAACTATTTGATCTGAGAATGATCTTAGAACTGACCATCGAATGTTATTCCTGTAAAGGGATTTCAGATTCGCCATAAGGTGCCGTTCGGCGGACTGTTCGAATACATTGTACAGAATCATCATATATCCCTATAATATGGCTCAATTTCCGGCGTACACCATATTGTAACATCTTAATCAAACTCCCTGTAGCCTTAGCTATACATTTTATTACTTTGTTTGTTATGATAGATAGCAAGAAAATCAACCAGAATAAAGTATCGACCAAATCAAATGAATTATCTGTTTTCATAAGCATATTCTTCGGTCCACAAGAAGGAACTGTCACCGCCATAATATATGCCTGTGGTTGTCTATTTACCTGTGTGATGTCGTGTTGCAGCGTTATAGCCGCGGCTTGAACTGTATTAATATTTGTATGTTCTCCTACCCATGGATCTGATATGTGTGTGTTCGAAACCAAAACATCATGAGGTAATTGATTCTCTTTATGTATTTGTGTGTTTGCAACAATATGCTTCCTTTCCCATTCTGTTATGTCTTCAAGCGAAACATCATATAATTCAGGGATATTTCCAATAAAAACATCCACAAATGGGTCGGGCAGCACAGCTACCGTTATTTTTTCAGAAAAATATGGGCATTTTATATCAGCCCAGGCAACTGGAAACTTTTCTCTTCCACCTCCAAAAGTCCTACAGGTCACATGTTCTCCAGTATAGTCGGTTTCATTAATCAGCTTTCTATGTATTCCCACTATACTCGACCCGGAATCGCGTACCAAGCTACATTTCTTTCCATTCACTATGGCGTGTTGTACGATCAGTGATCCACTGGTAATTTGGACCGCATTAGCCTCCTGCACATGTATTTTATGACCACACGTCAAGTTGCCCTCTTTGTGAAAGATCTTGCATGTATCACACATTGGGTCGATGGGAGAATATTCTACTTCTACCGTATTTGCATGACTAGTCTCGTCCGAGTCGCTGTCACTACTAGATGTTAGCATCCCCATGTTTGCTTCTTTATACAGTTGTCTTAACGGACAAGCTAAAAACCTATGTCCAAAACTTTTACATTTAAAGCATTGTGTTTGTCTTTGATAGGTGTTAAATCTGTCTCTATTTCTAAGTGCTAATTTCTTTATGTAACTGTCAAACTGCGGATGTTTGTCACACATTTGATTTGAGCCGTGGGTAAACCCACAATATTTACAAGTTGTCCATACACCCTTTTTCTCGTGTTTAACATAAGGTTGATAGTTTGGTTGTTGTTGTTTTTCCCTCCTTTGATATTGTCCACCAGACTGTTGTTGTGTTTTGTATCCCTGCCTCCTTGATTTCTGAGGGAATCTATCACATGCGTTTGTCTCCACCAATGGGGAAAAACTATTATTAAATATGTCTTTGTGGGCGTCGAAGAAAGACTCTCCCTTTTCATCCATCTGCTGTATACTCGAACATTTCTGTTCAATAAGAAAAGTAGACATAGATGGAGGAACCGCCGAGATCAGTCTGTCTCTAACAATCAAGTCACGTAGCTTTTTGTAGTCATCAGTAACATTGGCTGATCGAGCCCATTTATCGAATGTTAATTGAGTCAAAGAGGAGAAGTCAAGGAACGTCTGTCCTGCTTTAGGACTAAGATTTTTGAATGATGCACGAAGGCCAAATTCGTCAAGACAAAAATGCGACAGCAATCTCTTTCGAATGTATGAGTAATCACTACGTAACTCATCTGGGATCAGTTCTACAACCTGCAAAGGTTCACCACTTAAGTGCCTATGCAGCAAAACTGCCCATTCGGTCTCTGCAACTCCATAGTGTCTCAAGATTAGCTCAAAATTAGTTAGCCATGCAGAGACGGAATCGGAGTTGGAGTATGTCTTTATCACCCCATTATATTTCTTAATGGCATCTGTGGATTGTGCCTCCACTTTGTTTCTAGCAATCTGTTCATCCTCGTCCTTCTCGTATTGTTTCATTTTGAAGTTATTCTCCAATTCTTTTTCCTTCAGAAGCTTTTCTGTATTCAATTTCTCAAGATTAAAAGCCATCTCTTTTTCTCTTAATTGTGCTTCTCTATCTAGTTTTTCCTTATCTGCAGCGATCTGCAATGCCATCCTTTCCTTATCAGCAACCAATTGAGCTGCAATTCTGTCCTTTTCTGCGGCTATCCTCTCTTTATCTGCTGCAATTTGAGCTGCAATTCTATCATTTTCCATAGCCATTTTTTCCCTCTCAAATAATCGTTGTTTCTCCTGTTCCTCTAGTCGATCCTTTTCCAATTGTCTTACCGCAATTCTTTCGTTCCTTTCGTGAGCTTGAAAATCTGTAAATTGTTTCTCCGACCACGATATAAGATCTGCCCCTGTCAAACCTGCATCTTTCCCAATTGCAACAAAATCCTGTAAAGATGACATGTTTTTATGTTTCTACAATATTCAATAATAATACTCAAAGTGAGAAATAGAGCCAGAAGTTTACCACAAAAGAGACAAAGCTTATACGTATCGAAATCGACAGATAAAGCCCAAGAACGTAGAAAGAAATAATTAATAAATTACAATTAGATACATTAATACTGAAAAATGACAAATAATTTTATGATAGACAAGACCTATAACTCAGCAGTTAAAGTATAGACAGAGTTAAAGTTCTTTAGATTTAAACATTTATCAAAGAAATCCTATTATTATGTAAACAAATCAATAATGCACCGCGAACAAGAATTCACAGCACAAAATAGCACAAAATTGTGTATCGCGCCTATGACGTCATCACAGTTACGATAATAAAGACAAAATGAATGCGTGCAAAATTACAGTATTTTGACTATAACTAATTACTGACAAACCACAAACAAACATAATACTCAGCTCAAGCATCAGCAAACATTTTCCAATAACTTGATAGTCGACCAATCCAATCGATTTGATAACCAATTCTGATCGTACTCGAATCCTACGACTTTGACACCTTTAGGCACGTTGCCTGTCATCAATCCCTGAAGTGGATCGTAATTGATGTTGGTGTCATTTGCTACAAGGTGTAGCTATAACGTAGAAAGATCTTCAATCAGTTTAATGTTGCATAGCCAACATTAAAAATGTTCTGGTCTGATGAGTTCTTGTATAGAATTTCCCGGTTTATTTATATATACAATTCCGACATCCAAGGTATGCGCACTTTCAAACACGATAAGATTGCGTTGATTCCGTTGTAATGAGGCGTTGATACTTCCAGTCATTCAACCGACATCCTATGAGTTCCTGAAGTTTCTGTTGAACCACAAGAAAACGGATTCGATTCACCTGGGTTATTTCCGTTCCCAAGAGGCGTTGAGAAGTACACAATTTTCTGTTCAGTACACTGAGCTTGAGAACCAATGTATAATGGTCTTCCGTTGATGAAATGTCAGAAGTGCTTCAAGTTTATACACAGTACAGTTCAGCACAGTTAACGAGTATGCACCCTGAATACCACTGGGTGAGATAATCTTGCCATAATGGATATGTGCATTTTCAATCAATCCGTGATTTCATAGAGAAAATCACAATCATGTCATTTCATTGGTACAGTGACAATTGTCATTCTATCTGTTACAAAGGTCATCTAATATATGATGACGAGAGTTATATTTGACAGTCAGCATTAATCAATGCGAGCAGAAAGCTCTCTGTATGAAACTATATGTATCCTGATTCGATCGCACTGACTGTTATTTCCAAGAAATAAACGATGATCATTAATAAACTGAAGACACAATACGAACAACGAGGATGCGCCAACTGGTCTCCAGCACACTAGACCGGCATTATCCTCACAAACATAGATGTGTTGCGTATTAGTGCATGCATGACTGTGTGTTCTGTATTCATTCCTTATGATGAGAATATGACCGTTATAATGTCATTCAATCCTGTCTCCATAGTCTGATATTCACTCGGCTTCCAATTATTAATAGGTTTGCAGCCAGTGTCTCACACAGAATTACTGCGTCACACAAAGATGAAATCAACTGACTGTATCTCTGTCCCGTATCCGTACAATATTGACCTTGTGTCTATAACCGTTATCCTTGACTCACTGACGACCTTACTGTGAACGATCCCTTGGTCCAAATCTCTGCA
>JACEFZ010015612.1:0-43768 GCA_014155875.1 Cepaea nemoralis
AAAAGGTTAAAAAATTTCCTAAAACCATTTTTGTTTTTTTAAAAAATTCAAAAAAAAATTTTTTAAACTACGGTCATGTAGGTGATTCTTCTGCGTTCATCCGGAGGTTTTTTTTTCCTGACGTGACTGCGTTGTGCCTGTTTACAGTAGAGCTGCGTTCTTGCGCCGTTAGGCCGACACATCCGACTTCTGCGGGCATTTGTTGACCGGGTTAACCTTCCCGGGATGTAGGTGATTAAAAACAGTTTTAATTAAAAATAATGGATGGTGTGTGGAAGGACTTTCTTAGTTAATTTTTTTTTTGTTCATACTTCATGCATAATATGTATGTAAGTATATTTTGTAATTTGTTGAAACGCATTGCACACCGATTCGACACACAAACGCCGTGTTAAAAAGCCCTTCACAAATACCATACCCCCAGCACGCCTGTTAAAATACTAAAAGGACATTGTTTTTGTATACAATTAACGTTTTTAGTTGGCCGCGTGTGCTGTGTGAAAGAGAGAATATGGTGTGTGGAAGGACATTCTTAAATTAATTTTTTTTTTGTTATTTGAATTTAATGAGAGGGGCTGGGCGAAGCCGCGCCGGGTCAGATAGATAGACAGAGAGACAGATAGTCGGGAACGAGAGCTTATATGACTACTTATATGAATTAAATGAGATGCTCCCCACCAGAGGCGGGCGAAGCCGGGCCGGGTCAGACAGACAGACAGACAGACAGACAGACAGACAGACAGACAGACAGACAGACAGACAGACAGACAGACAGATAGTCGGGAACGGGAGATTATATGACTACTTATACGAATTAAATGAGATGCTCCCCACGAGGGCCTGGGCAAAGTCGCGTCGGGTCGGACAGACAGACAGACAGACAGACAGACAGACAGACAGACAGACAGACAGACAGATAGTCGGGAACGATTGATTGATTGATTTAGGAATCGACATCACAGCATTCGGGGCATTCCCATAAGTGCTCCGTCCCCATCCTCAGCAGCCAGCGAAGAGTTCCAACACTAATAGTACCAGTAGCAATCTGATTATAAGTCCGTCTCGCCTTTCCTCTGAGCGTTGAGCGTCGGCCAGATCCCTTCGTCACTCCTCGTTGTCTCATTCTTGCCAGACCATGGTAATCCATTTGCTCCTCCGAGGTGTGCACGTGCTCCCACAAGGCCGCAACCACGTCGGCCTTTTCATGTATCAATACTCCACCAAGTTCTGCAGAGCCAGCCAACCTGTCTGCCTGTTTATTTCACAGTATACCGGCATGCCCCGGAGAAAAGATCATGACGATGCTTGTCACCCGTGACCTGCGAAGCGAAGCAAGCCACTCCGCACGAAGTCTGCCCGTCCTCACCCTCGTCATCATGCTTTCTGAGTCAGTTACAATCACGATGTGTGTGTGTGTGTGTGTGTGTGTGTGTGTGTGTGTGTGTGTGTGTGTCGTATTCACCATCCAGCGGAGAGCTGCAATGACCGCCTCCACCTCCATTCTTAAGCTGGATGTTGTGGTATCATATGCCAGGCTTTCCTGCCCCAAACATCGACCATTAGCTTTGGCTATGATCCCCAGCCACTTCCCTCACCTCTTGACACCGAACCATCTGTGTAGATAATCACATCACTCGAGTAAGCATTGTCCTGAATTAGTTGCTGGATTTCCACTTCTGTGGCCCCTGCTGGCCACTCCCTGCACTCCCGGCTTAATGTGATTATAACTCTGCACAAGTCTGACTGCTTCACTGGCACTCTGACCCACTCCTCTCCACGCCTAATGTTCTCCAAGGGGCACACCTGTCTGACCGTATCCTCCGCCTGAGCCATCCATGATTTCCCTCTTATCAGTCGCTGACCCTTAACTGCGTCCAGCGCCTCATGCAGTCGGGAACGAGAGCTTATATGACTACTTATATGAATTAAATTAGATGCTCCCCACCAGAGGCGGGCGAAGCCGGGCCGGGTCAGACAGACAGACAGATAGACAGACAGACAGATAGATAGTCGGGAACGGGGTCGGGAGCTTATATGACTACTTATATGAATTAAATGAGATGCTCCCCACTAGGAGCTGGGCGAAGCCGGGCCGGTTCAGACAGACAGACAGACAGACAGACAAACAGACAGACAGACAAACAGACAGACAGACAGACAGACAGACAGATCCCCACCATGGCTTGGGCGAAGCAGGGCCGGGTCAGCTAGTATATATATATATATATATATATATATATATATATATATATATATATATATATATATATATATATATATATATATATATATTTGGGGCGTTCATTTAAAACCCGTTCCAATGATTACAAAAGCATGAAAGAAAACATTAACAGGTGTTCAAACAATGTTTTCCCGTAGTGAATTTGAATAACGAATAAATCGTGCAATCTATTAAAAAAAATAAAAAATAAATAAAAAACGTTATATCCACCAATACTAAAGAACAACCACGTACCAAAAGCTACTAAGAAGGCACTCTACAACACACTCTTCCTACCAACTCTAAGCTACCAATCCCACACCTGGACAATGACAGAAAAGAGAACAGCAAAATCACAACAGAAATGAGATTCCTTAGAAGAATACTCAATGTATCAAGAAGAGAAAATCAGAAATAAAGAAATCAGGACTACATTTGGGGGTTAGCAGCGCTAGATGTTATCAGAATTCAACAGCAAGTTAAACGGTTTGGCCATGTAACTAGACTCTTTTTTTTTTTTTTTAGCATATCCTTTACAGGACCTCGCTGTCAACAGCAGCATCTTTCAGCTGTATGTTGATTTCTTGGCAAGATTACGCTCAGTAGTTTGCCATTGCTTTTTGAGCGGCCGGCTCAGTGTCCCGCAAGTCACCAGCGGGGGACGAACCGCTCCCAGCTCGCTCCCGCAACGAGACTTTGCGTGACAAACGGGATTACGGAGAAAGTGTTGTAACCCCACAGCCAGAGAGACCGGCTGTAACTAGACTACCGACTAACAATATACCACAACAATCAATAATGTTCAGATCAAATGGAAACAGAAGAAGAGGCCGGCCACGCAAACGATGGACAGAGGGAAAAGCAGAGGCCCTGAGAATCTCGATACATGAAACCCATAAACGGGCATTCTCACGCTGTTTATGTTTCTCCTCGACACCGCAAGGTACAAGAGGAACAAAATGAGATAATGAGTCATTATATCCAATCTCCCACAAGTAGACCTTTCCCGCGTGTATTCTTGTGCAAGTTAGAACATTTGTAGTCTTGATGTCCAGTGTTATGCAAATGACCATTTTTAAGGTCAATATTATGCAAACAAATTAAGGCGCATAATTATTATCTGCAAGCAGCAGAAGACGATGTTTTGGTAAACAACATTTGACACTTAAGAGGAATAATGTTACTTAATATGCCAGGCATACAAGTTTGTTTAGATAGTGCGAATATGTTTCCAGTATATTCTAGATTAGTAAAAACTTGCACATATAACAAAGGACATAAATAAAGATTAATGTAATAGAATTGGAGTAAATTATGTATATTATTAAAGGCAGTACTTCCGTTTATTTACACCCACCCTTGGTTGTTTTCAGAATAATAACATAAATATGACAAGGTAATTGTGTTTGTGTTCTTGTATTTATTAACAAATAGTTATATATTTCGCACACGTATGTGGTAGCAATGGTGTGTAGAAAGCACTACCATACAGCATACGACAGACATATCAATCATGTACCGCTTTGGTAAAACGTCTGCTTCGTGGCTGGAACAAATGTAAGGGTATTGTCCCTTGTTTAGCATATCCTTTACAGGACTTAGCTGTCAACACCAGCATCTTTCAGCTGTATGTTGATCTCTTGGCAAGATTACGCTCAGTAGTTTGCCATGGCTTTCTGAGCGGCCGGCTCAGTATCCCGCAAGTCCCGAGCGGGGGTCGAACCGCCTCAGCTCTCACTCCGCTACGAGACTCTGCGTGATAAACGGGATTACAGAGAGAAAGTGTTGTAACCCCACAGCCAGAGAGATCGGCTAGGTCTCATATTAATGTACGAAAATATTGTGAACAATTTCTCAGCTTTCAAGTGTCACTTATTATGCTCCTTAACACAACAACAACAACAACAACAACAACAACAACAACAACAACAACAACAACAACAACAACAACAACAACAACAACAACAACAACAACAACAACAACAACAACACAACAACAACAACAACAACAACAACAACAACAACAACACAACAACAACAACAACAACAACAACAACAACAACAACAACAACAATAGCACGTTAATGAGAACTAGTTTGTTGAGCTTCTTAAGTCTGCAGCATTCTAATTATAGATCATGAGAGATTAACCTTTAGGGTTAACTTTCCCCCCTTTCACTCGTTTAGAACTCAAGCGTAGTCCATACATGTGCTACCACTTCTAGTGTACTGGACTGATGTTTAGGCGTGGGTTACCTTTACCTTTCCATATTACCAGTGTCGCCATCACTCCAACTTATGAGGTACTTGTAATTTACTGCCCCAAGTCAAGGACGAGAAGTCGACATTTTAGTCCAACTGACCGATACAGTAGTATCTGTTTACTGTATCTCGTTGTTAGCTATCTGTGTTGTCATTGACAAAGATTCTGAGAATCGAAACGTCTGTGTGTCGTATTGTACGCGTTCGTGTGTATTTTATCTTATTTTATTATTCATTTTTTATATTTATTGAGTGCTTCTGATTTCGGATTTTTCACCAGTATTTCGCGACACGTGGATCTCCTCGTAAGGTATGTGCAACGTTGTTGATGTTTAGTACGTTTTTTCTCGCAGGAGTTTAATATACCTATTTGTTTCCATTTCATAATACGGGTTAAACAATTACTACACGGTCAGAAAGTTGGAGTGTACGAACCTTATAGTCTGGATGTTTTTTTTTTTAAAATCCTGCGAAGCATAGATGTCAGGAGAACAGACGTGACCATTGGCAAGCTAAAAAAAAAATGCTACATTTGGACATATCTGATGTTCAGGAAACTCCCCCGTCAGGATCTAGATCTGTGACCGATGATTACTAACCATTCTACTGACAAGTTACGGTGCAAGTTGTAATCAGAGAATAACAGAAGTGCTCTCACGCATTAGTCAAGCAAACATACAAAAGCTTCTTATACAACGCAAAATGCAGTTGCTTGGTCATGCACAGCACATACCATATGGACGCATTCCAAAGGTGTTCCACGGCATTCGAAATAAGATCCCCAAACGACAACTGACAAACAGAAAAACAACTGAACGCAAACAGTTACAATTTAAAGATAACATTAGTTAGGTATTTGCATATCCTTTACAAACTGCGACTGTCATTTACTGCCAATATAGTACCTGTGGTGTATGGGAGGGGGGTCTGAGCCTGAGAAATTAAGACCGCCTGGCTAGTGCAGTCACCGCGAACTGTGCAGGTTAGGATTTTCTTTTTGCCCCCGACAGAAAAAAATCCCACAACTTACCGAGGGATCGAACCCGGGTCTCCCGAATGGGAGTCCGGCGTTCTAGCCACTCGGTCAGCCGCTCCTCCTCTTTATTATATCCTTTACAGTATATCCTTTACAAAGATAATTTGCAAGCTAGAAATGAAAATTGTGAGGAACGGTTTATGACCGTAACAAGTGCCAAGGAATCACATTGAACTCGGTGAAGGGAGAATACTTCAAACAAGCCGAGGACAGGATAATCTATCTTCCTGCTAAAGGAACACTAGGAAATACGGAGAATTGCTGCTCATAGAGCTCATTGTAAGGTAGTACTGAAGCAGGCTGTCATATGTGTAACCATATGGGGGATGCGTGGTCTCGAGGTATGGTGTCCGCCTCGAGTGCTGGAGGTCCGGGGTTCAAGCCCCGGTGAGAGCCGGGATTTTTTCACGTGGATTTCTAGTAATAAAATTTCCCCTGGTCTCTGGGTAGTGAGATCGGACGCCCGTGTGTATTGTTGCGCACGTAAAAAACCCTTGGCAGTTGGAAATCGAAAAAGAGTAGCCTAACGGCGCTGCCCGGGCAAAATTTCGAGTTAAAAATCTACCCAAAGTATTTCAGGATCCTCGCGATGCTACGAAGTTCGTGCACTGAGCTGAGTTTCTCCAAACTCAGATTTGAGTTTGGAGGAGAACGGAGCACTTATGGGTTGCACCCGTGTGCCGTGATGTTAATCCATCGACTAGACTAAACTAAACTAAACTAATAAACTCATGAACATGTTATGCAATAAATGTCTCTTATTCCAGGTTAGGAAAATAATCTTGGCATGCTACATTGAACAAATTTCAACAGATGGCTGTGAATACTGGATAAGTAAAGAGAAAAAGAGAGAGAAAAAGCTGGATAAGTAGTAAACAGGCTACTTGAGGCCTAAAATAGATGGTCCACACACTTCAAGGTGTGTTATTATCGTGACCGCGGGGTTCTGGGAACGACTCAGGAGCACAAAATGGGTTCAAGAAAATTGTCTGGGAGATGTAACAGTGGAGTCATCAGTCACCACAACGTATGTTACAGCTTCATCACATATTGAAAGTCATTGTGTCATGACAGTGTCACCTTGAACCAAACCCCCACACATGTCTGTGTTACACATCATCACCATCATCGTTGTCCTTACCGATAAGCATGGGCGGCACAGGTTCACAATCTCATACAATCTTGTATTAGGTCTGTGTTCTTGTCCCAATTATCGCATCGCAGGTATTTATCGCTTTGACTTCCCCTTGCTCTTTTCCTATCAGTTTTGCCAGTTGTCATTAAATTTTCGTCAAAGCACAACCACACAATCTTGATTGTTTATGTCTAATTTATCTAATAAGGTGATAAAGGGAGACATGTCGACATGATAAGGATGCTTGAAGATCTACAAATTGATGGAAAGAGATTAGACTTATAAAAATCACATACTAGAAACAACAAGTTGCCATCAGAATTGACAACGATGTAGGTCAATATCAGCCTATTAAAAGAGGTGTAAGACAGGGATGTGTAATGTCTCCAGATCTTTTTTCCCTGTACAGTGAACATATTTTCAGAAATATAGAAGATATGGAAGGAATCAACATTGGGGGACGATACATCAATAACATTAGATATGCAGATGATACAGTCTTGATTGCAGACAATGAACAGGACCTGCAAAATTTAGTAGATGCGGTTGTTGCACACAGTGAACAACTAGGGTTAGAACTGAATATTAAGAAGACACAGATTATGGTCGTCACTGGGAAGAAGAAAATACCACAATGTGATATATGAGTAAATGGGCATATTTTTAAGCAAGTGAATCGATACAGTTATCTCGGCACAGTCATAACATCTGATGGGAGATGGCTTAAAGAGATTAGAACAAGAATTGCCATTACAAAGATAGCCTTTTGCAAGATGAAAAACATACTGACCAATAAAAAGATATCAATTGAAACGAGAAAAAGAGTGTTGAAGTGCTACATAGAACCTATACTTTTGTATGGATGTGAAGCGTGGACAATAAGCAGTCAAGCTGAAAAACAGCTGATGGCTGTGGAAATGTGATTTCTGAGGAAAATGCAAAGAATACCATGGACAGACAGAAAAACTAATGAACAAGTCCTTCAAGAAACAAATGAAGATCGTAAACTGATTAGAGTCATTAGACGTAGACAGTCAAAATTTTTGGGCATGTTATGAGAAGAAATGGCTTGGAGAACTTGGTGACGACTGGCAAGATCGAAGGGAAGAGACCAAGGGGAAGACCGAGAAGTAAATGCCTGGATGGCTTGGCCACGTGGCATGGTCGAGACAGGACACGGAGCTGATCCACGACTCTGGTGGTCGAGTGAGATGGCAGAACATGACCGCCCACGCTTATCGGTATGGCACATGATGGATGGATGGATCTAATAAGTTTGCGTGTTTCATTTATTTCTTGAAGGACTAGCTCATTCGTATTTCTGTCCGACAGTGGTATTCTTTGCATTTTCCTCAAAAACTACACGTTTACTGAAACTAAATGTTGCTAATCTTGTATGCTTATTGTCCCATTTTATCATGGCTACAACAATATAGGTTCTAAGTAGCACATCAACACTCTATGTCTTATTGCAATTGGAATTTTTTTTTATCGGTGAGCATATTTTTTTTTAGCATTGTCAGGGCTTCTTCATCTAATATCTATAAGGTCGTATAAGATCTAATATCTTCAACGCCTACAATCTGCATTCTCCAATGCTTGCTCTGAATTTGGTTTAACAATGAGCAAAAAGAAGACACAGATTATGTCACAAGGTGCACATGGGATACCATCAATCTTTATTGACGACGCTGAACTGGAGATACTAGACCATTTTACATATCTAGGATCAGAAGTAAATAGCAAATTATCCCTAGATCAGGAAATCAACATCAGGATTGTTAAGGCAGCAACAATGAACAGGTTAACAAAAAGAGTCTGGGAGAACAGGAAGCCTACTGCCAAGACAAAAGTACTTG
Organism: Cepaea nemoralis; assembly: GCA_014155875.1. Taxonomy (NCBI): domain Eukaryota; kingdom Metazoa; phylum Mollusca; class Gastropoda; order Stylommatophora; family Helicidae; genus Cepaea; species Cepaea nemoralis. Next base: position 8,513 of record JACEFZ010015612.1, read on the forward strand.
TCTATCAAGCCTGTGTCCTTAGTACTCTTCTTTATGTCAGTGAACCCTGGACAACTTACTCACACCAAGAGACACGTTTAAACAGCTTTCATATGAGGTGTCTGCGAAGAATTCTTGGTATTAAGTGGCAAGACAAAATCAACAAATACTGAAGTATTGGAAAGGTCAGGTTGTGTGACTGTTTGTTTCATGCTTAGTCTTCGTAGACTAAGATGGACAGGACACGTTAGGAGGATGGATGATGGTAGTATACCAAAGGACATCTTTTTTTTTGGTGAATTACAGATGGGTAGGATATCTCAGGGTCTGCCTCTACTACGATATAAAGATGTGTGTAAGCGGGACATGATTGATACAGGAATTGATAATGCACATTGGGAGCAAGTCGCCGCTGAACGTGTTGCATGGAGGTCACATATGGAATAAAGAGAAAGGAGAAAATGATTGCAGATAAGTCACACACTGAGCATGCGAGACGTAAGATGGTGCATGATGATGAAAATGGCCATGTGTTCACATGCATCCACTGTGGACGAACATTTACAGCGCGAAATGGCCTTATCAGCCACATTCGCTACCGCCATGGGTCGTAGTTATTATGCCTTTTTGAAGAACTATGTAACAAACTATCGTCTGACAAGACGGCAAGGTGCCAATGAATGATGATCTATAAGGTATCTTCCACCATATATTACACCGCCTGCCTTGCTCTCCGAAATTTGTGGGTTACATTCCGGAATACGCCCGAGCTATATGGGATAACCCCTGTAATGAAGTCGAGAAAGCCATTTAAACTGTTCCAAGATAGCTGTACATATTCACCTGTTTTTTACACAGCTGTACTGATTTATCGTAAATGCAAAATATCGATTATTTTGTGAATTGATGATCACCAGTCTCGACTGTGTTTTTATTGGTAGTTCTCAGTTCTGACTGCACTTACGGGAACAGCTATAGTGTGCGTGGACGGAGAGAAAGAGATAATGTATAATCTAATTTACACATACACGCCCTAAAGAAACAAAAATAGAACAAACATTTTGCTTTGTTCCCGCGCAGATATAACAACATCACTGGAATCAGCATTCAGTGCATGTCAGTAACGTTTCTCCGTGCAACGAGAGCCTAAAAATAATGTTTTGGATTCTTATAAAAACTTGCAGTTTCCATATTTTCACAGAACAATTCTCTGCTTGTATGACTGAGATAGGTGTAGCCTATTTTATTAGACGCAGTTATGTGAGTTGTACACATTTTCTAGCTTATTTCGTCACTGAAATATTTATTCTGGTAGTTTTTCTTCTTTGACTACTATTTCTAATTTAGTATATTCTATGTAGGCCAAGCAACTCTATTAAATTTTTTACCCGTTAGAAGATGTGAAAGAGTTACCACGTTTGATGCAAGCGTTTTCTCTCTGTGATTCTACATTTACTAATGTTCATTGGTTGATATTATTTTCAGAATGTTATTGAAATTATTAGCGTCAACGCGTCTGTCTATATTAAGAATTAACCGTACTGTTTTCAAACCATTCTTTCCCTTTCAAATTATTTTTATTTTACATAATTATAGCATAACAATTACACAATAAAACTACTACAATAAGAACATAAACGGTACCTGGCACAATCTCTCATCCTCTCCCTCTCTTCCCTCCCACTCTATATTTCTCTATCTCAGTTTCACTCTCTGTACACACACAAACACACACACACACACACACACACACACACACACACACACACACACACACACACACAACACACACACACACACACAATAATCAAATTTAAAAATGAAAACAAAACGATAAATTTATTTCAGTGACGAGGGACCGAGTGAACAAACAAGCAAGATGGCAAAATTAATACAGGCTATATTTTGTGCTGCCCTTATGGCCTCTGGAGGTGAGTTTCAACAGTGTCCTGATGTAGGTCACGTTTTCGTTCACCTTATCAATATCCTGCTGCTGGGAACTAACATATACATAATCATCATCTTCATCAAGTGCCTTTGCCGGCTGGCTTGGGCGATCATGCTTCTCCACAAATTGCGATCTCCTACGGCATAGATAAATTCATGTACTGACTCTCTTCCGTGCCATGACACAAGACTGTCAAGAATTTTCTCACACTGTCTCTATCTTTCTTTCCAAAAACGTTTCCGGTTGTCACAATGTGTTCAAATTTTTTTCTTCTCATAATGTGGCTAAAAATGATGACTACCTCCTTCTAATGTTTTTTATAAGTTGCTCTTTGGGACTCATCATCCTTAAAAATGTTCAGATTGCTCATTTTGGCTGTCCAATAAATTTTCAGCATTTTTCTATAAAACCACATCTCCAAGGCTTCCAGGGATATATTACATAACACAGACATAGCTAATGGAAATTTCTGTCAACAAAATGGTATTTGTGCTGTTTATGTTTCATCATTTTATTAACATTTTACAAAAATAGTCATTATTATTATTATTATTATTTATAATCATGGCTTTTCACATTTTGTATTTTCTCAGTAATCTAGGTTCTACACACGTAGGTTAAAATTATTGTCAGAAATGCGAAACAGACTAAAACTACATACATTATGTGTTTGATTTACCCGCTTAAATGCTGACTGCTGTTTTGAACCAATAAATAACATTCCGGGTTCAAAACTAATTTGTATTTTTAAAATAAGTTAGTTGCATATCCTTTACAGGACCAGTTATCAGTTATCAGTTATCAGTTGGGGTATCTTCGTTGCACTCCGGACATGTCCATAGGTGCTCAGATCTTCCCCCCAGCATATGCATCAGCGTCCGGTGGCTAATAGTGCCAGTTCTGTGTTGTTTGACGAGGCGCTTTGTTTTCCCGATGTACCTCTCGCGTCTGGCTGTGCCGATTCTTACTCCCAGGTCTTTCATCCTGGAAAGCGATGTGGAATCACTGGCGTCAAAATCCTCTGTTCTCGCCATATCTTTAAGGGCGTTAATGACATCGGCACGATCCATGGGCTGGCCATCTACAGGGGGTGCAGAGCCAGCCAATTTATCAGCTCGTTATCCTTTACAGGACGCCACTGTCAACACCAGCATGTTTAGCTGTTGTGATCTCTTGGTAAGTTTACTTTCAGTAGCTTGCCATTGCTTTCTGAACGACCAGCTCACATACCATTTCGTAAAAAAACCAACGCAAGGCGGTGTGCTGCCAAATCGCCCACAGCTGTATTTCGAACGCGGGAATGCGGGATTACGAACTGCGTCCGTAAAACCTTCTCCACGGAGCCGGAATTTAGTGTAAACAGGCGACAATAATCCCTGGAAGCCTTGGAGATGTGGTTTTATAGAAAATGCTGACCATTTATTGGACAGCCAAAATGAGAAATCAGGACGTTTTAAAGGAAGCCCAGTAGCAAAGACAACTTATCACAAACATCAGAAAGAGGCAGTCATCGTTTTTTGGCCAAGTTATGAGAAGACAAAACTGGAACATGTTGTGACAACCGGAAAGATTTGCGGAAAGAGAGATAAAGGAAGACAGCGTGAGAAGATTCGTGACAGTCTTTTGTCATGGCACGGAAGGGAGTCAACACACGAATTGATCTATGGCGTTGGAGATAGTAATTTGTAGAGAGACATGATCGCCCACGCCAGCCGGCAAGGTACTGAATGATGATGATGACGATGATGATGATGATGATGATGATGATGATGATGATGATGATGATGATGATGATGATGATGATAATCACGGTGGGTATAGGCTAAAAACAGGAGATCACACGAGCAAATTGTGCACTTTAAACATTTGACGGCAAGAAAACACTCAAAGAGTACGCAGTCAATCCATACATCATCACTACTGTCTGCTGTTGGTGCATAAACTTGTATGACGTTGACATCAAAAGGTCTTCCACTCAACTTCACCAGTAACACTCTGTCTGATACAGTCCAATATCCGTTGATCGATTTTGCTCTCTCTGTATCCATTATAATTGCTACTCCTCGATGTTGTTTCTCTCGACGCAGTGTACGCAGTGCCGTGACAACATTGTTATGAAATAAAACCTACCTACTGGCAGATTGAGCCGGTTAATTGGGAAACAATCTGCCTAGAGGAAGCAGACCTTATACAACTGCATTCATAACTAGGATATATACCGCGTTTTTTCTTTTAGGCGCATAACTCTGCGCTAAAGAGGAACGAAGAAGCAGGAGAATTTTAAGTTACACGAAACAGTTTCTGGTATTAAGTCGGGAAGAAAATAACTTTCTGACTCCATGTTTTTTTTTAAACAGCAAAAACACAGCGTGCGGAAATTGAAGAGGAAGCCACATCTACACCTCTTTCACCGACTACGAAGGTAAACTTTATTACTTTCTTTCTTGTCCCTCAGTAACAGATTAAACATAGATTTGTGGACAGGACCTTTATATGGAAAAGGTGGTGTTCATTGACTGTTATTCTGCTAATTCATAGCCCCTTATTTTCTGTGTTTAAATGTATCTAAGTGTCTACTGTGTTTGCGACATACTGTTTGGAGTTAGTGGTGTCTCATGACCAAACCCTATGATTCGTTTTCTTTAATTAAAATCCAAATCTGACATTGTGATAATATACTTCCTGATGTCATCGTTTCTGATCTTGTTTCTTTTTTGTCAAATTAAATTTTCTTCACAGGTATTTCTTTCTGACCACAATTCAAATACTTTATTATATTGTAATTGACCAGATCTCGCACTAATAACTTTATGTTGGCAGCAGTGCCTCTTTTTGTAGCTATTGACTTGTGTTCTTGTGCTGTATTTGTTATATCTAATCACTGACCCGTTTTAATTTTTCCCATCTCTATTCCGTCTGAATATTTACCCATTTGTTGAAATCTATCTTCTTAAGTAGGTGACTATTTTAGCTTGCCTTAACTGTTGATTTTAAAAACATATTTTGTTTGGTTATTCAATCAAATGTTGGAAATATTTCGTTCTGTTTCTCTTCTACAGAGATTCTCATGTTGTACTCTTTACTCACGTTGTTTAGGTTGTTTTTATTTGAAATGTTTTGTACAGCAGTCTGGCAAATTGGGTAAGGAAGCTTACAGTTTGTCTCAGTTAGACAGAAATGAAGTAAGTAAATCAGTTACGACCGGATGGTAAACTACTGGATTGGTTTAGACAAAACCACACACACACACACACAAACACACACACACACACAAACACACACACGCATAACAAACACACTCATTGCTCACACATATGCACACTAGTAGACCAGTGGACACAATATATCAGTGCATATACTGTCGATATATCACATACAGATGATTGGTGATAATGATGACTACTCACACAGCATTGTGGTATCACATCCTGTCACGTGTCCACGCTATAAATACATATTGACCTGCGTAGTACAGAGATAGAGCGCATGGCACAGATGAAAAAGGAGAATGAAGAAATTCTACAAGCCAGCAAGACAGAATGAGAACTGCTAAGAAACGAAGCCACTGAAAAGTTTCTACGGACACTTCACAGACCATGAGGAAAACATCAAATAAGGAGTCCTTATAAGAACTGCACCCATTCAAGCATTACGTACCAGGAGCCAACATTGACAAAATAAACCACCAGAGGAGACGGACACAAAGCAGAGCCCACCGGCCAATCCCCCAGCTGACGTCACAGACATAAACACCTCAAGATCGAAAAGCCAGCTAACACTTTCACAGAAAACGAGCGAAACTTATCCCGCACCATGAACCACCACAAATATAACCAACGCCACAGAGGCTGGTAGAACGGTTGGAAAGTTTATCTTTCAACAGCTGGAACTGGAAAGTAGTATAGAATAAGTTTAAATTATCCTGCCATAGAATCCACAACGTATGTTGTGTGGTCACACTACCCCCAAGTTGCCATTTGAATCAGAATGAACAACATTTAAAGAGCGGTTTTGGCAAGTAAGAGGAGCAAACAAGACAAGTAAAGTGCCATTGTCCAACCGTTGAGGCGTATAGAGCATAAAGTGCCAGCCTCATATATTTATAAGCTTATTGACAATCTGTGGGTGATGCGGTCAATATCACACCGACCGCTTTTACTTTCCAGGTCATTTTCTGGTATTCTGGTTGAATCAGCCTGGGCGCCGGAGGAAATTGAATATAACAACATCCCGCTGCGATGGATATTCGAATATATGGTTATAGAGCCTGCAGAAAAGTGTGCTATCCACCTCGCCACCGCGGCCCCGACAGATAGAATACACACACTAAAATACAACAACACATGCGATGATAAATTGTTCAGTTGTTGCAATAAAATGTTAGTTACCTTTCCTTTACATGACCCTGGCGATTATTGGATATGTATGATTTACTGTGCAGTTAGTTCGGTAGTTTGTCATTGCCTCATACCATCCAAATCAACGCAAAGTAGTCTGGTTCGAAATCAGACGCGTCTGATGTTGAACTCTTGACTCTCGACTGGTCGAGTGGCTAGAATGCCCGATGTTCCTTCGGGAGCCGGGTTCGAATCATCGGTAAGGAGTAGAGTTGTTTTCTGTCGGGGGCGAAAAGAAAACCCTAACCTACACAATTCGCGACGACTGCACTAGTCAAGCGGCCTTAATTCCTCGGGTTCAAGACCCCTCTGCCATACACCGCAAGGTACTATACAGGCAGTAAATGACAGGTTTTGACACACTCGGTTTGTCGGGGAATTGTAAAACTCTGTTTCACCATCCACACCTCCACAATGCCGGTTATCTGCAATAAGCTGTCTTTATTTTATTTATTATTTATTAATTATTATTTTTGTTTCGCTAAATCTTCAAAGAGAGCTGACAATTTGTTTCAGAGCTCAGTAACAGGGAATGCATTTATTCCGGCGGTACAAAATGTAACACCAACAACCAAAACCAGTGAAGAGGAAACAAAGTTATCAATCACGACAAGTGCAACAGCCGGACAAACCTCCCTTCTTACAGCATCACAGACAAGTGATTCTACCACCACATTTTCTTTGCTGGCAGAATCATCCATACTTGAATCCACGCCAAATCCACCAAGTCTGACAACAGACGGCTTACAGACCAGCAAACAAAGTCCAGCTCCTGTCACTAGCTGGCCTGTGTTTGTAGTCGACCCAAATAAAAGGCACCCCAATGCTGTCTCTACTGGCAACAACAACTACCAGGGCAAGAACGACTTCTCTAATCTAGTGAACACCGCCGGATTCCGCAAACATGTCTACAATCAATTATACCAACGTCTGCAACAGGAGCAGGAACAATATCTGCAAAGTCTGTTGTTCAGCGGATTATTTTTTGATATATAAATAGTATAAATCCATTACAAATATGACCCAATGGATAAACTTGATAGACCAGACTTTGTGCTCTGGGGAGGTTATTATGCTTTTTGACTGCAGCACTATGTAACAAACTATTGTCTGTCAATATGGCAAGGTGCCAGTACCGTGCAGTAGAACATACTTTATATAAACAACTGATGATGTTGAATTACATACATCTTCGTGCAGCTGTTGCTCATATGTTAACAGTGTCATTACTGTGGTATATCTTGCGGTGCATGTCAAATAATGTATAACATTTAATAAAGTTAGGTGCCTGTCTTTTACAGGGCTTTACACTCATCCCCAGCATTTGTTGACTGTTTGGGATTTATCAGTCACATTTTAGTTCAGTAGTTTGCCATTGCTTTTATGAACGACCGACGTTAAAGCAGCAAGAGAAGTAGGAACAGCAGGGCTACATAGACTTTTAAACAGTGTTTGGGTGGAACAACATACACCACTATACTGGAGAAATGCCATAATCATCCCAGTTTAGACTCCCTCCCCCTACCCCTCCAACAAGTAGTAGTAAGACTGCACATAATACAGAGACATTTCCCTTGTGAGTAATACAGCAAACATATTTCTTTCCCCTAAAATTGTTGAGAAAAGACAACGACCTACTATAGAACTCCAGCTCAGAGGAACACCATCAACGTCAAGCAGTCGGCTTCCAACTTGACGGAAGCTGATTCCCAAGCCTGGACTCGGTGTGTCGGGGAATCGCCAAACCAGTTTCATTATCCCCTAAGCCACAGAGTCGGTTGTAATACTCAGTCATTATCATGTGCCGTGCCGATAAGCGTGGGCGGTAATATTTGGCCATCTCACTCGATCACCAGTCGTGGTTCAGCTTCGTGTTCTTGTCTCGACCGTGCCACGTGGCCAAGCCATCCAGATATTTACTTCTCTGCCTTCCCCTTGTTTTTTCCCCCCAGTCTTGGCAGTTTATTTCTTCTCATAATGTGTCCCAAACATGTTGACTGTCTACGGCTAATGTCTCTAATCAGTTTACTGTTTTCATCTGCTTCTTTTAGGACTAGCTTATTGGTTTTTCTGTATGTCCGTGGTATTGCTTGCAGTTTTCTCACAAACCACATTTCCACTGTCTTTAGATGTTTTTCAGCTTATCTGCTCATTGTCCACGTCTCACATTCATACAAAAGCAAATGTTCGATTTAGCACTACAACGTTCTTTTTCTAATTGCAATTGACTCATTCAGTACTGCATAAAAAGTGTGGGCCAGCAAATTACTTCCTACATTTTCTCACCACTTGTCAACATTGTGACTCTACAATTCCTCTTATCTTAGGTTTAGAGTTTATTATACACCCATAGTTTCTAACACCCTGCCCACCCATTATTTTCTGTTGACTACTGCATACCCGAACGAGTATGTTGTGACAATGGAAGGACTGAAGTTAGTCACAGAGCTCAGGCTAGGTTGCAACGCCCTGGCTACCAAGAGCAGATGCTGTCAGCTGCGATTTTGCACAATTAGTTGTTTAGCCATATTGATGCATTTGTCTTTACTTCTGGACAACTGAGCAACTAAGCAACAGGTATGCTCTCTCTCTCTCTCTCTCTCTCTCTCTCTCTCTCTCTCTCTCTCTCTCTCTCTCTCTCTCTCTCTCTCTCTCTCTGTATGTGTGTGTGACATATCACCCACATATATTGCTGTGTAAAAGCCTCTTCCAGAATCCCCCCCCCCCCCCCCCCCTCTATGTTGACTCTATTGCTGGCAGTTTTCTCAAAGAGACATTGACTGGCAAACAGACATGATATAAATCTGTTTTCTTCTTGCGATCGTTCTTTCATATTTACACAGACAGGTGCGCGCGCGCCCGTGTGTGTGTGTGTGTGTGTGTGTGTGTGTGTATAGGGGGGGGGGAGGGGGGAATTCTTATTCATCCTGGAGATGCCCTTTTCTCCATACAGCCGTGCATGCAGTGCTGCTCCCATGGCTAGTATTCCCTTCTTAACTGACTTTCATGGGGAAAATCCTGGAGAACATCTTCTACGGTTTGCCCACAAAGCTCGCATCAGTATTGAGGTTAGTCACTCATGTGAAGCTTGTACACATGCTAATTATGTTTGTCACACCATGTCCGAAGCCTTAGAACGATGACCTGTCCCAAGAAAATAATTAAAATGACATTAAGATGATGCGTCAATCCCTCTGAGTCGTGCTGGTCAAGGAGAAAATCCTATCAATGCTGACATCTGAACCCGGAGTACTGCCATGATATGCAAGTGCACCAGCCACTATGCAAACGCAGATCATTAGACGTCTTAGTGGCAGCAAAATGTGCAACGTTAAGGATAGCTCTGCGTCGGAACCTGTAAATGATCATAAGGTCTGGCCGAAGGACAATGCTTGAATGGAGGAGAGTGCATGACTGAAGGGCAGTGCTTGAATGGAGGAGATTGCATGACTGAAGGGCAGTGCTTGAATGGAGGAGAGTGCATGACTGAAGGGCAGCGCTTGAATGGAGGAGAGTGCATGACTGAAGGGCAATTCTTGAATGGAGGAGAGTGCATGACTGAAGGGCAGTGCTTGAATGGAGGAGAGTGCATGACTGAAGGGCAATGCTTGAATGGAGGAGAGTGCATGACTGAAGGGCAATGTTTGAATGGAGGAGAGTGCATGACTGAAGGGCAGTGCTTGAATGGAGGAGAGTGCATGACTGAAGGGTAATGCTTGAATGAAGGAGAATGCATGGCTGAAGGACAAAGCATGAATGGAAGAGAGTGCATGGTTGAAGAATGTTTAATTGAAGGACAGTCTTACCTCAAAGAGAGTGTCTCGCTGAAGTACAATGACTGACTGAAGGACAGTGCGTGGCTGAATGATGGCGACTGAATGAAGGACAATGACTGGCAGAAGGAAATAGGCTGACTGAAAGACAATGCCTAACTGAAGGGCAATGGCGGATTATGTCTAACTAAAGGACAATAGCTGACTGAAAGACACATGTGACTATTTATGATATTATTTCAATGACTCCGTAAGTTCAGCTCCGATTTATATTTTAATTACATTAAACAAAAAGAACTTTAGTGTGATTACTACAGGAAAAAGCCGAAATTATAATTTTAGATGCTCGAGTAATACGCACGGTTTGATAATGTAATCAAAAGTTACTGTGCTTAGAAATACAATGTATTAAAAGTTTTGTTAATAAACTGTTCATTTGTTGACTGTTCCGGTTTGTGAGCGTGTTAAAGTCAGTATTTACTTTAGAGTGCAACTGAGTGTGCTTGTTTTGTGCTTTCTGTTTGTGTATCAGCTGGGACAGACTGTAACTGCCTCATACGCTTTACAACGAGCTGTCTGTCTTCCTGTCCCTATGCCCACACAATATCACACACACACACACACACACACACACACACACACACACACACACACACACACACACACGGTTAGTCCATATATCTGCATTATATCTTGTCAGAAAACTAGACATATAGCTTGATACTTCTCTTGATTCTCTGTGCTGTCATGTGACATCGTGTCTACACACTTAAAATTTTGACCACACAGCTGTCATACATTAAGACAAATAAATATAAAATAAATACTGACAAGTGTGAAAATGTGCTTTGTCACTTAAAGAAAGACAATCATACATTTTGCTTACCAGTGCATATATACAAACATACACACACATACACACACAAACACACACGCGCGCTTGTTTATATAAAGTATGTGCCACTCACTCATTCATCCATCCATCATGTGCCATGTCGATACGCGTAGGCGGTCATGTTTTACATCTCACTTGATCACCAGAGTCGTGGATCAGCTTCGTGTTTTTGTCTCGACCATGCCACGTGGCAAGCCATCCAGGTATTTACTTCTTTGTCTTCCCCTTGATATCTTCCCTTCGATCTTGCCAGTTGTCACCAAGTTCTCCTATTCATTTCTTCTCATAACATGCCCAAACAATTTTGACTGTCTACGTCTAATATCTCTAATCAGTTTACGATCTTCATTTGTTTCTTGTAGGACTTGTTCTTTGGTTTTTCTGTCTGTCCATGGTATTCTTTGCATTTTCCTCAGAAACCACATTTCCACAGCCATCAGATTTTTTTTTCAGTTTGTCTGCTCATTGTCCACGCTTCACTATCCATATAAAAGTACAGGTTCTATGTAGCACTTCAACACTCTTTTTCTCGTTTTAGTTGATATCTTGTTATTGGTGAGTATGGTTTTCATCTTGCAAAAGGCTACCTTTGCAATGGCAATTCTTGTTCTAATCTCTTCATACCATACACAATAACAAAACATTAAATGCGTAGGATATTTGAATGAACTTGACATATTTATTACGGAAGAAAAGTAATATTAGATAATACAAATGCATGCTGCTATAATAAGCTGCATTTCTAATAGTCAAATTGAAACTGACAGTGAAGCCACTGTGTGCTTGTGCCACAAACAAAGAACATATACTAACTAACCATGGTAGATGACGCAAGCAAGAACAACTTGTAGACAGAACATTGTCTATCGTCCAAACAAATTGCCATCAAACAATGAACATAAACATGTTATACTAAATATGGTAGATGACGCAAGCCATAAACAACTTCTAAACACGCAAAAGATTGTCTATCTTCAGATAACTCAAGAATTCCTCAAATAGAGAGCACATACATGTTGTACCAACTAAATTTAGTGGATCACGTAAGCAACATCACATCCTATGACAGAAAATTGTCTGTGGTCGTAATATATCACAAGAATGCCTCAAATATAGAGCACTATCTCAAGTTAGTGGATAACGGCAAGCAAGAACACACCTTATGACAGAAGACTGCCTATCGTAACATATCTCTACAATGCCTAGGAAAGAGGGTGACTGTGATCTTACACACTGTCAGTTGTCGGTAGACGTGGAGATAGCTCTATATGTGGAGTTGTCTGCTCCTGGTGGAGATGTGCTTCCGGTGTTGGCAACATGGGTTCTGCCAGCTACGACTGCCTCTGTGGAGCTGGAGATGGTGGTTGTGTCTGTGCTACTTCTAGCGGTGCTGCTGTTGTTTGAAGCATCCGTGGTGGTGTCTGCATCAGTGGTTGTGTTTATATCAGTGGTTGTGTTGGTGGATTCATGACTTGTGCTGTTTGTTTCGTGATGGTGGTGGTGGTGGATAATACTGCTTTCGGTGGTTGTGTCTTGGTCGAGGCTTGAGGCAATTGCTACATCTGTGATTGTCATTGATCCCATGGTGTCATCGCTACGCTTGCTTGTGTTTATCTCTAAGGTACTGAGCCTCTTCTCTGAAGTGATGGCTGGACCATGACTAGCCTGTATGGGATCAAAAGAAACACAGGTCAGTTCCACACTATGCTAGGTTCAAAGTTCCCCATTCAATCAACACCTGAACAATGAGTAGCAGTTTGCTGTGTGATGGCGTGGCCGAGAGGTTTCATACGCTCTCGATTAAACTGTCTTTGCTGATGGCAGAGTTCATTCTACACATCGGACAGTTGTACTTACATGTTGACTTCATGTTCAGAAAGCGATGGCAAACTACTGAGCGCCTAGTAAATCACCAACAGCCAATGAAAGCTACGATTTACTGTAGCGTCTTTCTGTAAAATGACATACGATATTTTTAGCAGGTCTTTTTGTCTTCACCTTGCTTCTATTCTCATCTCGATGTCACTAATTGTTCTAGTGTATTCCTCCTCATAGTATACTCAATGAGTTAAAACATCAAAGTCAGACCTTGCGCGAGCGTGCGCGCACGCACACACACACACACATACATACATACACAACACACATACACACATACACATACATACATACATACACAACACACATACATACACAACAAATACACACACATACATACACAACACACACACATACATACACAACACATACACACACAACACACATACACACACACGCACACACACACATACATACACAACACACACACACACACATACACATACACACATACATACACAACACATACACACATACATACACAACACACATACACACACATACACACATACATACACAACACACACACATATACATACACAACACACACATACATACACAACACACGCACACACACATACACAACACACGCACACACACATACACAACACATACACAACACACACAACACACACAACACATACACACACAACACACACACAGCACACACACATACACACATACACAACACACAACACACACATACACAACACACACATCACACACACATACACAAGACACACAACACACACACATACACAACACATACACAACATACACAACACACACAACACATACACAACACACACAACACACATACAACACACACACAACACACAAACAACACACGCACACACACACAACACACACAACATACACAACGCACACACAACACACACACACACACATAAACACACACAAGATAATATGAGTTATTTTATGGAAATAACAGAAATTGCTAGAAGTCTACGAGAACCTGGCAATGAAACAAGAGCCTATGATAGAAATGAAACACAGACAAGTCAAATAATGTGTCCACATGAGAAGACATGACAGTGTGTAGAGTACACGGTGCAGGGAAACCGTAGATGAAAGACAAGTAATAACTAGGCAATGAAATGGGACAAAACTGTGAGATAGACAAACAGCGATCTGTTAGAGTGTACAACCAGAACGAGAGACATACATTGTAAAAAAATATACTGCAGCCAACGTTCCTTGTGAAGGCAGCACTTGATTGATTGATAATATTAGACAATGCAACGTATTAAAATTGTTACACATTGATAAGACATTTACATAATGAAAGTTTATAAATAAAGACATTCATCAAAAGAGCCCTAGATAATGCAAACAGTGCATTTTAACAAAGAAACAATAAGCAACAGGCAGCAAATTGTTTGCCTGGCATCTCGTCAGGTACATACTGCAGAGTTATATATCATTTGGAGTGAGTAAAGTAAATGAATTATAGTTTGCTGAAGAACCTAACACACATAGTCACTGACACCATACAATCAGTACTGATAAGGGTTCCTCCTCCTCGTCTATGAATCTGAAAATAACATCTGATTTTGTAAGAGGATTGAGTGTGGAGCAATGCCCCTCGAATGCCGATTGGTCTATACAAACAATTGGGCCAGCACCATATGCCCCTAGCTAGGGCGCAACAATTGCTTTTTGCCAGTGATTGTCTTCTCTTCTGGCCTTTATCCACTATCGGGGCATAGATCCCCAACCAAACACGCTAAGCCGTACTATTCTTTGCTATCTCCTGTAACTGCCCCCCGTGTCCTCCGAATATTATTCATCTCTGTAATTCTCCGTATGTTTTTAGGTGTCTCGCTTTTTCTTTTCCCTTTGTGGGTTCCAGACAATAGTGGCTAGTTATTATATATTGTTCTCAGGATTCCTCGGTGTGTATCATTTCCAGCGTTATTGTCTTGACTCACTGGAATTTGTTTAGTGCCCTCTCCATGAGCTCTACATTAGTGATTCTGTCATACCTATGTATTCCCACTATCCTGCGCAGACACCAGTTTATGAATGTGTGTAGTTTAATAGTGATTCGTTTAGTTATTCTCCATGTTTCTGACCCAAACAGCGATTGTATACTAAGAGTTAATTGACGATATTGTTGTTATTGCTAATATTGTTACTTGTAGCATTGTTAGCCCAATGCTTCAGGGTTGTCTGTCCTTGGTACCCCACTGTGATCTACAAGACTGGTTCCATCTAGATAGAAGTGGCCTACGCTAACTCTGCTCGCTATGCTGGTTCGATTCACGGCGTCGACACAGTGGATTTTTACGCAAAATGAAACAAAAGCGGTTGTAGACTGCAAGACACCATGAGGACCCGTGTAGAAGTTTCTCAATATTAAAAATTTTGCAGTTTGCAATTTGAAATGGGAAATCGCGATCCACATAGGATACCGGTAAAAGAATATAGAAGTGTAATAATGATATACACATATCTGAATCCTCACCGGTGCTACGGAGTTCATAAACTGTGCTGAGATTCTCCTTGTTTGATCTGTAGGAGACTGGAGCACTTATGGAGATATCTATCCTTATATCTATAAGCAATGAAAGTGATCCTTTATCAAGACACAATCTGCTGGTTTAAAACGTCAGCACTGAACAGGCGCACAAGCGAAGAAATTTCGTACATTAGGGATAATGACAGTGCGCTTGTATATCAACGATTACACATTCTGAGACATCCAAACATACCCATGTCCTCAAAACGATAGATAATAAATAACATATTCACACCAACCCTATGCTACCAATGTCACACCTATGCAAAATCAACAGGTTAGGTGAGATACTTGAGAAGAGCTTCTAACTGAACTATCCGAGAGTGAGTCAGAAATGATTTTATCAGACAGATAGTGAAATCAACATCTTGTGCCACATATATTGAAAGGCAGTAGATTAAATGGTTCGGCCATCTCGTTAGAATGCAACACCATCAACTACAATTAATGGTGACGTCAGAGCTAGACATGTCCAGTTGGGACAGTGACGATATACAAATACAGGCGGTAAGAGTTCAATCCAGTCTACCATTCGTGTTGGTTAATGTTTATGCCCGCAACGCGAGTATGGATTCCCAGAAGTGGCAGTGCTTAAGTGACATATTAGGTCACGAGAGAAATATTTTCTGTGGCGATTTCAACGCTTAAGGCAGATCATGGGGAAATATTTCCTCCAACACACAGGGGGAAGAGCTCGAGACTGCACTTGAAACCATTGACCTGGTTTGTATCAACAGTGGCTGTGTCACCAGGACAGCAAGCCGTCCAGGGGATGAGGACACTGCTATTGATCTGGCGCTGGTTTCTCCTTCACTCACTACAGTGTGTAGATGGGGTGTCCTAGGACACCACGGCAGCGACCACCACCCTTGCAGCATATTGGTGGAGAAAGACAGAACCAGGCATCACAAGTTAACGGTCAAGACTTTCCAGTATGACAGTACAGGGCAAGTTGTGGTGAGTAAAATAAGACGTGACAAGCGCAGGAAGCTTCAGGGCAGGAAAAAAAGCTGAGAGCAGCCACCTTGGTGGAATTTCGAGGTGGAGAAGGCTTGGGTGGATAAGCGTAGTGCTGTAAGGAGATGGCAAAATGCCAAGAAGAACAGAGCTGACCATCCTAGTCCCTGTATGCACTTAGAAAGAGAGATACACACAAAAGTAAGCTATTTAAAAAACTGGTCAAGGTGGTTAAAAGTGAAAAATGGGCAGAGGTGTGTCAAAGAGTAAGCACAGACAAGTCACTGAAATTGTTCTGGTGACTACATAAAACCACGAGGGGGGGGGGGCGGAATTCAAGAATAAGAGAATTTCTGACTTCCAAGGTGCTGACCTCATCTGGCAGAGGACTGACGAGGACAAGGGCAAAGCCCTCTTTGAACGCTATCTAAAGCAGAGCAACCAGACATAAATGGGGGCCGAAATCTTGCCAAGGAGGTTACCTCAGACAGGTGTAAGGCCCAGAACACTTCGGATGAAGACACAGTGACAGTGAAAGAAACCAAGGCTGTGCTTCGGCGATCAAAAAACAGCGCTCCAGGGCCAGATGGTTGTCATAATCTCCAATATCTCCAACCGAGATGCAGTAACATCGTTACGCCCGCCAGGCGAATAATCTCCAACCGGGATGCAGTAACATCGTTACGCCCGCCAGGCGAGTACCAGTTACCTGCCCACAGGTTGCTGGCTGACGTGATAGTCAGCGGTCAGGCAAGGACAAAGCAAGACGCACGCAGTCCTCGTGAAGCCAATCCACAGGGCAAGCGCTGTGCGGGGAAACAGGCAGACGGCTTGGGAACTCGGACATGACAGGACGTGTGGGTTGAGAAAGGCTTCGTGTAGTTCTGTGCCCGAAAGTCGAGTGCTTGTATATCTTGTGAGATAGACTGTGAAGCTGTGGGTTTTGTCTGTTGTATATGTATAGTAATGATCATCACATGCCAAACTAGATCGTATTGCATGTGACTTGTAAATAAATCCATTGAACTCAGTGTCATTGTGTGTCAAGTCCAATCATTTTGTACTTGTACTTGTCTCACATATGTTAGGTCCAACGAGCCAGGTTTAAGATCCTGACATGTGTGAACGTGGAGAGCTCGTCCGCTTAGATTGTTTGAACTTGTAAACGTGTAAAACATCAGTGATTATGTAACTTGTCGCCATTTTGACCTTGTCGCCATCTTGTAAACATGATGTCTATGTCCTTACTGAATGTCATCTTGATGTAAGTGATGTGTCATCATAGTTGTGGATTGTTGAAATATATCTAGATTGTATTCGTGAAGTTAGTTGTGGAAAGCAGAAAGTTTGGGAAAGAAAGTAACTTGTGATTTGGAAAAAAATTGTTGACCGACGACATTACGACCTACAATTACACTCAACGCCATACAAACCTAATCAAAACTTAGTGACAAGCATACACATCACATAAAGGTAGATTCTAACTTATTTCCTCCCAAAAGAAAGCAGGTTGTCTGTGCCATCTGAAACCGTTGCCCGGAGAGGTCATTTGTCCTTGAAGTAGCGACCTTAGTTTCTAGCCCTGGTTTGAACCGTTCTCGACCGCATCCAGTACACTTGAGTATATTTTTTGTATATACTTTCGGATGCAAATTTGGGCATAAATTGTAAGTTCAACAAGATTGTAAATTTTTCACGTTACTAACACCTTGTAACAAATTGTGTGTCTGAGAACTCATTGTCATTTAAACATTCCATCATGTCTTCTTTAAACGACTTCATCGAGATGGGTTTAAGGCTACAGTTAACTGGTGACGAGTTAACAAAGTGGAGTGAAACAAAATATTCTGAACACCTCCTAGTACAAGAAAAAGCTAGCGAACGCGAGGAAAGAGCGGCTGAAAGAGCTGCCAAGCAAGCAGAAGCAGCATTAAAGCAGGCAGAGGCAGAAACAGCATTAAAGCAGGCAGAGGTAGAAGCAGCATTAAAGCAGGCAGAGGTAGAAGCAGCATTAAAACAGGCAGAGTTAGATACTGAAGTGAGGAAGGCAGAAATCTCAGCTCAAAGTAAACGAGAAGAGCTTGAACTACAACTCAAAATTAAACAGCTTGAAGCCGATACGGCCATAGACAAAGAGTCTAAGAAATCTGAAAGACTGGAAAAAGAAAACCAGTACAAAAAGTATCAAGGTATTGTTAGAAATTATACCTCAGGTGACTGCATTGCAGCGTTCACCCAGAATTTTGAAACCTTAATGGACCATTATCGGGTCCCAGTTTCTGAATGGAACATTATTTATATGAGGAGTTTGTCAGGGGAACCTCTGAAAGTCATAGAGACTATCCCCAAAGACCTCAGAAAAGAGTACCACTATATAAAGTCAAAAATTATGTCACATTTTATGCTAGATGAGGCGGGTTACAGAGAGCAGTTCAGCAAATTGAGTCCAAAACCTACTCAAACGTTCTCTGACTATGTCTCTGTAGTCCGAGACGTATTTACAAAATGGCTTTCAGCAGCCAAAGTAAATAAAGACTTTCATAAGTTAGAAGATCTCATCATCAGGGATAAACTCATCACATCCCTTCCATCATCATTTTCAAAATTTTTGCAAGAGAATGAATGTATGAGTGTAGAAGAGATTGAGAGACGTGGTTCGGCTTACTATACAGCCAATAAACATTGTTTTGCTAGTGAGGCTACTGATACAAACTTCGTAGCAGCTGCTAACTATGAAAAACCTCGATCAGAACCCTACAATAGGCAAAGAACATATAAGCCTACTTCTGAGAAATACAATCATTGTAGATTCTGTAAAATTTCACACCACCAAAGTGAAATGTGTGACCATAATCCGGCATATCTTACATACTTACAGAACTTCATAAATAGTCATGATAAGGAACGTAAAAGCTTTAAAAAAGCACGTAAATGCTTCCTTTGTAAAGCGTACGGCCACTGGCGTCATGCGTGTAAAGGAAGGCAAATGACCAAGAAAGCAAATGCCGCCTTATTTGACAGTTCATCATCAGATGAAGAACATTCAGAAAATCACCCTGTGAACTCAGCACAGGCTTTTGACATGTTTAATTCACATAAATGTACTATTTGTAATACCTTTTATGAAGATGGCATTCTAACATGCGGCCACTCCATACCTATTGCCAATGAGGAAGCTAATTTGGTAATAGATTCCAAAGGCAGAATAAACATCCACCAGGGATATGTGAATGGCAAGCCTGCTACAGTCCTTCGTGACACCGGAAGTACTCTGATAGGTTTAAAGAGAGAGTTCATAATGCCTACAGACTATACAGGCAGGCACGTAACATGCAGAACATTCTCTGGAAATATCGAAAAGTACCCATTAGCATGGGCATATATTCAGACCCCATTCCTCACTGGGAAAGTAAAATGCGCTGCATTAACTAACCCTGTGTGTGATATTATCATTGGGAATGTACCCGAGGTGAATAATATGCCTCATGATATTACATCTCTTTGCACTGTTGATAACATAACATCATCACCATCACATGTCATCATTGAAAGTGTGGTATCACCAGATGAATGTATGGTAGCTAATGGAGCACTACCATCTCATGAAATCATTGACCAAAATGTTTCATCACCATCTGATATCATTGAATGTGTGAACGCAGTAACCAGATCTACTGCTAGAGTGCAAGATGAAATTAATCAAACTGAGGCTATAGAAATGCTTAGCCCAGTGGTACTGCCTCCTAAAACCATGAAGGAGAATTTTGTAACAGCCCAAAAGGCTGATCCTTCATTATCTAAATATTTTAATCTGATCGGCCAAAAGCCAAAGGTAACTAAAAATGCAAGATGGCATTTTGCTCTGAAAAATTGCATCCTCACCAGGTACTATACCAGAGGTAACAGCACCACAGAGCAAACTGTTTTGCCAATTGAATACCGTAAGCAAGCCTTACATCTTGCCCATGATATACCTCTTGCAGGGCATATGGCATACTCCAAGACCAGATCAAGATTACTAACACAGTTTTATTGGCCAAGATTCTGCAATGACATTAAGCAATATTGTAGAAGTTGTGATATCTGCCAAAAACTAGTGAAAAAAGGTAAACACCCACAGGCCAAATTACAAATTACCGACTTAGCCAGTCGACCTTTTGAGAAAATATCTGTCGACATAGTGGGCCCTCTGAATCAAGTAACATCCAGAGGGAATAGATTTATCGTTACCATCATCGATTTATGTAGCCGCTGGCCTGAAGCGATTCCTTTAAAGAACATAACTGCCAATGATATCATGGAAGTTTTCTTCCATATATTCTCACGAATAGGGTTTCCAGACACTATCCTATCAGATCGTGGAAGCCAATTCATTGCAGCATCCACTCAAGCGTTCACCAAAATGTTAGGGGTGAAACAATGTTTCAATTCACCATACCATCCTCACTCAACTGGAATCATAGAAAAGTTTAACGGGGATTTGAAGCATATGCTTGCTAAAGTCACGCAAGAATATCCCAAAAACTGGGACGTCTATTTGCCTGCTATACTTTTTGCTTATCGCGAGGTCCCACATTCTAGTACTGGATTCTCTCCTTTTGAACTTATCTATGGTGCCAAGCCACGTGGCCCATTGAGTATCTACCATTCAATGTTAACTGAAGCCACCCCGTTACTTAAACCCATATCATCATACGTATATGTAACATCATTGCGTGAAAGAATCATCAAATCTTGTACTATTGCAAAAGAAGCACTAAAACTATCCGGTGCTACATATAGACAATATGCAGACAAAGGTAACAGGACAATAACGTTGACACCTGGACAGGACGTACTTCTCCTCTTACCTAGTGACCGACATTTATTGACTGACTCTTGGCAAGGACCATTTAAAGTAATAAGACAGATTTCAACTGTAGACTATGAGATTCAAATAAAAGACAAACATAAAATATTCCACATCAATATGCTAAGACCATACCACAACAGAGACAACGAACAAGACGATACAACAGCCTGTACAGTTATAATAGACCATGAAGATGACGAAGATAGTGACGAAATTCCAACACCTGCATTAGACACGACAAACTGCTTGAAAGAAATCAAAATAAACCCAAATTTAACTCAAGCAGAAACAGACAGTTGCAAACATCTCATACAACAGTACAACACCATCTTCTCCAACAACCCAGGACAAACAGAATTAGTACAACATCACATCACGCTTACTTCAAACACACCAATAAAATGCAGACCTTACACCATTCCATTGCATTACAAAGAAAACTTACATCAAGAGATCATTAGCTTAGAGAAAAACAACATCATTAGACGATCCCAATCACTTTTTCGTCTCCAATAGTCATGGTACGCAAAAAGGACAACACGATAAGACTCTGTGTAGATTATCGAAAATTAAATAAAATAACACTATTAGATCTGGAACCAATGACCAACTGCGAAGATCTACTGACAGAACTGACAGACTCTAGGTACTTTACGAAGCTGGACATGACTAAAGGTTATTGGCAAATAACGGTACACGAGCAGAGCAGACATCTGACAGCCTTTGCCACACCTTGGGGACTGTACGAATGGTGCAAATTGCCATTTGGGCTAGTCAATGCCCCAGCAACATTCGTACGCATGACACGACTCTTACTTGTTGACATAACAAACATTATCTGTTACATGGACGACATTTGTGTTCACACAAAGACGATGACAGACCACATAAAGACATTACAGCAGACATTTGAACGGATCAGACAGCACGGACTGACTGTGAAGCCTACAAAAGTTGACATAGCCTATCAAGAAATCTCCTTTTTAGGGTATAAAATATCTAATGGCTTTGTCACGACAGACGATAACATCGTGTCGAAAATACTGAAACTCTCACTTCCGACTACCAAGAAACAAGTCAGAAGTGTGTTAGGACTATTAAATTATTATAGGCAGTTCATACCAGATTTTGCTGAAATAACAGAAAAGTTTACTAACCTACTAACGAAAAACCAGCCTGAAAAGATTGTAAACAATGAATGCCTAAAATTTGCATTCCAGAAAGTGTTATCGTATTTTTCTGAGAATAGTTTAAAGAATCCCATTCTCAAATTGCCAAATTTACATATTCCTTTCAGATTACGCACAGACGCGAGCTCCGTAGCTATTGGGGCAGTTCTGTTACAGGAACATGACAACATTCTACATCCTGTATACTACGTCTCTAGAAAATTGAAACCAAGAGAACGCGCTTGGTCTACACCACAATTAGAAGCCCTTGCTCTAGTGGTGGGTATAACTAAATTGTCCAGATTCCTCCTGGGACGGCATTTTATTGTAGAGTCCGACAATAGTCCATTAAAATTTATTACTTCAGGAGTGCCGACGAACCAGATGATAGCTCGATGGTCACTTTTGCTGCAAGATTACAGCTTTGAAGTGCGACATATCGCTGGCAGGACCAACACGATTGCTGATCTTTTGTCCCGTTGTCCGAACGACCCAGTAAGCACTAATGTCTGAGTGCAGTGTGTAGAAAACACTCAGACCAACACAGCCATCAGTGAAGGTTTTTTTTCTTCAGGAAAGCTGTGTACATCTATTATGCGATGTGATAGGGTGCATTCCCACTGCAAATATTTTTCTTATTTTATTATTAGTGTAGTAATCGTTTTGAATAATTGCGTAGTGTGTGTTAGAAAGTGAACAATATTAATTGTATAATAAGAACAGTGCCACATGCGCTCATAACTTACCTCAAGCGAACTATTCAAGTTATCAGTGGTATCGGCGAGTGGAACATATCCAGTGATATTTTAATCCGTGAACGAAAGAGTGAACTGAACTGTGACATTTACACCACTGCAGTCAATCGCAATCCAGAAGTTTTCCAGCGAAACAACGAACACATTAACTATCAGAACAATTTCACATTCCGAATTGTTACACCCTAGCGGAACAAGTGTGTGATAGAATTTTTAACGACATCACCTGTTCGTGTGTACTTCCGGATAATTTGTAAATTTAGACCAAAAGTAGCAGACTATAAACAAAAACCTTAAAAATTTATGACGCTTCTAAAATAATTGTGAAACACCAATTTCGAATACACGAATTGTGGATTAGTATTTTTCGACTAGTGTAATCTTAGAATCATATCTTGAGTAACTTATTCACACTAGCGACATTTTTTTCGCTATTAGGGAAAAGCATCAAGCTATGACGCTGAGAAATAGAATAATAATTGTAATAGATTAGATTTGAGATCTTTACAAATTATGTCCCTTTCATTTAATTGTTGTTACATTATTACACTAAGGGCGGTAAATTGAAATGGATTCGAATATGTGTTGTATAAAAATAGCCATTGTGTTGCCAGATTGTCAACACTCCAAGAGGTCATCAGCTGGGCATGGTATAGGGTTACCGACGTTGTAGACCAACGGAAGAGCTCCCGGCCAAATGAGGTCGGAGCTCGAGCGTTGAATGCGGCTTATAAAAAGACGTATTACAGTCTTACCTGATGTTTTTTTTTTCTAAAAGCATATTATTTCGTTTTTTTTTCAATGGTTGCGAAGTAGTTGCAAGGGATGCTGGTGCTACCGATCTGACTGGGTCAATATTGCAACTCAGGTGATCATCCATCGAGAGGATGAAACTTGGAAAGTGGTAAAGATTGAACACCACATGACTTAATATACAACTTGCATTTCTTATGTATTTCTATGCCAATGTACATGACAACAGAAAGGTCGATTCTGACATGGTTAAAATATTAACCCTTTATCTATATAGAGTATACATGAAATATAAAATCTTTCATGAATAAGCCCCGGGGGAGCGTGTCATAATCTCCAATATCTCCAACCGAGATGCAGTAACATCGTTACGCCCGCCAGGCGAATAATCTCCAACCGGGATGCAGTAACATCGTTACGCCCGCCAGGCGAGTACCAGTTACCTGCCCACAGGTTGCTGGCTGACGTGATAGTCAGCGGTCAGGCAAGGACAAAGCAAGACGCACGCAGTCCTCGTGAAGCCAATCCACAGGGCAAGCGCTGTGCGGGGAAACCGGCAGACGGCTTGGGAACTCGGACATGACAGGACGTGTGGGTTGAGAAAGGCTTCGTGTAGTTCTGTGCCCGAAAGTCGAGTGCTTGTATATCTTGTGAGATAGACTGTGAAGCTGTGGGTTTTGTCTGTAAGTGTACTGATGTATTGTATATTTATAGTAATGATCATCACATGCCAAACTAGATCGTATTGCATGTGACTTGTAAATAAATCCATTGAACTCAGTGTCATTGTGTGTCAAGTCCAATCATTTTGTACTTGTACTTGTCTCACATATGTTAGGTCCAACGAGCCAGGTTTAAGATCCCGACAATGGTATAAAATACGACGACATCAATAGGTGTACCGAAAACGAGCTAGAGAAACTAGCAAACATGTACAACAACAGTATAGCGAGTGCTAGCATCAAGGAGGAGTGGTTACACATCTATCTGATTCCCTTGCCGAAGCCTGGCAAAGCCCACACAAAAATTAAGGGATATCGAGTTATAACCATGCAGAATACAATAGGCAAGCTGCTGGAGAGGTTAATTGCCAGGAAAATATCAAGCCAGCTAGAGAAACCTGGACCAATGCAGCAGTTTTTGCCCAGTGATGTCTATGAAGGTTTCCACTCAGGCATTGTAACTGTTGCTGCAGCGATTGATCTTGAGGACGCGCACAACAGAGTACCATTGGATTTGTTAATGCTTCAGCTTCTTGAACTCAAAATAAGTCCATTCCTCCTCAGTTGGATCGCTGCAGCTCTCTTCCAATGGAAAGTAGTTTTTAGATGTGGCAGTTAGACTTCGGAACCAACAACAATATATCCTGGCCTACCACAGGGATCACCATTATCTCCGGTACTGTTCAACGCCTACACAGTGAGAATAACCAGTGAGCAGATCACTGGACCTGGTAGGACATTGTCATATGCCGACGATGTTTTAGTGTATCGTCAGGGTAAGGATAGAGATCATGCTGCCGTGGAACAACAAACCGAACTCAATCGCATAAGTACTAGGTGTGTTGAAGCTGGGGCAATAGTCAACCCAAAAAAGGCAACAGTGACTTGGTTCTCGTTAAATAATCATTTTGTCAACACTCCAACACCAACTGTAAAGCTGTGTTTAGAGAAGGTGGAAAGAACGCAGGCAATGAATTACCTGGGGATACGGTTTGATCGAAGCCTTGCTTATAATGAGCATATAGACCAGGTGATAACAAAGGCCAAGCGGGTTTTGGCTGCGATGCGGGTGATGGCGGCAGCAAACTGTGAGCAGCGCCATCTATGTCTTCTATACGAGGGGCTGGTCATGTTTGTTTTTGAGTACGCGATGGCAATCCTGACTCTCTGCCGTAAGCAGATAGAAATAATGGAAAGGATACAGAATGAAGCTATGCGCATTATTCTTGGATGTACAAGAGATACAGCATGCAGGGCGATGCGCTACCTTCTTGATTTTCCAACCATTGAAGACAGAATACACATTTGCAGAGCACGCGCATACCTCAGAGTTAACGCAAACTACACAACATCCACTGCATAATGAAATTATGAAGGTTAAGGGCAGCAGGTTAAAAAGAGGACGGTCGTGGATGGGTCAAGCCGAAGACATTCTTCAACAGGTGTGTTCACTTGAGGACTTAGAACCTGGCGAGGAGTAGGTCACAAGTGCCAACAGATTTCTGCACATCCTGTTCAGTTTGCATCCAAGCTAGATAGAAAATGCAGACAAGAAAATCCGGCTGCTGTGGAGGCGGAAGTACAAGCGTTGATTTTCGAGAATTCGCTAGACGGTGATGCTGTCCATCTACACAGATGGGTCGGTCGTCCGACATGTGAGAAGCTCATGGGCCTTTACGGCTCAGGCCTGGAGGAAGAATTGTGAAGGAGAACTCTGGTGCTTTTGCTGAGTCCACAAGTAGCCTGACTATAAAAGTCATGGCAGTAAGTAAAGCAATAACATGGCTCGAGAGACAGACATTCACTAGGGCATGGACCAGGCTGACATTCTGAATGCTCTACCAGAAGTAAGACTTTTGTTAGAACCAAGTGATGACTGTGAATCTACAACCATGGCTAGGCTGCGAGAACAGCAAATTAAAAGAGGGGTGGCCAAACAAGAACACTACGCAGGAAGCCAAAGAAGATTGATAAACTAACACAGAACTGGTATCATTAGCCGCTACACGCTGCGGGATTTGCGGAGGAGGGTATCTGAGCCACGAGAACATGAGGAGGTCCGATAAGAAATTACATTGACGACATCAATGACATTGTACAATTAAAATAACACTAAAACATTAAGTATACCTCCCCACGACGCAAGATGGCAAATGTAGAAGAAGAAGAAGAAGAAGAAGAAGAAGAAGAAGAGAAGAAGATGATGATGATGATGATGATGATGATGATGATGATGATGATGATGATGATTGGCAGATACTTGTATCATAGTAAGTACAACAATATCGATAGTTATGTCCCAAAATGTTACTACCTTTGTTGTACCTGGTAGTACTGCTGCTGCCTCTGTTCTGGAAACTGAAAATAGTGATATTACAGTGGATATTAAAGGGACATAATAACATAATAATTAAAATAATAATAATAATAATGACAGTAATAACAACACATGCGATGGAATCTAAATATATCGTAAGTAGAATGGCTATCTAAGGGCATAATATTAAAAAAATAATAATAAAAATAATAGTAACAACAACAACACGTGAGTGATTGATAGTGAAAATTACGATATTAAAGTTGCAATCGAAGGGACACAACTGAAAAATAATCTGTGATAAATTTGTTATGTTTCTATTATAGCCTACCGATGATGCCGAATCGACATCCTCGCACTTGGGACTAGTCCACAGTCGTTCAGTTTCCCTTAATAATAGAAGCCTCAAAGTGTAAATACTGAATATTCCTGTTATATTCTATTTAGTTACACGTGGGAGCCGCTCTGTGGTACGATCATCTACTCGATTCCCCACCTCGATTATAACAACAGTAAATGAGAAGATAGCGCCAGAGGATGTGCCATAGGCACCAAACTGTCCTGTATTATCTACAGCTTAGTACACATTTCCATCTTCAATGTACCAATGGTAGGTGGTTTAGAATCCAGCATGCCAACTCCCTGGTTTCCACTTATCCCTGTATGACCTATACTCTAACAAGTACTAAAGTCGAAAGGGTATACTCATTGAACCGGGTTTCCCGGGAAGGTTAACCCCGTCAACAATTGCCCGCAGAAGTCGGATGTGTCGGCTTAACGGCGCAAGAACACAGCTCTGCTGTAAACAGGCACAACGTAATCACGTCCGGAAAAAAAAAAAAAAAAAAAACTCCGGATGAACGCAGAAGAAGAAGAAGAAGAAGAAGAAGAAGAAGAAGAAGAAGAAGAAGAAGAAGAAGAAGAAGAAGAAGAAGAAGAAGAAGAAGAAGAAAAACCGGGTTTCAGCCCAGTTTGGCCCAGTCTCTCTCCGCAGAACGGCCCGCCGCCTGCCGAGAGCATCACACAAAGCTCGAACTCCGTAGCCCCAGCCATGACCCCTGGGAGTTTCCAAAATAATTGCAGTCGTCGGAATGACGCAGTCCAGAGAATGAACTCACGATCTTCAGAGCGCAAGGCAGACGGTGTCACCAATTTACCACGGAGACCTGGACAATTCATCCACAGTTTTCCAAAAGCTCGAGGCATCCATACGTGGGAGACAAAAATACCACAGCCATTCATTCTGGAGGATGATTATGATGATAATGATCCATTCTGAACTGTCGCGAAGCCTGGACTGAGAATCAGAGACTGTCAAAACTGTCATTAACTGTCAATATAATACATTGCGGTGTATGAGGGGGAGGGGGGTTGAGCCTGAGGAATTAAGGCCGCCTGGCTAGTGAAGACGCCGCGAACTGTGCAGGAGAGAGAGAGAGAGAGAGAGAGAGAGAGAGAGAGAGAGAGAGAGAGAGAGAGAGACAGACAGACAGAGAGACAGAGAGAGAGACAGAGAGAGAGAGAGTCAAAGACAATAAGACAAATATTGCGTTTGTAAGTAAAGCTGGTCTTCCTGGCGTAGGGGTACCGTCTTTTTCCGTAATCCCGTTTATTCTCGTGAGTAACGCAGCTGCGCGAGAATCGGCAGCGGTTCGCGCCACGTAGGTAACTTACGGTGGTATGTGAGCTGGAGCAGAAAGCAATGGCAAACTACTGAGCATAGCACATCAACAGCAGCTGAAATATGCTGATGTTGACTGCAACGTCCTGTAAGGGATATGCAACATTAAAAAAATAAAAGGAAAGTATTGGAGAACCAAGTCAGCTTCATAGTGGCAGCCTTGATTTCTATTTTCATGCTGAAGGTTGTTATTTGATATGTCCTATTCTATTCGGTAATGGCTCTGCTTCTCACACTAGCCGAGAAGCACCAACATAATTGTTGGCAACTTAGCACAGATTCATAAGATCAGATGGACGATGTATGGTAGTGATCAAACGCAGACTAATTTGCATTTCAGGAGATGAAATGTAATAAACCGTTTTAACTGACTTTCGTAAGAAAGATTATCAGTATCGAACATGTTCAGCTGTGTGGTAGTTAATCTTGGAATGGGAACTAACAAATTAGGAAAAGCTAGGAGGCAGCGGAATCATATAATGAAAAGAGAGACATTTGAGAACATAATTGCAGCTGAAATAGCAGCTGTAGAAGAAGACAGGCAAGCCAAGATAAGTTATGCTTGCGTTTAGAAATGCCATAAGTAGAATCCATTTAGAATACAAAGCAACGAGATCTGTTGAGCGACACGATGATCATGATAGGTTGATTATTGGCAGTGGGCTCCAGTTGGAGTCACTTAAATCTCTTATCGTACACAACATTAACATTGTATCACCCAGCCACAGGCAATCCAACCTCCTTACATCGATAAATCAAATCAGCGCTTATCCTAATTTCTTGTAACAAATGTCATATATTTTTTTAATAAATCACAAAGCTTACATGTTCCAAACAAACTGCATAGGCCAAATAACAGCAGACTTGTTGTGAGCTTCATTATCGTAACTGCCGCTAGAGATTCTCTTAAAGAATCTACAGAAATAAAAAAAACAGACGGTTAAAAAATAAGCCAAGAAATAATCTAAAGACATGGACTTAAAATAACTTTTCTTAAGCTTGCATGATCTCTCTCTCTCTCTCTCTCTCTCTCTCTCTCTCTCATCTCTCTCTCTCTCTCTCTCTCTCTCTCTCTCTCTCTCTCTCCTCTCTCTCTCTCTCTCTCTCTCTCTCAGACACACACAAACCGTGTGTGTGTGTGTGCGTGTGTATATATATATATATATATATATATATATATATATATATATATATATATATATATATATATATATATATATATATATATATTTATTTGTGGGGTGTGTGTGTGTGTTATGTGTGCGCGTGTGTGTGTTGTAGAGAGAGAGAGAGAGAGAGAGAGAGAGAGCGAGGGAGAGAGTCAGAGGTGAAGAGAGACACAGATAGAGTGTGTACGCGTATTGTGCGTGTAGTGCGCGCGCGCGCGCGTGTGTGTGTGTACAATTATTATGCCCCTTTGCAGACAAATGATATAATATTACAAACATAATAAATATAAAACACATACACACTCACACGTGTATTATGTACGTAAGCAGGGTGCTACATATGTACGGATGGACGCACGCACGAAAGCACACATGCTCTCACAACAAATTGAATTATTTCAGAAATTTGTAAAGAAAACGGAAGCCATATTTGACCGAGCTAAGTTTTATGATAAAATATTTTTAAAAGTTGTTTGTAATCATTTTTAAAGTTGCTTTGCAAATAAAAGTTAACAAAAAACAAAATAAATAACCCTTGTTACATGTTTAGAGACGTTCGAGGTATATGGTGCTAGCCCCACATATTCATAGACCAATCGGCACTCGGGGTGGGCGTGGTCAAAATGACGCCGGCCTGCTTTACTTCCCAAGATATTTCCTGGTACATAATTTAGGCTGGGTCGACCTGGGAGCCTAGGTCAGTTTTAGAAAGCAGCCTGCCTGAGAATTTGAACCAATGACCATGTACCTGGGAAGCAAGCGTTGTGTTCTGTGCACTACCGCTGCTCCTGTCTGTGCAAATAGCAGTCTCTAAATAAGGGAGAATATAACTAAGCCACATTTACCTCTATACTCTCCACAAGAAATAAACTAGAAAACTTAGTGATGATTGGCAGGATTGAGGGGAAAAGAACCGGGGGAAGGCAGAGAGGTAAATACCTGGATGGCTTGGCCACTTGGCATGGTCGAGACAAGAACACGGAGCTGATCCACAACTCTGATGATCGTGTGAGATGGCGAAACATTACCGCCTACGCTTATCGGCATGGCACATAATGATGCTCTTAACAAATTACGGAACGAAACACAGTTTGCCTAGTAAATCACAAATAGTCGTAACATGTTGGTGTTGATTGCGACGTCCTGTAAAGTACATGCAAATAAACTGTAACTCTCCACTACCTGTATAGTGACTTTTACACGTGTTTGCGTGTAAATTCGGTCCCATTCCAGGAATTGTGTTACTTGCATATTACTCCAAACCATTACAACTCTTCTAGAAATGTGAGCATCGGAGACAGTAAATATTTGATGATCAAGATATCAGTGGGACATGACATACACGGACATGTCAGTTGTGGTTTGGGAGTGGGGGGGGGGGGGGGGGGTCATCGCTGCACGTGAAATGTCTATGGCATTGTACAGTTTTTAGAACTGTTCAGTCATGGTCACATTACAGGATGACAAGGCTGTAGCAGACAGGAAGGAGATCAAAGGAGCAAATTCTGACCAACGCAAGGGAAAATATCATCACCACTGTTTGTCCTGCCTACTGTCGTAGGCATTTATGCGCCTACACAGGTCTCAATTCCTGGTGTTCTGGATAAATTCTGATATTCCTCTGTAGCATCGTTCCAGTTCCTCCAGCATCATTTCTCTTGACTGTCTGTGCCTCCTCTTCTGCTCTCTCCAGTCGCCACGATGTTTCCCAAAGTCTCACTTCTCATTCATGACCCCAGAACACCGTCTGTCTCCTTCTTGTATGTGTAGATAATGTTCTACTTTCAATAGCCTTGTCCAGGCATTCGTTGTTAGTTACTCTGGTAGTCCAACGTACTCCTCAGAAACCATATCTCAGTTTTCCCCTAAAGTCTTCCTAATTAGTTCCATTACTTTCCACGATTCCCTTCCGTACAACACAACAGGTTCTATACAACATTCCAATTATTTCTGACATTTAATGATTGTGATGAATTGTATAAGGTAATTTTATGTTTCTGAAATGCAGCTTGTGTTTGGCTTATTCTGCCTTTAATCCATGTCATGTATATTCCATTTGATGTTATGATAGTCCGTAGGTATCTTAATGTAATAATAACTTCATGGTGGATTTTCCCTCCATTTATTACATCACATTTTAGTATTATCTTTCTCTGTGATATAGCCATTGTTTCTGTTTTCTTGCTATTCGAGGAAAGTTCTTTTTGCACTCTTTGTTACGACAATGTCCAAAAATAAATTAGTTGCTTGTTTTCCAGGACGTCGCAGTCAATCCCAGGATTTTTGGCTGCTTGTGATTTACCAGGCAAGTTTACGTTCAGTAGTTTGCCATTGCTTTCGAATGACCGACGCTTATGTTATTGTATAAAAACTAGCGTAAGGCGGTCCGCTTCCAAATCGCCTGCAACACGGTAGGCGGGAGTTTAAAAAACTCGCCTGTAACCCCTTTACCACAGCGCTGGCTGTCTAAATACGTGCTCACTATAAGCCAGACAGGTAAGTGCAGGTATGGAAACATGGACAGAATGGTGTGAAATGGTGTCAACAGAATTAAACAGTGGCATTTATGATAGTGTAGATTCCAGCTAGATGGCACCTCCCAACGTGCACATAATTTGACTTCATGTCTTCTTACAACCATTCCTTATTTATAATTTATGTAGTCTGTGTATTATCTACAATAATGTTGTATTGATCATCGACACTATATTTGCATTGCCTGAGCATGATCATTAACATATACTTATCCATTACATTATTTCCGTAACGTTATCAATATTATTATTACATTACAATTATTATTACGTTTACCATTATTTATATACTTTTGTTGTCCGTTTCCCCGCTGTAATTTCTGATCATCTTGCTTGTGGTACTAAGCGATGTACAAATGTTTATGCTTGTTTTTCCGTAAGATAGACAATACCTATTTGTTTTATTTTAAATTGTTATTTTCTGCGGCAGTCGTGATTTCTCATAGCTTCATGTACCTAGCTCACAAAACTATATAACAGTTATCAGTTATTAGTTGGGGTATAGTCAACGCACTCCCGACAGGTCCATAGGTGCTCAGATCCACCCTCCTTCCCCCCTCCCCCCCAGCATGTACATCAGCGTCCGGTGGCTAATAGTGCCAGTTCTGTGTTGGTTGACGAGGTACCCTCGTTTTCTCGATGTACCTCTCGCGTCTGGCCGTGCCAATTCTTACTCCCAAGTCTCTCATCCTGGACAACGATGTGGATTCACTGACATCAAAGTCCTCTGTTCTCGACATCTCAATATCACTATATAAATAAGTGGGTGGGTCAGCTCCTTTCTCTCATCATGCTAAAATAAAATTTAAAAAAAAAACAACAACAACTGATAGTTCTAAGTTTATGAGGCCGGGCTCACTTCAAGGCAACTCTGAGAAGGAAATCAAATTTCTCCACTTACAAGGCAAGAAGATCGATACACAAGTATTGCAACATGCTAATAAATTCACAACTTTCAATTTCTACATTACTCTGACTCCGCTGCTAATCAGCATACTTAACCTTTTCAATTATGTAGATTGGTCGTCTTCAAATGGGAGAAATTTCATAAACACGACCACTCCCGATCTGTCTCTGGCATTAACCTTGCCTCTACTGGTGACGTTCTTCTTCTCGTGTTGTTAGACTCCCTTTGTTACCCCAAACTATCTTACGTAATATTCCCTTGGTGCGTTCTCGTGCACTTTTTTTGCTTCTAGTTTACTTTCCCAAATTATACGTGTGCAGCCTGTTTTAATTTCTCCTATTAACTCTCCCCCGTCCTCTATTCTGTTACACCACTTCACCACGGAGACTACCAGTCTCTCCACTAATGAGGATTAAACCCCGGAATGTAGATTCGTTGAGCCGTTGTACTAACCACTGCGCTCCCATTGTTGATAATGTTAGTATATTCAGTAATTCAGTGCCGAAGGATAATAAATCGCCACATGTGACCTCCCATTTGGACAGAAGAATGATATATTGCCATACTAGGGTCACCGTGTTATTTGTTTTGTTGCATGGTATATTCGCAATTTTAATGCGCAGTGAACGAAGATGTACATTATAATACGTGTTCATTTGATTGTGTACACCGTTTGGTTTGATTGTGTACAAAGTTTGTCCAAACCTACTTTTTTGTTCGGCGCTGACTAAGTTAAACAAAATATACCCTGACGATGTATTTTTTCTCAAAACGTGTACAGTAGATCCCACAAAGGCCTACCATTATGGACAGTTACAAGTTTTATTTTTGCATATCCTTTACGAGACGTCGCAGTCAACACCAGCATTTCTTGCTGCTGTCGCCTCTTGGCAAGTTTATACGTTCAGTAATTTGCCATTGCTTTCTGAACGACTAGCGCCCATACCATTTCGTAAAAAAAACCAACGCCAAATCGCTCGCAGCTGTGTTTCGAACGCAAGTATGTGAGATTACGAACTGCGCCCGTAATCCATTCGCCACGGAGGCAGCATTATGGACAGTACCATTCGGAAAAGAAGAATAGCTTTTATTGTGCAAGTTAAAGAGAGTAATCTTGTCCATAGTCAAGTTAGTTTAGTTTTTAAGTCGATGGATCAACATCACGGCACACGGGTGCAACCCACAAATGCTCCGTTTTTCCTCCTAACTCAAATATGAGTCTAGAGAAACTCAGCTCAGTGTACGAACTCCGTAGCACTGGTTAGGAATCTGAAAATACTTTGGGTAGATTTTTAACTCGAAATTTTGCCCGGGCAGCGCCGTTCGGCTACTATTTTCGATTTCCAACTGCCAAGGGATGTTTTATGTGCGCAACAACACGCACGGGCGTCCGATCTCACTACCCAGAGACCGGGGGAAATTTTATTACTAAAAGTCCATGTGAAGAAATCCCGGTCAACACCGGGGCTTGAACCCGGGACCTCCAGCACTCGAGGTGGACACCATACCTCGAGACCATGCAGACCCCCTAAATAGTCAAGTATATAGTAAAATATATAAATACAAACACTGTTGAACTAATTCTAACTCATTGGCAGTGAGCGACTTTGAAATCCAACTGAATGTATGCACTGCTTTACGGGTAGAGGGTATGAATACATTGTAGAACTATATCAAATGAATCCATTGTACAACCATAGAATGAATGCATTGAAGAAGACCATAGAATGGGTGAATACACCGTAGAATAGTAGAATGAATACAGTGTACAACCATGGAATGAATACATAGTACATCCATAGAATGAATGCAATGTACAATCATAGAATGAGTGCATTGTACAATCATAGAATGAATACATTGTAATTCCATAGAATGAATACATTGTACAACCATAGAATAAATACATTGTAAATCCATAGAATGAATACATAGTACATCCATAGAATGAATGCAATGTACAATCATAGAATGAATACATAGTACATCCATAGAATGAATGCAATGTACAATCATAGAATGAATACA
>JACEFZ010015613.1:0-40395 GCA_014155875.1 Cepaea nemoralis
AGTCACCCACTGTTATTACTATATACATACATCAGTCACCCCCTGTTATTACTTATAACATCATCAGTCACCCAGTTATTACTTATTTAAAATACATACAGTCACCCCCGTTAACTTTTACATACATACATACATACAGTCACCCACTGTTATTACTTAATAATACAGTAAGTCACCCACTGTTATTACTTATATACATACATACAGTCACCCACTGTTATGACTTATATACATAAGTCACCCACTGTTATTACTTATATACATACATACAGTCACCCACTGCTATTACTTAAATACATACATACAGTCACCCACTGCTATTACTTATATACATACATACAGTCACCCACTGCTATTACTTATATACATAGATCACCCATCGTTATTACTTATATACATACAGTCACCCGCTGTTATTACTTATATACATAAGTCACCCACTGTTATTACTTATATACATAAGTTACCCACTGTTATTACTTATATACATAAGTCATCCATTATTATTACTTATATACACCCACCGTTATTACTTATATACATACAGTCACCTGCTGTTATTACTTATATACACCCACTGTTATTACTTATATACATAAGTCACCCACTGCTATTACTTATATACATAGGTCACCCACTGTTATTACTTATATACATAGGTCACCCACTGTTATTACTTATATACATACATACAGTCACCCATTGTTATTACTTATATAAGTCACCCACTGTTATTACTTATATACATAAGTCACCCACTGTTATTACTTATTTACATAAGTCACCCACTGTTATTACTTATTTACATGTCACCCACTGTTATTACTTATAAACATAAGTCATCCACTGTTATTACTTATATACATAAGTCACCCACTGTTATTACTTATATATATACATACAGTCACCCACTGTTATTACTTATATACATAAGTCACTCACTGTTATTACTTATATACATACATACAGTCACCCACTGCTATTACCTAAATACATACATACAGTCACCCACTGTTATTACTTATATACATACATACAGTCACCCACTGTTATTACTTATATACATACATACAGTCACCCACTGTTATTACTTATATAAATACAGTCACCCACTGTTATTACTTATATACATACATACAGTCACCCACTGTTATTACTGATATACATACATACATACAGTCACCCACTGTTATTACTTATATACATACATACATACATACAGTCACCCACTGTTATTACTTATATACATACATACAGTCACCCACTGTTATTACTTATATACATACATACATATAGTCACCCACTGTTATTACTTATATACATAAGTCACCCACTGTTATTACTTATATACATACATACATACAGTCACCCACTGTTATTACTTATATACATACATACAGTCACCCACTGTTATTACTTATATACATACATACAGTCACCCACTGTTATTACTTATATACATACATACAGTCACCCACTGTTATTACTTATATACATACATACAGTCACCCACTGTTATTACTTATATACATACATACAGTCACCCACTGTTATTACTTATATACATACATACATACATACAGTCACCCACTGTTATTACTTATATACATACATACATAAGTCACCCACTGTTATTACTTATATACATACATACAGTCACCCACTGTTATGACTTATATACAAAATACAGTTTATTCCATGCTCAGTCTTCGTAGACTTAGATGAATAGGACATCTTAGGAGGATGGATGATGGTAGAATACCAAAGGATATCTTTTTTGGTGAATTACAGATGGGTAAGAGATCTCAGGGTCGGCCTCTACTACGATACAAAGATGTGTGTAAGCGGGACATGATTGATACAGGCATTGATAATGCACATTGGGAGCAAGTCGCCGCTGAACGTGTTGCATGGAGGGCAAATATCAGAAATGGAATAAAGTCAAAGGAGAAAATTATTGCAGAAAATTCACACACCAAGCGTTTGAGACGTAAGATGGTGCATGATGGTGGAAATGACCACGTGTTCACATGCACCCACTGTGAACGGACATTTGCAGCGCAAATTGGCCTTATCAGTCACACTCGCTACCACCATAGTTAAAAGTTATTATGCCGTTTTAAAGCACAAGCTATCGTCTGTCAAGACGGCAAGGTGCCAATGTAAAACATACATACAGTCACCCACTGTTATTACTTATATACATACAGTCACCCACTGTTATGACTTATATACATACATACATACAGTCACCCACTGTTATTACTTATATACATACATACATACAGTCACCCACTGTTATTACTTATATACATACATACATACAGTCACCCACTGTTATGACTTATATACATACATACAGTCACCCACTGTTATTACTTATATACATTAGTCACCTACAGTTATTATTTATATGCATAAGTCACCCACTGTTATTACTTATATACATAAGTCACCCAATGCTATTACTTATATACATAAGTCACCCACTGTTATTATTTATATACATAAGTCACCCACTGTTATTACTTATATACATAAGTCACCCACTGTTATTATTTATATACATAAGTCACCCAATGTTATTACTTATATACATAAGTCACCCACTGTTATTATTTATATACATAAGTCACCCACTGTTATTACTTATATACATAAGTCACCCAATGTTATTATTTATATACATAAGTCACCCACTGTTATTACTTATATACATAAGTCACCCAATGTTATTACTTATATACATAAGTCACCCACTGTTATTACTTATATACATAAGTCACCCAATGTTATTACTTATATACATACATACAGTCACCCACTGTTATTACTTATATACATACATACATACAGTCACCCACTGTTATGACTTATATACATACATACAGTCACCCACTGTTATTACTTATATACATTAGTCACCTACAGTTATTATTTATATGCATAAGTCACCCACTGTTATTACTTATATACATAAGTCACCCAATGTTATTACTTATATACATACATACAGTCACCCACTGCTATTACTTATATACATAAGTCACCCACTGTTATTACTTATATACATACATACAGTCACCCACTGCTATTACTTAAATACATACATACAGTCACCCACTGTTATTACTTATATACATACATACATACAGTCACCCACTGCTATTACTTATATACATACATACAGTCACCCACTGCTATTACTTATATACATACATACAGTCACCCACTGCTATTACTTATATACATACATACATACAGTCATCCACTGTTATTACTTATATACATAAGTCACCCACTGTTATTACTTATATACATACATACAGTCACCCACTGTTATTACTTATATACATACATACAGTCACCCACTGTTATTACTTATATACATACATACAGTCACCCACTGCTATTAGTTACTATTACTTATATACATACATACATACAGTCACCCACTGTTATTACTTATATACATACATACAGTCACCCACTGTTATTACTTATATACATACATACAGTCACCCACTGTTATTACTTATATACATAAGTCACCCACTGTTATTACTTATATACATACATACAGTCACCCACTGTTATTACTTATATACATACATACAGTCACCCACTGTTATTACTTATATACATACATACAGTCACCCACTGTTATTACTTATATACATACATACAGTCACCCACTGTTATTACTTATATACATACATACATACAGTCACCCACTGTTATTACTTATATACATACATACAGTCACCCACTGTTATTACTTATATACATAAGTCACCCACTGTTATTACTTATATACATAAGTCACCCACTGTTATTACTTATATACATAAGTCACCCACTGTTATTACTTATATACATACATACAGTCACCCACTGTTATTACTTATATACATACATACAGTCACCCACTGTTATTACTTATATACATAAGTCACCCACTGTTATTACTTATATACATACATACAGTCACCCACTGTTATTACTTATATACATACATACAGTCACCCACTGTTATTACTTATATACATACATACAGTCACCCACTGTTATTACTTATATACATACATACAGTCACCCACTGCTATTACTTATATACATACATACATACAGTCACCCACTGTTATTACTTATATACATTAGTCACCTACAGTTATTATTTATATGCATAAGTCACCCACTGTTATTACTTATATACAAACAGTCACCCACTGTTATTACTTATATATATATATATATATAAAGTCACCCACTGTTATTACTTATAAACATAAAGTCATCCAGTGTTATTACTTATATACACAAAGCAATCCACTTCTTCTTCTTCAGCATTCCGAGCCATTGAGGTTCTTTGCTGCAAATACAATCTGTCTCCATTCGTCTCTCTGGTGGACCTTCTCTTGCCAGTCGTTGATTCCAAGTGCTTGTAGGTCTGTGTGTATATTATCTCTCCACCGCCTTCTTGGTCTACCTCGGGGTAAAGCAATCCACTGCTTTTACTTTTATAAGTCACTCACTGTCTTCTATGTTTGGTTGTCAGTAGCATTGCTAGTGTGTGCCAGGACAGCTATTTCCAAGTTGAGGAATAAAGGCTGCTTACCAAGACAGGTATCATGTAGTGTAAAGGCTAGTATTTTTTTTAACTATGAGCCTTTCCAAAGATTGAACACAAATCTCATAATGTGTGAGGCTGACATTCTGACCATCAGTCACCCATTCCTTCACCCATTGTCATTATTTATATAAGGAAACAACTCACATTTACTACTCGTGTGGTGAATATCATTTACTATTACTATTTATTTTACAGAAAACCAGCAACTTTTGCCTCTGTTATAAAGAAAATCACAACTAT
This sequence comes from Cepaea nemoralis, assembly GCA_014155875.1. Lineage (NCBI taxonomy): Eukaryota > Metazoa > Mollusca > Gastropoda > Stylommatophora > Helicidae > Cepaea > Cepaea nemoralis. Next base: position 4,874 of record JACEFZ010015613.1, read on the forward strand.
TACCACTCTTAAAAAGAAAGCCACCAAATATTACCATTCATATAAAGAAAACCACCAATAGTTAATTTTCATGCACAGAAAATCAATAACTATTCCCACTCTTATACAGAAAACCACCAGATATTACTATTTATACACCCAGAAAACCATCAACTATTGCTACTATTATAAATAAAACACCAACTATTAATATAAATGATCTTCCCTTATATCTTTCGTCATCCTACAATCTATTTCTTCTTCTTCTGCGTTCATCCGGAGTTTTTTTCCAGGACGTGATTGCGTTGTGCCTGTTTACAGCAGAGCTGTGTTCTTGCGCCGTTAGGCCGACACATCTGACTTCTGTGGGCATATTGTTGACCGGGTTAACCTTCCCAGCTACAATCTATTTCAGGACTACTGCACAATTGTATATAGATGGTAGAAACTGTAATATGCTGGAATCGTCCTTACAACAAGAATTAAATAATGTAGTTAACAGGAGTTATGCTAAACCGTAAGCAACTTAACATGCCTAAAACAAAATCTATGTTAACAGCAACCAGGTAAAGACTTCACATTCTAAACTCACAGAGAACTCTTCAGCTTATCATTGGTAACATACCTGTAGAAAGTGTAACTGAGCATATCATTGATAGAAAACTAACCTTTAATTCCCATGTTCACGTACTCATTAAACAAAGAGAAAAGAAAACACAACCAACTGGCTAAAATTAAACATTTCTTTGATGAAAACATAAGAAATATATTCTCTACTTCTAACATACAAACACATATTGACTATTGCTCCACAATCAGGGATGGTTGTACCAATTCGATCACAAAGCACTTTTACTCACTCCAGAAAGGGGCTTTGGGTTTAATTAATAGTAACAAGTTTACCAACAATTCAAGCCTATATAAACATCTTCAGTTTCTACCACTCCGCAAATGCTTACTTTTTAATAATACCAAACAAAACACAAGATTCTATATCTACCTTTGGCCATTGTGTAAATATAATGCAAGACATAGCAACAACTAAACATACTTCATGTCCTTAAACATAGGATCAATCAATCAGGTGCTGTCTCCACAATGAAGGTTGGATGCAATGGATCTCCAATACTGTCTGTCTCTCGCCCAGACTGTACATTCTGTCAGGCTGATATTCGTCCATCTTTTGATGTTATCTTCCCACTTGTATCGCTGTCTACCTCTTGCTCGCTTGCCCTCAACCTTGCCCTCCAGTATGGTTTTTATAAGAGTATCATGTCTTTTAACGTGGCCGAAATATTTCACTTGCCTCCTCTTTATTTCTTTCATCAACTCTCTCTTCATTCCCAGTTTTTTCAAGAACCTCTGCGTTTGTTTTTGTTTCATGTATAACATATTCGTCTGTATATCCACATTTCCAGGGCCTCTATGCAACTTTCTAGTTGCATGTTCAAACCTAGGATCGACTTATACAAAACAAGCTTTGCAGTTCAGCTGTGGAACAATCTTCCACAACAAATTCAAAGACACCACCAATCCCTATACATACAATCGCAACCTATTTGAACACTACTTAAGTACAGACTATATGCCCCCTTAAAAAATAACAAATAATAATCATCTCAAAGGACAACTAGTATAATAAATATTCTTCTTCTATGGTACAATACATCTACTTCAGCTAATTATAACTGCCATGTCAAACATTAGTTTTAGTGAGTCATGTATTATTGATTATTGCACATTCTCCATGGATTTATAATGCTTTTATTATTTCTATTGTCACTGTTGTCTAAGATTAGCTTCATAAATGATGCATACATTAAATAATGTATGAGAGTAGAAAGACAATAAGAAAGAAAATGTCAGAAGGGCCTGCGTGCCCAATTCTTAACTCTTTGAAAACTAAAGTTTGTTCGTTCATTTGTTACGATAATAAAAATAAAATAATTAACTCTTATTTTAAAAAACACAGAGTAAAAGCATTCTTGTACAGAACACAAGCAGCTATTACAGCTCATATATAGAAGACCACCACCTGATACTATTCATATATATAAAACCACTATTACCATTCTTATAAAGAAAACTAATAAATAACAGCTCTTATACATCTCAAAAAGTCACATCTACAGTGCAGTCAACCTAACAAGGCTATGGGGGCGACGGGGAGGCCATAAGCGACAAGGCAGACGAGGTGGAGCAAGTTTTAGACACAAATGCGACTGTCTGGGCCTCAAGAACATACTAGCGCCAAGTTAGTATGTATAATGTTCTAGATTGGAGAAAATAGACATAAACAGTCACGATTTTTGTGGCATATTATGAGAACAATTAAACTTCAAAACTAAGCAACACTTGGTAAACCTGAAGGGAAAATAGCAAAAGGAAGACAAACAAAACGATGCAAAGACAATGACTAGGCTACTGGGACAAGAACACAGAGCAGATCCGAGACTCTGGTGAATGCATGAGATGGCAAACTATGATTACCCATACTTAGCAGTAAGGCACAGAATGATGATGATGATGATGATAATTGTCGAGTCATAAACACATAACTGTCATTACTTTAAGAGAAGAGAACCACAAGTACTGACCGTCACAAGGACAAGCATAAACTTCAGGGCTAACTTCTTCAAGCCTGTAGGACAATCTCCAGTCAGGAACATGTTGATGCTCTCTATTAAGGACTGATGATAATAAAAGCACTTATTATTAGAAAGTATCCAAGTGTAACATTGTTACAGATTATAAATACAAATGCTAGCAAACATATTGTATTTATTAATTATAGAAAGAAGTAAAGATCCCCAATTTATGCCATGAGGCATATTGGTAATAAGGTGCTTGCACCATATTTTACCAATCAGCACTTGGTGAGTCTTGTGATGTATTATTATATTTATATACTTGCCATTCAATTTGCTGGTACCTATTTCAGGCTGGGTTGACCTGGCAGCGCGGGTCAATGAACAAAATATCTGCCACAAAAATGATTTGAACACATGACTCAAGCGACATGTATCTTATAAAACTACTATTTATCCTGACAATAAATATCTAGAACATATAAAGCTAATACTTCCACGGACAATAAATATGTGTACACACATAAAAGTATTTGCATTCCACTGAATGAAAATTAAGCATATTTCATCACTAACAATGTCTTTTTGTGTCCAATGTTCTCCATTGTTTTCCTCACATCAGTCTCATTACCTCCTAGATACCCTGCCATCCTCTGCTTCTTTGACTTTATTAAATAGATTAGTTAACAGTTACATGTTTTTTGTCTGCCAAACTGTGATTTTGTTAAACAGATTAGCTATATACAAAACCTTGACTGTATTAAACAGATTAGTTAGCAGTGGCATGTTTTTACCTACAAAAATTTGACTTTGCTAAACAGATTAGTTTACAGTAACAGGTTTTTAACTAGAAATAAAGCTTTGTGCAAGCTTTATTACCCACAATTCACAAGGCTAACATACATCTAACTGACCTGCATGACAGACTCGCAGAATCAAATCCTATCAGTAGATTTATTACATCAAAGCCGTAATTTCCTTGGCTCTTTCTAAATATGCCTCGCACCATCGCACATAATGTCTGTAAAAAGAAACAAGTACCGGAAATTATGTTATTTGTCTAAGATATCAAACAGATGTCTAGTATCTTATGTAATACGTCACTTTCATTGAATGTCAGAAAGAGACTGCTGAAATGGTACATGAAACCTGTTCTGCTGTATAGCAGGGAATCTTGGAATGTGAATGAACAAACTGAAATACTCTCAGACGTAAAGGAGATGTGGTTTCTGAGAAGAATGTTGCAAACAACTTGGACTAACCTCAGAGTAACCAACACAACAGTCTGGAAGAGGCTAATGAAAGTAAAACATATGCAACTATAAAAAATAGACAAACAATATCCGTTGGTCACTCAATGAGAAGACGCACTGGAAGAAATTGTGACAAGTGGACATAATAAAAATGGCAGGTAAGTGTGCTAGCCACTGTGCTACGTCAGTTCCCACATAATAGAGATGGTCCTTGAAATCAATCAATACAACCATGGCTTGGAGGGAACAGTGCTGCAGGGAGTGACCAGAAGGTCTGGCTAACACTCAAAACTCTGATGTAAGGCCAGATGGACTCTGATGAAAGGCCAGATGGACTTTGATGAAAGGCCAGACGGACTGATGAAAGGCCAGACGGACTCTGATGAAAGGCCAGACGGACTCTGATGAAAGGCCAGACGGACTCTGATGAAAGGCCAGATGGACTTTGATGAAAGGCCAGACGGACTGATGAAAGGCCAGACAGACTCTGATGAAAGGCCAGACGGACTCTGATGAAAGGCCAGACGGACTCTGATGAAAGGCCAGATGGACTCATAATCAGACTGCAATTGGTACCAATAGTATTGGGACTCTTTGCTGGCTGCTGCAGATGAGGACAAAGCATGTATGGGAATGTCCCAAGTACTGTGACATTGGTTTGATTGATTGATTGATTGATTTAGGAATCGACATCACAGCATTCGGGACATTCCCATAAGTGCTCCATCCCCATCCTCAGCAGCCAGCGAAGAGTTCCAACACTAATAGTACCAGTAGCAATCTGATTATATGTCCGTCTCGCCTTTCCTCTGAATGTTGAGCGTCGGCCAGATCCCCTCGTCACTCCTCACTGTCTCATTCTTGCCAGACCATGGTAATCCATTTGCTCCTCCGAGGTGTGCACGTGCTCCCACAAGGCCGCAACCACATCTGCCTTGTCATGTATCAATACTCCACCAAGTTCTGCAGAGCCAGCCAGTCTGTCCGCCTGTTCATTTCCCAGCACACCGGCATGTCCCGGAGAAAAGATCCAGGTGTTGCTTGTCACCCGTGACCTCCGAAGCGAAGCAAGCCACTCCGCACAAGGCCTGCCTGTCCTCACCCTCGTCAGCATGCTTTCTGAGTCAGTTACAATCACGATGTGTGTGTGTGTAGTATTCTCCATCCAGTGGAGAGCCGCAGTGACTGCCTCCACCTCCATTCTTAAGCTGGATGTTGTGGTATCATATGCTAGGCTCTCCTGCCCCAAACATCGACCATTAGCTTTGACTATGAACCCCCAGCCACTTCTCTCACCTCTTGACACCGAACCATCTGTGTAGATAATCACATCACCCGAGTGAGCATTGTCCTGAATTAGTTGCTGGATTTCCACTTCCGTGGCCCCTACTGGCCACTCCCTGCACTCCCGGCTTAATGTGATTATAACTCTGCACAAGTCTGACTGCTCCGCTGGCACTCTGACCCACTCCTCTCCACGCCTAATGTTCTCCAAGGGGCTCACCTGTCTGATCGTATCCTCCGCCTGAGCCATCCATGATTTCCCTCTTATCAGTCGCTGACCCTTAACTGCGTCCAGCGCCTCATGCAGTGGGTGGTCTGTGTCTGCAGCTACTCTGAGGTATGCCTTCGCCTGCATCACCTTGAGCCTACCAGCAACAGTCGGCAGACCAAGGATGTAACGCATACACACTACTGGGGTGTCTCTAGTGCATCCCAGAATGACCCGCATAGCTTCGTTCTGTATGCGCTCTAACTTCACCAGCTGACTCTCTGAGACAGTGAGCAGACCTAATCCATAAGTGCTGGTATAGTGTGAAAAGCATTCTCTGCTCTGTGTCCATGGCAGCCATAGTTTTAAGTGCACTGAGTCCCTTTTGAGATCTTGTCACAACCGTCTCCACGTGGTCCTTGAAGGATAGGCTCCTGTCAAATGTGATCCCCAGATACTTCAGTTTGTTCTCTCTGCTGACATTTCTACCATCTATCGCGAGGCTTGGGACATCAACTCTTACAATCCTGTTGTCCAGAGAGCACCACAAAACAGCCGCCTTTTCCGGGTGGATGACAGCACTCATTTCTGTGCACCAGTCAATCACTTTATCTACTGTCGCCTGTAACTCCTGGGCTGTTTGCTCCCTATCTCTCCCCTGCCTATATGCAAGAATATCATCTGCAAATGTTAGTATTCTTCCAACCCCTGGTGCTTCTAGGTTTGCAATCTTGCTCGTATAAACATTAAAGAGCACTGGTGAGACTGCAGATCCCTGTGGCAGTCCCGGGGTTAACATATGTGGCTCTGAGGTCCATGCACCCAGACGGAGAGCAACCCGACTGTGACCCTGGTTCTTGACTTAACTCATCAATCGATTAATACATATATAGTAGATGTGAAGATCTGTTGCTTTACACCCTACAGTGGTATCTACTATGCAATAACAAGCATTTTTTTTACACTTTCTGACAACAGAATTCTTTAACACATGAAATAAAGATTCAATATGGTACACATTACAGGACATACCAACAGAATCAAAGTTGTCTACAAACACTTCAACTAACATGCATGTCTCATTAAAAGATTAATATATACTTACAAGCAATGCATTAATTTTTCTAATATTGTTGTCTTCCTTAAGTGCTTGTGTTGCACGATAAAACAGGAGATTGAAGTTGTCCTGAAAGAATGTTGCAATTTGGAAACAAGTTAAAACAAGTCATCGCTGACCACCATTACAACCCCACAATAACCTTAAAATAAAAACAAAACAATCTAATACACATAACACATCTACAGGACTAGCTTGTTAAAAACACAACAATCTAATACACATAACATATCTACAGGACTAGCTTGTTAAAAACACAACAATCTACTATATATAACATATCTACAGGACTAACTTGTTAAAAATAACACAACAATCTACTATATATAACATATCTACAGGACTAACTTGTTAAAAATAACACAACAATCTACTATATATAACATATCTACAGGACTAGCTTGTTAAAAACACAACAATCTACTATATATAACATATCTACAGGACTAACTTGTTAAAAATAACACAACAATCTACTATATATAACATATCTACAGGACTAACTTGTTAAAAATAACACAACAATCTACTATATATAACATATCTACAGGACTAACTTGTTAAAAATAACACAACAATCTACTATATATAACATATCTACAGGACTAACTTGTTAAAAATAACACAACAATCTACTATATATAACATATCTACAGGACTAACTTGTTAAAAATAACACAACAATCTACTATATATAACATATCTACAGGACTAGCTTGTTAAAAACACAACAATCTACTATATATAACATATCTACAGGACTAACTTGTTAAAAACACAACAATCTACTATATATAACATATCTACAGGACTAACTTGTTAAAAACACAACAATCTACTATATATAACATATCTACAGGACTAACTTGTTAAAAACACAACAATCTACTATATATAACATATCTACAGGACTAACTTGTTAAAAACACAACAATCTACTATATATAACATATCTACAGGACTAACTTGTTAAAAATAACACAACAATCTACTATATATAACATATCTACAGGACTAGCTTGTTAAAAACACAACAATCTACTATATATAACATATCTACAGGACTAACTTGTTAAAAATAACACAACAATCTACTATATATAACATATCTACAGGACTAACTTGTTAAAATAACACAACAATCTACTATATATAACATATCTACAGGACTAACTTGTTAAAAATAACACAACAATCTACTATATATAACATATCTACAGGACTAACTTGTTAAAAATACACAAACAATCTACTATATATAACATATCTACAGGACTAACTTGTTAAAAATAACACAACAATCTACTATATATAACATATCTACAGGACTAGCTTGTTAAAAACACAACAATCTACTATATATAACATATCTACAGGACTAACTTGTTAAAAACACACAATCTACTATATATAACATATCTACAGGACTAACTTGTTAAAAACACAACAATCTACTATATATAACATATCTACAGGACTAACTTGTAAAAACACAACAATCTACTATATATAACATATCTACAGGACTAACTTGTTAAAAATAACACAACAATCTACTATATATAACACATCTACAGGACTAACTTGTTAAAAACACAACAATCTACTATATATAACATATCTACAGGACTAACTTGTTAAAAACACAACAATCTAGTATGTATAACATATCTACAGGACTAACTTGTTAAAAACACAACAATCTACTATATATAACACATCTACAGGACTAACTTGTTAAAAACACAACAATCTACTATATATAACACATCTACAGGACTAACTTGTTAAAAACACAACAATCTAGTATATATAACATATCTACAGGACTAACTTGTTAAAAATAACACAACAATCTACTATATATAACATATCTACAGGACTAACTTGTTAAAAATAACACAACAATCTACTATATATAACATATCTACAGGACTAACTTGTTAAAAATAACACAACAATCTACTATATATAACATATCTACAGGACTAACTTGTTAAAAATAACACAACAATCTACTATATATAACATATCTACAGGACTAGCTTGTTAAAAATAACACAACAATCTACTATATATAACATATCTACAGGACTAACTTGTTAAAAACACAACAATCTACTATATATAACATATCTACAGGACTAACTTGTTAAAAACACAACAATCTACTATATATAACATATCTACAGGACTAACTTGTTAAAAACACAACAATCTACTATATATAACATATCTACAGGACTAACTTGTTAAAAACACAACAATCTACTATATATAACATATCTACAGGACTAACTTGTTAAAAATAACACAACAATCTACTATATATAACATATCTACAGGACTAACTTGTTAAAAACACAACAATCTACTATATATAACATATCTACAGGACTAACTTGTTAAAAACACAACAATCTACTATATATAACATATCTACAGGACTAACTTGTTAAAAACACAACAATCTACTATATATAACATATCTACAGGACTAACTTGTTAAAAACACAACAATCTACTATATATAACACATCTACAGGACTAACTTGTTAAAAAAAACACAACAATCTACTATATATAACATATCTACAGGACTAACTTGTTAAAAACACAACAATCTACTATATATAACATATCTACAGGACTAACTTGTTAAAAACACAACAATCTACTATATATAACATATCTACAGGACTAACTTGTTAAAAACACAACAATCTACTATATATAACATATCTACAGGACTAACTTGTTAAAAACACAACAATCTACTATATATAACATATCTACAGGACTAACTGTTAAAAAACACAACAATCTACTATATATAACATATCTACAGGACTAACTTGTTAAAAACACAACAATCTACTATATATAACATATCTACAGGACTACTTGTTAAAATAACACAACAATCTACTATATATAACATATCTACAGGACTAACTTGTTAAAAACACAAACAATCTACTATATATAACATATCTACAGGACTAACTTGTTAAAATACACAACAATCTACTATATATAACATATCTACAGGACTAACTTGTTAAAAACACAACAATCTACTATATATAACATATCTACAGGACTAACTTGTTAAAAACACAACAATCTACTATATATAACATATCTACAGGACTAACTTGTTAAAAATAACACAACAATCTAGTATATATAACATATCTACAGGACTAACTTGTTAAAATAACACACAATCTACTATATATAACATATCTACAGGACTAACTTGTTAAAAAACACAACAATCTACTATATATAACATATCTACAGGACTAACTTGTTAAAAAACACAACAATCTACTATATATAACATATCTACAGGACTAACTTGTTAAAACACAACAATCTACTATATATAACATATCTACAGGACTAACTTGTTAAAAAACACAACAATCTACTATATATAACATATCTACAGACTAACTTGTTAAAATAACACAACAATCTACTATATATAACATATCTACAGGACTAACTTGTTAAAAATACACAACAATCTACTATATATAACATATCTACAGGACTAACTTGTTAAAAATACACAACAATCTACTATATATAACATATCTACAGGACTAACTTGTTAAAAACACAACAATCTACTATATATAACATATCTACAGGACTAACTTGTTAAAAATAACACAACAATCTACTATATATAACATATCTACAGGGACTAACTTGTTAAAAAACACAACAATCTACTATATATAACATATCTACAGGACTAACTTGTTAAAAACACAACAATCTACTATATATAACATATCTACAGGACTAACTTGTTAAAATACACAACAATCTACTATATATAACATATCTACAGGACTAACTTGTTAAAAACACAACAATCTACTATATATAACATATCTACAGGACTACTTGTTAAAAAACACAACAATCTACTATATATAACATATCTACAGGACTAACTTGTTTAAAAAATACACAACAATCTACTATATATAACATATCTACAGGACTAACTTGTTAAAAATAACACAACAATCTACTATATATAACATATCTACAGGACTAACTTGTTAAAATAACACAACAATCTACTATATATAACATATCTACAGGACTAACTTGTTAAAAAACACAACAATCTACTATATATAACATATCTACAGGACTAACTTGTTAAAATACACAACAATCTACTATATATAACATATCTACAGGACTAACTTGTTAAAAACACAACAATCTACTATATATAACATATCTACAGGACTAACTTGTTTAAAAAAACACAACAATCTACTATATATACACATATCTACAGGACTAACTTGTTAAACTAACACAACAATCTACTATATATACATATCTACAGGACTAACTTGTTAAAATAACACAACAATCTACTATATATAACATATCTACAGGACTAACTTGTTAAAATACACAACAATCTACTATATAATAACATATCTACAGGACTAACTTGTTAAAAACACAACAATCTACTATATATAACATATCTACAGGACTAACTTGTTAAAAATAACACAACAATCTACTATATATAACATATCTACAGGACTAACTTGTTAAAAATAACACAACAATCTACTATATATAACATATCTACAGGACTAACCTTGTTAAAATAACACAACAATCTACTATATATAACATATCTACAGGACTAACTTGTTAAAAATAACACAACAATCTACTATATATAACATATCTACAGGACTAACTTGTTAAAAACACAACAATCTACTATATATAACATATCTACAGGACTAACTTGTTAAAAATAACACAACAATCTACTATATATAACATATCTACAGGACTAACTTGTTAAAAATAACACAACAATCTACTATATATAACATATCTACAGGACTAACTTGTTAAAAATAACACAACAATCTACTATATATAACATATCTACAGGACTAACTTGTTAAAAATAACACAACAATCTACTATATATAACATATCTACAGGACTAACTTGTTAAAAACACAACAATCTACTATATATAACATATCTACAGGACTAACTTGTTAAAAACACAACAATCTACTATATATAACATATCTACAGGACTAACTTGTTAAAAATAACACAACAATCTACTATATATAACATATCTACAGGACTAACTTGTTAAAAATAACACAACAATCTACTATATATAACATATCTACAGGACTAACTTGTTAAAAAACACAACAATCTACTATATATAACATATCTACAGGACTAACTTGTTAAATAACACAATCTACTATATATAACATATCTACAGGACTAACTTGTTAAAAATACACAACAATCTACTCTATATAACAGATCTACAGGACTAACTTGTTTAAAATAACACAACAATCTACTATATATACATATCTACAGGACTAGCTTGTTAAAATAGCACACCCAATCTCTATATGTAACATATCTACAGGACAGTAACTTGTTAAAAATAACACAACCACTCTACTATATATAAACATATCTACAGGACTAGCTTGTTAAAAACACACACAATCTACTATCGATAACATATCTACAGGACTAAACTTGTTAAAAATAACACAACAATCTACTAGTATATAACATATCTACAGGACTAACTGGTTAAAAATAACACAACATCTACTATATATACATATCTACAGGACGAACTTGTTTAAAATAACACAACAATCTACTATATATACATAATCTACATGGACTAGCTTGGTTAGTAACACACATCTACAATATACTATACCTTTAACCAAACACAACAATCTACTATTCCATTACAGGACTAACTGTAAAAATAACCACAAAATCATACTATATATAACATATCTACAGAGACTAACTTGTTAAAAACACAACTAATCTACTATATATAACATATCTACTAGGACTAACTTGTTAATAAAAAAATAACACAACATCTACTATATATAAATATCTACAGGACCTAACTTGTTAAAAAACACTAACAATCTACTATATAACCTATCTACAGGACTAAACTAGTTAAAAATACACAACCAATCTACTATATGTAACATATCTACAGGGACTAACTGTTTTAAAAAATGCCACAACAATCTAACTATATATAACATATCCTACAGGACTAGCTTGTTACAAACACAACAATCTACTATATATAAACACATTCTACAGGACTAGCTTGTTAAACATAACACACAAATCTACTCTATATAACATATTTACAGGACCTAACTTTGTTAAAAACACAACAATCTTACTATATATAACATATCTACAGGACTAACTTGTTAAAATAACACAACAATCTACTATATATAACATATCTACAGGACTAAGCTTGTTAAAAATAAAACACAACAATCTACTATATATAACATATCTACAGGACTAACTTGTTAAAAATAACACAACATCTACTATATGTAACATATCTACAGGACTAACTTGTTAAAAATAACACAACAATCTACTATATATAACATATCTACAGGACTAACTTGTTAAAAACACAACAATCTACTATATATAACATATCTACAGGACTAACTTGTTAAAATACACAACAATCTACTATATATACATATCTACAGGACTAACTTGTTAAAATAACACAACAATCTACTATCTATAACATATCTACAGGACTACTTGTTAAAAATAACACAACAATCTACTATATATAACATATCTACAGGACTAACTTGTTAAACAATACACAACAATCTACTATATAGTTAACATATCTAGCATAGGACTACTTGTTAAAAACACAACAATCTACTATATATAACATATCTACAGGACTAACTTGTTAAAAACACAACAATCTACTATATATAACAATCTACAGGACTAACTTGTTAAAAATAACACAACAATCTACTATATATAACATATCTACAGGACTAACTTGTTAAAAATAACACAACAATCTACTATATATAACATATCTACAGGACTAACTTGTTAAAAATAACACAACAATCTACTATATATAACATATCTACAGGACTAACTTGTTAAAAACACAACAATCTACTATATATAACATATCTACAGGACTAACTTGTTAAAAATAACACAACAATCTACTATATATAACATATCTACAGGACTAACTTGTTAAAAACACAACAATCTACTATATATAACATATCTACAGGACTAACTTGTTAAAATAACACAACAATCTACTATATATAACATATCTACAGGACTAACTTGTTAAAAATAACACAACAATCTACTATATATAACATATCTACAGGACTAACTTGTTAAAATACACAACAATCTACTATATATAACATATCTACAGGACTAGCTTGTTAAAAACACAACAATCTACTATATATAACATATCTACAGGACTAACTTGTTAAAACTAAAACACAACAATCTACTATATATAACATATCTACAGGACTAACTTGTTAAAAAACACAACAATCTACTATATATAACATATCTACAGACTAACTTGTTAAAAACACAACAATCTACTATATATAACATATCTACAGGACTAACTTGTTAAAAAACACACAATCTACTATATATAACATATCTACAGGACTAACTTGTTAAAATAACACAACAATCTACTATATATAACATATCACAGGACTAACTTGTTAAAACACAACAATCTACTATATATAACATATCTACAGGACTAACTTGTTAAAAATACACAACAATCTACTATATATAACATACTAAAGGACTAGCTTTTTAAACAATTAACACAACAATACTATAATATAACCTATCTACAGGACTAACTTGTTAAACAACACAACAATCTACTATATATAACATATCTACAGGACTAACTTGTTAAAATAACACAACAATCTACTATATATAACATATCTACAGGACTAACTTGTTAAAAAATAACACAACAATCTACTATATATAACATATCTACAGGACTAACTTGTTAAAATAACACAACAATCTACTATATATAACATATCTACAGGACTAACTTGTTAAAAACACAACAATCTACTATATATAACATATCTACAGGACTAACTTGTTAAAAATAACACAACAATCTACTATATATAACATATCTACAGGACTAACTTGTTAAAAAACACAACAATCTACTATATATAACATATCTACAGGACTAGCTTGTTAAAAAACACAACAATCTACTATATATAACATATCTACAGGACTAACTTGTTAAAAATAACACAACAATCTACTATATATAACATATCTACAGGACTAACTTGTTAAAAACACAACAATCTACTATATATAACATATCTACAGGACTAACTTGTTAAAAACACAACAATCTACTATATATAACATATCTACAGGACTAACTTGTTAAAAACACAAACATCTACTATATATAACATATCTACAGGACTAACTTGTTAAAAACACAACAATCTACTATATATAACATATCTACAGGACTAACTTGTTAAAAAACACAACAATCTACTATATATAACATATCTACAGGACTAACTTGTAAAAATAACACAACAATCTACTATATATAACATATCTACAGGACTACTTGTTAAAACACAACAATCTACTATATATACCACGTGAGCTACAGGACACTTGTTAAACACAACAAATCTACTATATATAACATATCTCAGGACTAACTTGTTAAAAATAACACAACAATCTACTATATATAACATATCTACAGGACTAACTTGTTAAAAAACACAACAATCTACTATATATAACATATCTACAGGACTAACTTGTTAAAAATAACACAACAATCTACTATATATAACACATCTACAGGACTACTTGTTAAAAAAACACAACAATCTACTATTATAACATATCTACAGGACTAAGCTTGTTAAAAAAACACAACAATCTACTATATATAACATATCTACAGGACTAACTTGTTAAAAAACACAACAATCTACTATATATAACACATCTACAGGACTAACTTGTTAAAAACACAACAATCTACTATATATACATATCTACAGGACTAACTTGTTAAAAACACAACAATCTACTATATATAACATATCTACAGACTAACTTGTTAAAAACACAACAATCTACTATATATAACATATCTACAGGACTAACTTGTTAAAAATAACACAACAATCTACTATATATAACATATCTACAGGACTAACTTGTTAAAAAACACAACAATCTACTATATATAACATATCTACAGGACTAACTTGTTAAAAATAACACAACAATCTACTATATATAACATATCTACAGGACTAACTTGTTAAAAATACACAACAATCTACTATATATAACATATCTACAGGACTAACTTGTTAAAAAACACAACAATCTACTATATATAACATATCTACAGGACTAACTTGTTAAAAATACACAACAATCTACTATATATAACATATCTACAGGACTAACTTGTTAAAAATAACACAACAATCTACTATATATAACATATCTACAGGACTAGCTTGTTAAAAACACAACAATCTACTATATATAACATATCTACAGGACTAACTTGTTAAAAATAACACAACAATCTACTATATATAACATATCTACAGGACTAACTTGTTAAAAACACAACAATCTACTATATATAACACATCTACAGGACTAACTTGTTAAAAACACAACAATCTACTATATATAACATATCTACAGGACTAACTTGTTAAAAACACAACAATCTACTATATATAACATATCTACAGGACTAACTTGTTAAAAACACAACAATCTACTATATATAACATATCTACAGGACTAACTTGTTAAAAACACAACAATCTACTATATATAACATATCTACAGGACTAACTTGTTAAAAATA
The DNA here is from genome assembly GCA_014155875.1 of Cepaea nemoralis. NCBI lineage: Eukaryota > Metazoa > Mollusca > Gastropoda > Stylommatophora > Helicidae > Cepaea > Cepaea nemoralis. Next base: position 21,168 of record JACEFZ010015613.1, read on the forward strand.
ACACAACAATCTACTATATATAACATATCTACAGGACTAACTTGTTAAAAATAACACAACAATCTACTATATATAACATATCTACAGGACTAACTTGTTAAAAACACAACAATCTACTATATATAACATATCTACAGGACTAACTTGTTAAAAATAACACAACAATCTACTATATATAACATATCTACAGGACTAACTTGTTAAAAACACAACAATCTACTATATATAACATATCTACAGGACTAACTTGTTAAAAATAACACAACAATCTACTATATATAACACATCTACAGGACTAACTTGTTAAAAACACAACAATCTACTATATATAACATATCTACAGGACTAGCTTGTTAAAAACACAACAATCTACTATATATAACACATCTACAGGACTAACTTGTTAAAAACACAACAATCTACTATATATAACACATCTACAGGACTAACTTGTTAAAAATAACACAACAATCTACTATATATAACATATCTACAGGACTAACTTGTTAAAAACACAACAATCTACTATATATAACACATCTACAGGACTAACTTGTTAAAAACACAACAATCTACTATATATAACATATCTACAGGACTAACTTGTTAAAAACACAACAATCTACTATATATAACACATCTACAGGACTAACTTGTTAAAAATAACACAACAATCTACTATATATAACACATCTACAGGACTAGCTTGTTAAAAACACAACAATCTACTATATATAACACATCTACAGGACTAACTTGTTAAAAACACAACAATCTACTATATATAACACATCTACAGGACTAACTTGTTAAAAATAACACAACAATCTACTATATATAACATATCTACAGGACTAACTTGTTAAAAACACAACAATCTAGTATATATAACATATCTACAGGACTAACTTGTTAAAAACACAACAATCTACTATATATAACATATCTACAGGACTAGCTTGTTAAAAACACAACAATCTAGTATACACAACACATCTACAGGACAAACTTTAAAAAAAAAACACAACAATCTATTATACACAACACATCCACGGGACTAACTTGTTAAAAACACAGCTGAATAATGAAGTACAACAAAAGGACAACTTACCTTGAGATCAAGGAGACCCTCCCCACTCAGTTTGTCTATTTCACTCTCAATAAACTGTGTGTTAACCTAAACATCAGAACAAATACATATTTTTTTAAACAACAAGTAGGTTGGTCTCACAATATCACATTCAGTGGAATGATCTTACTATGTAGAGTAACACCTTTCTCATATCTTGGTCATGTAACAACAAATTATGGCAGAAGACAAAAAGAAAAGAAAATACAGTAGCGTTAACAAGATATGAACATTAAAGAGATAAATAGTTATACAAAAATGAGAAACCAGGTTTAACATATACTCCACAAAATATACTAATTAAAACAATATAAAACATGCACTAATCAATACATGCAAACAGAAGATGCACAAAAGATAAACTCTTGAAGAATACACATCGGATGCAATGAAATTCATTCTTTGAATCATGTAGTTTGCAGAGGATTATTTGTATAACCATAGCCACTGTGGAAGATTCCACTGTGCCAGTTTTCTGCCACACATTGCATCATCTGTCGGCCATTTGTCTGATGGCTGACTTTACAATCGTTAAATAATACGTTCATTTAGGTCTGCTAAGCAAGAAGTGGGTGCACCCTCTGCAAACCTCACAAAATCATGACATGTCTCTCAGTCCGCTTTTTTGTACCCCATATGTCAATAGATCCTCAAAGCATACTTGAAGAAGTCAACTACTACTTACTTTTAGAAGAAAAAGCTCGTCCCAGAAATTTGAATTAGAAACTGATGGATCTTCTCCCTGTAGACATAATTAATATACAAGTGGTTCAAATGTGAATTTTCTCTCTCACAAGAGGAAAGGGAATCATAAAAGAGTGGTACTTACTTTTAATAACCTATTCTATATTTTATAACATACTGTAAATTTTAATATTAAGATAAAATACAAATCAACATTATCATGTGCCCAGCCAGCAGGAATTGGCATTCATGTCTCTCCAATCTCGCTCTTTGGTGTTCTGGATCAACTCCGTTGCTGACATTCCTCCATAATACCATCTCAGTCCATTCAGCATCATTTCTCTTGGTCTGCATCTGTTTTCTATTAAGAGAAATAAACTTCAAAACTTGGTGACAACTGGTAAACTTGATGGGAAAACAGCAAGAGGAAGACAAAGAGACCCGTGATTGTGTTCTAATTCCCTTTAAGGTGGTGATTTCTTGTTCTCATATACCTGTGCTCGCAGGTCAATCCAGTCTAATGATGGGTTCCAGGAAATGTTCTGGCAGGTTTGGCTGGATAGCCTGAGCCAACTGGTCTATAAACACATGGGCTAGCACCCGATACCCAATACTCTTCAAAGCAGGAAGAAAGGTCCTCTATCTTTTTTTTAACTTACCACTATGGCTTCAAAATGAATCCTTTCCCTGACTTGTTCACTATGTATGTGCTAGACAGCAATATTAAATCTTCCTCTTCTTCAGCGTTCCAAGCCATTTGAGGTTCTTTGCTGCAGATACAATCCGTCTCCATTCGTCTCTCTGGTTGACCTTCTCTTGCCAGTCGTTGATTCCAAGTGCTTGTAGGTCTGTATATATATTATCTCTCCACCGTCTTCTTGGTCTACCTCTGGGTCTATGTTCATCTATTTCCTGAGTGTAAGCGAGGTTTGTTTACCTATTATCTTCCATTCTTTCTATATGCCCCAGCCATTGTAGTCTATTAGCCTTCATGATACCAGTGATTAGCGGGGACTTAAACAGATCATAAATGTCTTTGTTACTTCTTTTTTTCCACTCTCCACTTTGTGTATCAATATTAAATAGCATTAACAAATCATTTAAAGTTAAATCATATCTCACAAATTAGCTGAAGTTATTTAATTCAATGATTTCAAAGTATTGTAGAACATATTTTCAGAAAAATCAGAAAATCTGCACATTATTAACCCTTTACCGGGCAAAAATCCTGAGAATGTTTTTACCCCGGAACGGGCAAACAGTCTGAAAGCGTCCGTGACTATTATGCATCGTAAAAACGCGATCTCTCAGCTTTCCGAGACTTCCGATTGTCTACTTTCGGTTTTGCAGATAGCTTGACAACATGGCCGCCATTCGCAAGCATGTACTTTGAATTTGAACGGATTTTTAAAATAGTTTTTGGGGGTTTTACGCTTTATATTTCAAAATGGATTTTGACGATTCTTCAAGTGATAGTGGAGATTTTGCTGGGTTCAATTTAAGTGACATTGAAGGGCACGAAGTTGACTATTAATCGGAGCTAGATATCAGTGATCAGCAGTTACTTTGCGTTAGCAGTCGTGAGTCAGACTTTAAAGAAAATTATTCTGATTCTGAAAATGTGTTTGTAAATTGCCGTATAAATGACTGACAATCACAAACAATATGTTGTATTTTGTAAATATTTGTGTTCACGTAAGTAAAATAATCTGCATGCTTTTTACTTCATTTTGTTTTTTTATTTAAAGTAAAATCGGTTGACTAACACCTTTTATGTGATGATTTTACTAACGTAACCCGAAATTGTACCGAACCTCAAAATTTTTCTTGCCCATTCAGGACTACAAATCAGACAAACGTCTGCCCGGTAAAGGGTTAATTGTAATATATGTTTAATCATACAGTGAGTTGTATTGCACTATTTCGTCAAGCCTATGGCTCAGTACATCCTGTTTTGACAAGCATTTTTTAAGGTTTACTTTGCCTTTGACTGTCCCTAGTCTACCTAAAAGGCAGCGGGACCTTGCTAGCTATATTCTTGTTAAGTTGATCAAATCAGGTTTCCAAACTCACTAAAGTTGCTATTATGAGGCTAAACTACACTGTCATTTTCTTACGTGGAAAAAGGCTTCATAAATCTGAACCACTTTTTCTTTCAGAACCATTTTCTGGTTGCTGCTCTTTCTCATTAAAATAGAGTGGGCACGCTCCTTTCCTGCAGCACTGCTTTCCTGACTCATAGCCACAAACCTAGAAAGCAAACAGAGGAAATTAGTTTGTATCTGATAATAATGATAATGTAGTGCATATCTGTCTTATTACTCAGCATTTTTTTACCTTCAGTAAACAGAATTATATGATGCTTTACCTCAGTAGTTACCAAACTTACCCAGGCTGCTGCCCACTTGCCTCTTTGACAACATCACTACCTTCTCCCTCATACATACAAAAATACACAGTCCCAACTTGGTATTCCATCTACTAAAAATTCAAAAGCTTTTAAATCATATCTTGAATGAGTAGGCATATTACCCATCAGAAACTTGTTTTCTGTGATAAACATTGTCCAATTCTGCCAACCACCATGTTTGACATCATTTCTCTTGGACTTTCATTTCCACAATTTGAGTAGGCTACAGCGCAGGCAAAATTTAAACATGAGAAAACTGACTCAGTAACAGAATTAATATAGTATACATTGAAAAGGTAGTGCAAACCCATCCAACAGAATGCAGTGCTGAAATCAAACATGTTAAAAAGCACACAATGTGTAGATTCAGCGGAAATGGATGCATACAATCAATACCTTTTGTCAGGATACCTTCTGATACCTCGCTCATATGATGGTTCTGTTGCACGATGCTGAAGATAAACTGTTTTTACATGCTTATTTTAAGATGCACTGTGGTGAAATTGTTTGCCCACAGTATTTATGTTAATTAATTACTGTCTTGAGGACAGTCTGCGTGGCAATGAGGTTAAACTGCTTGCCACGCGTTCTCAAGGTCATAGGTTCATTTTTGGAGATCCCTGGTCTGGACCTATAGAGAATGGAGGCTGAAGCAGTAAAAGCAGCCTTCCGGTGGTTGGAGACGGCTGCAACACACATTGTATTCATTACGGACTCATGGAGTATGCTTAGTAAAGTGGAGAAAGAAATGTTTTGTGTGGAATGGCTTACCTCGCTTCAGAAGTCAAAGATTGTGAAAACTATAGATTTTCTGCCCTTGTCATACAGGAGTGTGGGCAAATGAACAGACTGAAATTGAAAGGCTGGCAGGGAATGCACTTCTCGGTGGTAGATTACCTATGGACAATGGAGAGGTGGCAGGGCGCCTGTGGGACCAGGTGGAGAAAGCAGGGGAATAGACTGAGAACCTGTATATGGAGAGAATGATATGGTGGGGGATCGGCAGAGATTCTGGACAAATCTCAAAGCTGAGAGGGAAGACCAGAAGAACTTTCAATCAGATGACAGTTGGAACAATTAGCAGTATGACTCTTTGTTGGCTGTTGAACGAGGGAATGGGGCGTGTGTCAGAATGTCCTGAGTGCAGTGATGTCAGTTCTTAGCTCAACTCAACTCAACTATGTTGTATGTGTCACTTTCTGTGAAAGAGACCGAGCCGTACCAGATCAAATTAAGTCAATCCTCTTACCTCATAACCCCTTTTTTAAATATATGATTAGTGTTGCAGAGTAGAGAAATCAACTAGTTGGTAACAAATAGCAAGGACTTATTTTACAAGTAATGAGGCAAAAACACTGAGCTGGTCCACGACTCTAGTGATCGAATGAGATGGTGAGACATGACCATGCTTACCGGCATGGTACATGATGATGATGATGATGATGATGATGATGATGATGATGATGATGATGATGATGATGATGATGATGATGATGATGATGATGATGAATGATTATTACAACAATGGTCTAAAACCTAAATTGTTAAAAATAGTACCATATGCCTTAATGAATTCTTGTCCCTGTATTGAATGTTTACAAATCACAAATGAAGAAACCTCCTGTGCGACTGATATAAACTAAATCCTAAACAAAAATAAACATTTAAACATCTGATATTTGCCATTGAGGCAAAACTAGATTGACTGTGCATGTTGACTATGTAAAATTATCCTGAGATAGTTGTGCAGCAAATCTTGTTTTTCATTTTGTTTTATTATCACTTCATTTACCACTATTATCAACATCATCATCATCATTAACTTTATCAGCATTCTAATTGCTACCATCTTTTTAAACATAAGTTTCTCCCCATGCTGTAATATAAACCAACACTACTGTTGTAATGATGTTCTGTATGATCATATTTTCTCACCATTATCCTCATTTTTTGTATCATCCTATTTATCATCATCAGCAAAGCATCCAATAAGTAACATCTTTATCATATCACATTTATCATAATTTTTTTACCACTAATGCCACCATCACAATTTTGTTCTTCGTCCTTTTTATCATTATTTCATTTATATATCGTCATCGTCAGCTGTATATATCATATTCAACATTACCATTATCATCTTTTTTGCCTGAAGCTTCCCCTAAATGTTGATACTATAATCCAACACTACACTGTTATTGTCCTTATTTTCTGTATGATTATATCATCATGATCATTTTCTACCATAATCACCTCTTTCATCAACAGTCTGGTATATAATCATCTTTTTAATCAATACCACATTCATCATCACCTTATTCACAACTATCAACATCATCATCCTCATCTTGTTCATCAGTTTTATCATCATTTTATTTACCACTATCATCAACACTGCCTTTATGTTTATTCATCAACATCGCCCTTTCGGCTCCAAGTTTCTCTTCATTGGCATACTATAATCTAATATTATTAAATAATATTAATATTTGTCATTATTTTCTATATGATCTTTTTTCAAGTGGATCGCCTTTTTTTGTTGCCATAATCGGTTTCTACAAGTGTATTGTCCTTTTCACTATTATCGGCCTAGCAATAAAATCCGCTGTCACCTTAATAACTAATCTGTGCAATTAAAAAAAACACAAAACGTCACTAATTTGCAATTAGGCACATCAATATCATTCATATGTTATTATACAGGGTGTTTGTAAAGTCTCACTACACTTTGTATGTAGAACATAATGTCATCAAAAAATTTGCTCCAGTCCACAGTGAAGCAATATGCAGCGTATGGGTGTCACCTGCTGGAATAATTCTTTGCATTCCAAACAGAATGGTGTTATCAACAGAAAAAAAGAACTTTGACGCCATCATGTACTTCATTTTTCAAATTTATTCTACATACAAAGTGTAATAAGACTTTACAAACACCCGGTATTAATATTATACTATATGAATGAAGTATAGTATATATGTCAGTGTCACCTATATTAAAGTTAAAAGTAGCAGGTTCATTTTCATCCACAACCTGATCGGAAACCGGAAACTGTGCCAGCACAGAAGGATTGATTGGGTTCCAAAGATGGCTATGTAAAGACCATGCATGCTTCCGACATCATTCATTCATTCATTCAAATATCATGTGACAATAACAAATGCCATCTTGGTTTCTGCAGAATACGTCAGTCTAATATTCTATGCACAGCGATTGCTTGAAATTATCGTGACTTCAAAATAATTTAATTATTTGGCATACTGTAAGTAATTTTATTTTCTAGAGCTTGTATAAATTAATATGTACTTATTTTTAGATGCATTTTCGAATACTGCATCCATTTTTACATATATTTGGAGTTTCATCACCAACCGTCTTCCACATGTGGTAGGAAAATAATATTTCTGCAGATATGTTGCTTCATCTTTGTGAATGGACATTCAAGATGGCGGCTCCATGGATATCGATCGGACAAGGCTGTGCGTACTTTTTACGCTCAAAACGTGCAATTCGAACTACTAAAGTTAAAGAGAAAACAAGTTTAAAGATGATTAATAATTTATTTGTATTCTTTTACTATCTTTTTATCATTTAACATGATGGAACATATTTTTTACGTCATATTTTTTCATATCCATCCATGACCCATTTGAGACATTCTCGCATGGACTGGCAGTACTATTTATTAAACATTACTGTTGCTTTTATCATGTTTTCAAATGAGCATTTACTAATGAGTACCACCACAGCTACATATGCCTTGAAAAACCAAATCCAGCGGTACTCAATTAAGCCTGTATGTCAATTCTAAGCAGAGATGTTGAGACACAAAGGAGAGTTGTGCAGTTAGCGAAATCCTGAAAAAAATTGTTCATGATCCCAACACTCAAATGTGAATATCTCCGCTTAGAATTGACATACAGGCACAATTGAGGTACTGTTAGATTTGGTTTTTCAAGGCCTATCTATTTGTGGTGGTCCCATTAGTAAATTAAATACTCAATTTGATAAACATGATCAGAATGGCTATTAATAGGTTATTCGATTATAGCGCGACCCAAAACGAAATCAGAAGTGATGTACCGCGCCACCCCGCAATGATTCATTGTGTCCCCAAAATGGCTGCTGTATAGACCATTCATGATTTCGACGTCATTCATTCATTCAAATATCACGTGACAATAACAGACGTCATCTTAGGTTCTACCTAAAAGGTTAGTCTAATGTCCCGTGCACAGCGATTGGTTGAAATTATTGTGACCTTTTAAATAAATTGAATTATTTGGCAAAAAGTAAGCAATTTTATTTTCTAAAGCTTGATTACTTAATATTACCATATTTTCAGATGGATATTCAGATTTTGCACCAATTTTTACATATAATTGGAGAGTTTCATTGCAAATATTGCTTGATATGTCGTAAAACATATCTTTGTGAATGGAACTCCAAGATGGCGGCTGCCGGCTGTGGAAAGTTTTAACGCTCAAACCCGCAATTTGAACTACTAAAGTTAAAGAAAATACAAGTTTAAAGATTATTAATAATTTATTTGTATACTTCTACTATTTATTTATCATTTAACATGATGGAACATATTGATGAAGTCGGATTTCATATCCGTCAATGACCAGTTTGATACAAATTCAGGTGGATTGTAAGCTGAAAAAATTAGACACATTCAAGAGCTTCAAAAAGTATGGGGAACATGAGAAAATCGTTCATCTTCACAAAAATGTGATTATCTCCACTTTTAGAATTGACATACAGGCATCATTGAGGTTCCATTGGATTTTGTTTTTCAAGGCCTATCTACTGTGGTGGTCTCCTCATTAGTGTAAATACTCAAATTGGAAATCATGATGGAACCTCCTACTCCGACTATAAAAATTAAAAGCCTTTCCTTTTTAATTAAAAAGGTTGGAGAAACATGAACTAGTCTTTAAAGATTCACATCTCCGTGTAGAGTTGGCATACAGACTCGATTGAGGCATGGTTTTAGATTATATTTTTCAAGATGTAAGCAACTAATTCAACTATGGCAAAGTTACTGACAGTTTTTTCTGATTTCTGCAATTCCTAAATTAAAAATCAGTTTACTAAATTGGAAATAACAAGATTACCTACCTTTATCTGGACAGGTGTATAATCAGAGAATAATGATTTTGGTATAGCCAGACTGTTTGACGGATTTTTTTTTTAAATGTCAATGTGATCCTCCTTGGCATTTCATTGTGGTTGTTTGTCGGCCTTGTTTAGTAGTTCTGTGTATCGCTTCTCGGTAGATCCTGCTACGCCATATTGCAGTTACGCAGAGTTATCTCCTAATAGTATTAGGCTAATTCATCAGTTTGGCTGCAGTCGCTACAGAAACAACTACAGGATTCCAAAACTAAAGAAGGTGGGTCGTAAGAAATGGATGACTGAAGGAATTTTACAACTAAAGGAAACAAGAAGACTCAACAAAAATAATTCTGCCAAATATGAAGAAATTCACAGACAAGTCAGAATATTATGGAAGGAGGTAAAAGAAGCGTGGCTTGAGAAAAATTGCTTAGAAATTGAAAAACAACACAACAATCAAAATACCAAATTAGTGCACAAAAGAATTCAGGAACTTACTAATAAAAGAACAGAACAAAGGGGAAAGGATGCAAGGAGCTCCACCGCAGTTACGCGTTTGTTTACTCTGGAGTAGAACAGCAAGAAAGGGCAAGACACGGTGTGGGAATAATCATCGAACCACGGCTTGCAAGAGGAATACTAGAAATAAGATATATATCAGAAAGAATCATAACAGTGAGAATAAAAGAACAAACAATCACAACATATGTACAGATATACGCACCATGTAATGCAAACAATAATGAGCAAGAATGTGAGGACTTCTACGAAGACATACATGACGTGCTAAATAAAATAGATAAGCAGGACAACATCATAGTTATGGGAGACTTCAATGCAAGACTAGGACATAACAGAGTGGGCATAGAAAAACACCTGGGAGCATTTGGAGATCAGCAAAATGAAAGGAATGATAACGGAAGTAGACTGATAGAGCTTTGCAGCCAACACGACCTCTATATAACAAACACATTCTATAAACATAAAGATTCGCAAGTATACACCTGGTATAAATGGAACGATCTAGATACTAAAAGCCAAATTGATTTTATATTAACAAGAAATAACAGAAAGAGAAATATATTAGATGCAAGAGCAGTGCCCAATTTCAGTATAAACACAGATCATAAAGCAGTCGTTGCCACAATAAGAACCATTAGAAGAAGAAAACAAAGAGCAGGAAAATACATGCCATGCGAATCAGTAAACTTAAAAAAAACCTTAAAGACGAGGCAGTAAGGGAAAATTATGAGAAAGAACTAACTGAACTCTTTGTAACATTACCTACGGAAAGAAAAACAGTGGAAGAAGAATGGGAGATGTTCAAATCAAGCATTTTAAATACTGCAAAAATAACATGCGGAACCACGAAAAAACGCAAAACACGGATAAAGAAAATAACAAGTTGGTGGAACGCAGAAGTAAAGAAAGCGGTAAAAGGAAAAATATAAAAAGTGGTTGAAGAGCAAACAGGAATGCGATTACAGAGAATACAGAATAGCGAGAAGACATGTGAGTAGAATAGTAAAGAGAGAAAAACAAAAAGACTGGGAAGAGTATGGAGAAACCCTAAATAAGAACTACAAAGAGGCAACCAGAAACTTCTACAAAAAGATAAGTGCAATGCGAACCAGAGGTGAACCCTTTGACCCAACTGAAATAATTAACAGCGAAAATGGAGAACCAATAAGTTAACAAAAACAGATCCTAATAAGATGGAAGCAGTATTTCGAACAACTTCTCAACATCCCATCAGATGTCACAGGAATTCAAGAGACCTACACAGATGTCACCGAAGAACTAGAACCAGACATACTAAAAGAAGAAATTATAGAAGCTATCAGATTAGCACCATTGAACAAATCACCAGGACAGGATGAAATACCAAATGAACTAATTAAAGCAGCAAGAGAAGTAGGAACAGCTTGGCTACATAGACTATTCAACCATGTTTGGGTAGAACAACAGACACCACGAGACTGGGGAAACGCCATAATTATCCCAATTTGGAAAAACAAAGGCAGCAAAAGAGATTGCACACAATACAGAGGCATTTCACTGTTGAGTCATACTGGGAAAATATTTTGCATAATTCTTGAAAAAAGATTACGAACTACTTTAGAACCCCAGATAAGCGAAACGCAGCTTGGATTTAGGAAAAACAAAGGATGCACAGACGCCATTTTTGCTCTTAGACAACTTATAGAAAAATCAATCGAATTCAATGAAACACTCTACTTAGCCTTTGTCGACCAAGAAAAGGCATTTGATAGGGTAGATAGAAACAAGCTGTGGGAAATCCTTAAACAATATGGAGTGAGTACACATCTAACAAACCTATGTAGAAGTTTATACAACAACAGTGAATGCATAGTGAGAGCAACTGGAGGACACTCAGAACCCTTCACCATAAGATCTGGAGTACGACAAGGTTGTGTCCTGTCCCCTCTCTTGTTCATAACATATATAGACAACATATGTAAAGAAACCAGCCAAGCAGAGACAGCAAGAATACCGCATGACGAGAACACAGAAGAAGAACCATCTGCAAATCTAACCATTAGAGAACTCCTGTTTGCGGACGACCAAGCACTAATAGCAAAATCAGAAGCTGAATTACAAGACCACATGAATAGTCTAAACGAAATGTGTAGGGAACATAACATGAAAATTAGCACAAGCAAAACAGAGGTAATGACTATAACTAAAGAAGAACAAACAGCAACAATTCACCTAAACGAACATCCCTTGAAACAAGTAAAGAGCTTCAAGTACCTAGGAAGTATAATATCAAATGGCAGATCAGAAGACGAGATCGAAAATAGGTGCAATAAGGCAAATCAACTCATTGGACAAATGGCACCAATACTAAAGAACAAACATGTATCAATAACTACTAAGAAAGCACTTTACAACACAATCTTCCTACCAACTCTGTGCTACCAATGCCAAACCTGGACAATGACAGAAAAAGAGAAAAGAAAAATCACAACAACAGAAATGAGGTTCCTGAGAAGAATACTCAACGTATCAAGAAGAGATAAGATCAGAAATGAAGAAATCAGGACTAAAGTGGGGGTTAAAGCTGCTCTAGATTTTATTAGAAAGCAGCAAGTCAAATGGTTTGGCCATGCAAGTAGGTTACCAGTCAACAGCATGCCACAACAAGCAATGATGTACAGACCAGATGGAAACAGAGGAAGAGGCCGACCACGTAAATGTTGGACGGAGGGAATAACAGAATCCATGGGAATGTCGATATACGAAGCCCATAACCGGGCACTCTCACGAAGTTTATACTTCACCTCGACACCGCAAGGTACAAGAGGAACATGATGAGATGAGATGAGACTAATAAAAGAACAAGTACATCAACAGGGTGTCTAAAAACTAAAGATGGCAAAATCATAATAGAAAAAGATCAGATTCTACATGTATAGTCAGACTATGTGAAAAACCTTTATGATGATAACAGAGATGAACAGTATTAATGACGGACCGCATATAGAAAGCATGGAAGACAATAGGGAAACAAACCTCGCTTACACTGAGGAACTAAATGACCGTAGACCCCGAGGTAGACCAAGAAGACGGTGGAGAGATAATATATATACAGACCTACAAGCACTTGGAATCAACGACTGGCGAGAGAAGGTCAACCAACAGACGAATGGAGACGGATTATATCTGCAGCAAAGAACCTCAATGGATCGGAATGCTGAAGAAAAAGAAGAAGAAGAAGACGAAGAAGAAGAAGAAGAAGAAGAAGAAGAAGAAGAAGAAGAAGAAGAAGAAGAAGAAGAAGAAGAAGAAGAAGAAGAAGAAGAAGAAGAAGAAGAAGAAGAAGAAGAAGAAGAAGAAGGACAGCCAATTTTAAAGATAGAGGTTCGAAATGTTCTTAAACATATGAAAGCTGGCAAGGTCCCCGGTTTAGATAACATCACAATAGAAATGATTAAAGCTTTAGAAGAATATGGAATAGATCAAGTCACCAGACTGCTGAACACATTATATGATACCGGAGATATACCTTCTGAATTATGTAATTATGAATGTATTGCAATCCCAAAGAAATCAGGAGCCTTGGAATGTGATCAACATAGAACAATTAGTATAATGAGTCACATCACAAAGATTTTGCTACGAATTATTATGCAAAGAGTGAGGAAGAAAATACAACCTGAAATAGGGGAAGAACAATGTGGGTTTGTAGAAGGAAAGGGTACAGTAAATGCTGTGTATATGCTGCGATCAGTTATTGAACGTTCTATAGAAGTAAACAAAGATATACATCTTTGCTTTATTGACTACACAAAGGCTTTCGATAGAGTAAGACATGTCAACATGGTAGATATGCTTGCAGATCTACAAATTGATGGGAAAGACATTAGACTTATAAAACAACATATATTGGAAACAACAAGCTGCCATAAGGATTGATAATGAAGTGGGACAATATCAGCCTATTAAGAGAGGTGTTAGGCAGGGATGTGTAATGTCTCCAGATCTTTTTTCCCTATACAGTGAAAATATTTTCAGAAATGTAGAAGATATAAATGGAATCAGCATTGGAGGACGAAACATCAATAACATTAGATATGCAGATGATACAGTATTGATTGCAGACAATGAGCAGGATCTGCAACAATTAGTAGATGCGGTTGTTGCACACAGTGAACAACTGGGGTTAGAATTAAATTGTAAAAAGACACAGATTATGGTCGTCACTAGGAAGAACGAAATACCACAATGTAATATACAAGTAAATGGGAATATTCTTCAACAAGTGAATCGGTACAATTATCTCGGAACAGTCATAACATCTGATGGGAGATGCCTTGAAGAGATTAGAACAAGAATCGCCATGGCGAAAGTAGCCTTTAGCAAGATGAAAAACATACTGACCAATAAAAAGATGTCAATTGAAACGAGAAAAAGAGTGTTGAGGTGCTACATAGAGCCTGTTCTTTTGTATGGATGTGAAACTTGGACAATGTGCAGTCAAGCTGAAAAACATCTGATGGCTGCAGAAATGTGGTTTCTGAGGAAAATGCAAAGAATACCATGGACAGACAGAAAAACCAATGACCAAGTACTACAGGAGACAAATGAAAATCGTAAATTGATTAGAGAAATTAGACGTAGACAGTCAAAATTTTTGGACATGTTATGAGAAGAAATGGATTGGAGAACTTAGTGACAACTGGCAAGATCGAAGGGAACAGACCAAGGGGAAGACCAAGAAGTAAATACCTGGATAGCTTGGCCACATGGCATGGACGAGACAGGAACACTGAGCTGATCCACGACTCTGGTGATCGAGTGAAATGGCGAGTCATGACCGCCCACGCTTTCCGGCATGGCACATGATTGATTGAATTACTAATATGTCTGACTGTTCAATTATCTTTTATACGAAGATTATTGTAACATCGAAGACAACTGGTTCCTGAACACCATCATGTCTCGGGGGTTGAAATACTTTAGCCATATTAACTGCCACAATGGTTTGGTAAGAACAGTGACAGAATGACTGGTCCTAGAAGAAGCGGAAGAGGTCGACCAGCTTGACTTGGGCACAGGACACTGATGACACTTTGGTCATGAAAATACATCAGGCAGGAGAACTGGCAAGAGATCGAGAATCGGCGGGCCGTGATGAGAGCCATGTTCTGCAAAGGATGCTAAATAAAGATGAAGATTTTCAACTGGAAGAAATCAAGATGGGATTTTTCACAAGAACGCTGACAGGAGAAAATAAAAGCTGAAATATTGCAGCTCCTGGCGTTATTAAATACTCACCAAAATCATACGGAGAGGGCTTGGAAAAATTTAACATAAGCAATATCAACTTCAATAAAACATTAAATGTCTACTCCAGACCTATACCTGAAGAAGAAGCAGCGGCAGGAAGAAGAAGAAAAAGTAATGAAGAAGAGGTGAAGGGGGTCTGAATTCTAGAATATTCTTCTTCGTGTGCAAGGTCTGGAGTAGATATTGGCTATCGTGACTCTCCAATCATATCTATCATTTGATCGGCGCTGCTTATATTTTTATTTGTTGTCCAGTTTTTTAAACTTTCCGCGTACATGTTAGTTCTGCACTGCGTCGCTTTCCTTTTTATTTCCCCAAATAAGGCTAATTTCTCTATCTCAATGCTTCTGTAGATATGCGCAATAAAGTTCATTCGTCTTGTCGGGTGGTTGGTAACTACTTCTGCTCTCATTACCTCAGGGTTTGTTTCTTTCTCTGCCCACGATCTTCTCAACCTCATCATTCCTCACAAAACCACATCTCCACCGCCTCCAGTTTCTTCTCCATTGCATTACTTTCTGTCCAACATTCACGTGCATACAGAAGAATAGATCATATACAATTTTCTAATGAGAGCTCTGTTGTGTGCTGTGTTTATAGAATTGGATACTCCATCAGTCCATTGTTTGTGGAGATGACATCTTGTACTGTTTCCATCGTGTGTAAGTGCTAATGCTCTTGTGGGAGAGGTGACTTGTGATTAAAAAAAATGTGTGATAAATTAATAATTTTGGCCTCCAAGGGGGGAGGGGGGGATTAGGGTTTCCGGGGGGGGGGGCGTGTGGGGATTACGACCACAGATTGGCAGACTCAAACTGGCTTCAGGATCACACAAAACGCAGTGTTTATCGGTCCGCTCTACTGAGAAGTCACGCTGGGCTGTCTATTCGCTAGCTTCTGTGTTTTTGTTATGTGTATTTTGTTCATTTCACACTTACATTGTGTGGTGACTCAATGCAAAGTGCACATGAGTGCGTCTCTTTAGTTTGCATTAGTGCACGCTTTTCCCCTTCCCTTGGCTTCTTTTCTACGAGTACGTTCCTCCGCATTCTGCGTCGATCGTCCCCCTTTCTTAAATTGTGTGTGAACATTGCGTGCAGTTTAAATTTTAAACATAAAATTAAGAAGTTTTGTCGTCGAATTATGCACGTTCTCTCTCTGCAGTCTTCCGCAAGTACCGGTAATACCGTGGCTGGTGTGCTACTATAGTTTATGTGGTGTTAACATAAACCATTATCTCCCATGATTATTTGTGCATTTTTGTTAAATGTTTCTTTGCGTCACCTGCAATATCTACTTCTGACGATCGTAACTTTTAGTGTTCCGAATTCATTTATAAAGAAGTAAAAACGAATAGCTTCCCAAATTAAGGAGAGCTTTACATGTTTTCTCTACGTGTTCACGGGTATTTTTCACGTTAAGAAGCCAAAACTTTAGGAAAGACAGCTTATCTCAATGGATAACTTCCATTTTGCTATCGTAAAAATCTCGAATGTCGCTGACGCTGACATTTTAAAAATAAAAAAGAAAGAAATTATGATCATTCATATATTCAGTATGAATTCACATTTATCGTCATCAACAAAGAAGAACGACCTCAATATGTTATTTGTTGTAAAGGTTTGTCAAATGATTCTATGAAGCTGACAAGGTTTTATTGAATGTTCATCCTCAACACAAGGACAAGAGGGAAAAACCTATTTTGAACGTCTTGGAAATGCTGTCAAAAGGTTGAAACTAGATTTAACAGGGGCATTCCAAGAAACAAACCAAAAGGTTACTGAAGCTTTCTATGTCGTAGCACTGAAGATAGAGAAGCAGAAAAAAAAACACACATATAATTGGGTAAACTTTGATCATACCTTGTTGTCTCAAGATGGTGGAAATTGTGTTGGGAAATGGATCAGAGGGAAAAAAAACTTGCAGCTGTTTCACTATCAAACGATACTATTCAAAGGAGGATCAGCGATATGGCCATTAACATCAAGGATCAAGTTGTGCAAGAGATCAAGTCTGCAGCCTGTGGGCTCTATTCAATGCAAATTGATGAATCTGCTGATGTGGCATCGTGTTCTCAGTTGATATTGTTTGCAAGGTATGTGTATTCAGGATCATTTAAAGAGGAACTTATTTTTTGTTCTCCTCTTGAAACAACCACCAAGGTCTCTGATATTTTGGAAAAGCTTTCATCTTTCCTTGAATCAGAAAATGTTTTATGGGATAATATGTGTGGATGCTATATAGATAGATAGAGCACCAGCTATGTTGGGGACCAACTCAGGATTTCAAGTTAGTGTGAAGAACCGTGCCCCAAAGGTGAAAGACATTCATTGCATATTCCATCGTCAGGCACTGGCCTCCAAAACACTTCCATTTCCATTGGGGTAAGGTTTTGGATCAAACCGTTAAGATAGTTAATTTTGTCAAAGGATGAGCTCAACTCACGGGTTTTCAAGCAGTTATGCGTTGACATGGATGCAGGTCACTCATTTGCTTCTTTTCCATATAAATGTCCTATGACTGTCAAGAGGAAATGTAGCTGAGCGAGTAAATGAGCTGAGGGACGAGTTCAAATTATTTTTTGAAGTTCAGGGTAAGATGGAAGATTTTCCTGGCTGGATGATGAAGAGTGGATTATGCGCCTTGCCTATTTAGTTGATATTTTTGAGAGGCTGAATAAACTCAATCTTCAGATGCAAGGAAGGAAAACAAATGTCAGACAATTTGTGGATGTCTTGAAAGCTGTTATGAGCATGCTGGAAAATTGGAAAAGAAAGGTCAGTAACCACCAATGTATTTATTTGCCATTAAATTATAAAACTACACTATAAAATTAATCTATGCATGTAAAGGTTATGTACAAATATGGAAGAAAATAAGGATTTTCAGAATCATAGGCTTGTTATTTTGAATGCACCTTTTGAGGCTGACAATTTTGGAAAGGGGGGGGGGGGGGATGACATTCTGACATATGGTGAAAGGGTACATGGGCAAAAAAGGTTGAGAACCACTGGTATAGAGGGGTATATGCCTGGTGTTTTCCCAAATGGTGTTTTCCCAAATAAGGCTAATTTATCTATCTCATTTATTTTGTAGATATTCGCAATAAAGTTCTATGTCATAGCGCTGAAGGTAGAGAAGCAGAAAAAAATCACGTATAATTTGGGGAACCTTTGATCATACCTTGTTGTCTCAGGATGGTGGAAATTGTGTTGGGAAATGGCCCATGTCCTCATGCCTTCTTTGGGTTTGGGTAAACAGGAGGAAACAGCTTTCGGGAACCCTCAGTTCTCTTGTTCGCTCAATCACCATGGAAGATAGCTCTTTGGGTTACTTTAACAACACGATCTTTACATAGAACGATTAGATATATGTCTTGTCTTCGGGGAAACCCGATAGGGCGCCTTACACCAAATACACACCAGTGCAACTTCTGGTGTAATTCATGTCCGTTCCAATACTTACCGTTTGGTATTTGCAATATGTCTATTTAATTCAAGATTAGGACAACACTGCAGCCTACTACTGGGGAAATGAAAAGGTAACAATTGGGTTTTTTTTATTACTGCTAGACCTTGGTCTATAAAGCTAACTGGTTGTCTCGACTAGTGAGACGAATGGGCGAAACGGCAGTCTTGCCATATTGGGAGTGGGTTGACCGTTGGCCAATCTAGCTAAGCGTCTTGTTCTTGGCATTGCCTGGGAACGAATCTGAGCAATATAGCTTCCCAGATGATTTCACTTGTTCTTGGCAGCAGATGGACGGAGGCTATCTTTCCTCCTACCGGCCTGAACTCTGCATACTGTCATCTTTCATTTGACTATAAACTTTACCTATCCACGGATTCCACCATTTATGATCTGTCTTCTTAAAACGGAAGAGGGGGTCCTCTGTGCTATCTCTTGCGTCTTACAGCCGATGGGGTGGCCGGGTGAACTGAATAGTTACTGGTCGATAAGATCATCTAGTTCTACGTGTAGGGTGAGGCACTGCCGGTACATTGCGGCGACAGCTCAGGCAAGAGCAGCGGCCGGAAGGAGTAGTTTCTTCTTTTTCCTAAAAAGGGCCCCC
>JACEFZ010015614.1:0-75000 GCA_014155875.1 Cepaea nemoralis
CTGCGCTTATTGGCAACCTCGATTGTTTTTTTGTTGCCAGCCATTTATCACGCATATGCCACTGACACTGAAACCTTCACTCGTTCCTCTGATGAATGTTACAGGATTCGTTTACATGAGGAGTTAGACTCCTTGTATCAAGGCAGGTTCCACAATCTGACTCATATATATATGCTCGGTGATTTTCAGTGCCTTTCCGTCGTGGGCAAGGTACTCAGTTCATGGCCAGTGTGCCTTGTGAAATAAACATAACGGTAGTCGCATGAATGATAATGGCAAAAGTTTTGCATGGAGCATTGCACCAGAAATGCCTATGTATGTGTACCAACTCCTTTATTTTACAACATAAATAAAGCTGCATAAGGTCACACCAGAAATCCCAGCATGCCGGCCATGGCTCCACAAGCTGGACTGCATGCATCACAGCGTGATGACCCACATCTGAACATATATCATTGTACGTCGAAGGTTAGTCGCACGTGCTGACTGTGATACGTATTCATTTCTTTGGTTGTTGCAAGGATTAGACTGCGACCAACAGAGAAATCTACACAGCTAAACACACACAAATCTAGCCCCAGGATTAAATATTATTTACCACCTCACGATCCTGAAAAGTGCCTTTCAGTTATCAACAGCAACTTGATACCGCTTTCACTGATACACCAGAAACCATTTTGCACAGTCAATGACAAAGTGGGGTCAACTTAAGGAAACTCTTTATACACTGTAAAACCATGGCCGTAGGGGTTTCACGGCACTGTTTGGGGCTCATTAAGAGGCTAAGGACCTGCTTATACATGTCTGCAACAGACCCGATCCTCTGCAAAAAAAGCCCTTGATTGAATACACACGGAAGAAGATAGCATCTCTTAAGAAACAAGGAAAGACAACAGCGTAACACCTAGTGGAGCTAGCAAGCTAGGAAGGATGTGGCAAAAAGGCTGCCAGGAGTGTGCAAATGATTATTGGGATCAAGTTATGTGAGTCCATTCAAATCGCAAGTGATAAGGGCAACCTCAGAAGCATGTATGGAAATAAAGAAAGCCTGTGGTCCATGATCAAATGAATGCCCATTGAAAACCTTGACTGGAGAAATCATAACTGATAAGAAACAGCAGATGGACAGATGGGTAGAGCACTAGTTGGAGCGTTTACCTAAAGTGAGACCAACCCTAGCAGATAATGCCCCTCAAACGCATAAGAGGGTCCTACCCACTCTTGACCACCTGGACACACTTCCCACCATAGCAGAATTGAAGTGTGGCTATAAATTGAACTTTGCATCTGGCCAAGGCTCCAGCAAGGATGGGATTCCAATAGAGGTTATCGGGAGGTGGCAAGACACACTTCACTCTACAGATTCACCAGCTAATAGAGCTATGCTGCGAGAAGGTCAAAATCGACCACAGGATTTCAAAGATTCAAGTGCATCAGTTAAGCCTGTAACCAGACCAGGGCCGATCGGAGCGCTGCAACACAACTGTGGTGTAATCTTGCACTTCTAGTGTATTGTTGGAAAAGTGTATTTCCCGAATGTTCTTGCGCAGACTCTCAAGTGCTTAGGAGATCAAGTCTATCCCACGAATCACATGTGGTGTTTCGACGCAGACGCGGTCTTACCTATGATATGATCTTCTCATTGCGTCCAGATGGGCTAGAAAAATTGCAGTGCAAGCAGAATCAACCACGGTTTATTGCCTTCATCCATGTACCAGCCAAGGCATTTGTATTTAGGTCTTAAGAAGCAATCATTTGCCGAAAGTCTGTATATAGGCATGTAAGAATATTGGTCTGCTACCAAATGCACCTCTTCTGTGCCCATGATGGGACTCGTTACCACACAAGGCATGACGGGTTAATGCCAGTTTGATGGTGCAACTTCTTACAGAGTTTGAAATCGTACGAATGATGGTCAGTTCATCAACGTTGTGTACAGCTAGCTCCCACCCGCTTATGGAATTATACTTCACTTCACTTCAACTGAAATATGCCTTGTCACCACGGGGGGTGATCTAAGATTGGTAAGTACTAAATGTACGAATCTTTACTCTACCGTGCTGCCGCATGGCGACCTCTCAATCAGACTATCAGAAGATTTAGGCAAGCCCACCATATGGAATCTAGCGGGAGCAGGAATGTGGGTCTATGCTCGAGTCATACAGAATGGAGGTGCGTTTGGGGCAGATGATTGCTGGGCAGTTACCGCAGCTGTTCCCCTCTGAGGAAGAATTGCAATTCTACTATCTGGGCCGTTCTCCAATCTTGTTCTGAATTTGTTTTAAACAATATCCAGCTAAAACACAGAACACCAGATTTGATCGATCAAGGTGCACATGGGGTACCATCCTTCTTATCTATAATGGGACACGCGCAAGAAGTGGCCCAGAATTAAAAAAAAACGGAGAACTTAGAATGGTAGACCATGTCTTGCCATAGCTAGGATCAGGCTAGCGTGTAAATTGCAAATTATACATTATGCCCTAGTATCAGAAATCAGACGTCCTCCGGATGTGTGTAAGGCATGCACAACTAATGAACAAGGTTAAGAAACAAGCGTCATGGGCCGCTCTGGCGAACCCACGGAAGCTTACTAGTCCGAAAAAAACAAAAAAAAAATAATAAAAAAGCATAAGAATAAAAAAAATATACAGTGAATGTGTCGTTACCAACCCGCTTGCCCCCACCACACCAAAGTCCTTGTCTGCTCAAGCTGTGTCCTTAGTACCTTCTTTCTTTATGCAGTGTAAACCTGACAACTCTCATTAACACAGAGTAACACTTTACAACACGCTTTCATGATGCGGTTGTTCTGCGAACTTTTCTCAATTTCTTTGTGTCACATTAATTGGCATCGACAAAACAAAAAACAAATACTAGACAAGTTAATGGAAAGATCTTGCTAAAGGTGGGTGTGGGACACTTTTATTCCATGCTCATACCTTCGTAGACTTAATGGATAGACGATAGAGGAGTGGATGATGGTAGAATACCAAAGGCATCTTTTTGGTAATTTCAGATGGGTAAGAGATCCTCAGGGTCGCCTCTACTGCCGATACAGAGATGTGGTTAAGCGGACATATTGTACAGTGGTGTGATAGGCTTGAGATGCACATGGGGAGCAGTCGCTGCCGCAGTGACGTGTTGCATTGAGGGCAACATCAGAAATGGAATAACAGACACAAAGGAGAAATTATTGCCGATGTCACACCGGCGTGTGGGAGTAAGATGGTGCAATAATTGTGGAAATGACCACGTGGTTTTTCACATGCCCCCCTTGAAAAGACATTTACAGCGCAATTGCCTTATCAGTCACATTCGCTACCACCATAGGTAAAGTTACTTATTCTCTCTCAAAGCACAAACTATCGTCTGTCAAGACGGCAAGGTGCCCCTTTCTCTGCCATCCTTTTTGGTTGGGTCCGGTAAAACCTAAAAATTATAGCTGTACAGGGTGTGTTTCGGTTTGACAGTGTGGTGGATGTTGAATAGGTTAATGTCAGTTTGGGTGGTAGGGGGGTTACTTTGCTACCCCTTTAACATTTAAAGTGCCATGTAAGTGAGCTAATCTTAACTTGCACTATAAGATAAGGTAATCTTATGCAATAAGTCCACTATCATTGAATGTAGAAGAGGAGTGCTGAAGTGGCTATATATAACCCTTTTTGCTGTATGGCAGTGAATCCTTGGAATGTAATGAACAAATTAAAGAACTTGGAAGCAACAAAGATGTGATTCCTGAGAAGAAGTTGCCAATTTTCTTGGCTGCCGAAGTAACTAACAAGATTGCCTGAAGAGGCTAATTACTAGGCCTTAATCCAACAATAGAAGAGACAAACTAGCTTTCTTTGGTCATTTCGACGTAGAAGGAGTAGGCAAAATGAGAACATTGTGACTACTGGAAAGATTGGGGAAGAGAGCAGCGCTAGACAGAGGCAAAAAATGTCTGGGGCAATGGCTGGATGGATTGAGATGTGGTCGTTCTGGAGGAAAGGAATATTGCACATCAAGGTAACGTATGAATCCTATAAAACCGGTCACGACCGTAGTCTTTGGACAATAGTCGCCTTGAATATATGTGTCCTACTCCACAGTCAGTGGCTGCACGGCACGTGATATGATGATGATGATAGATGGATGATGATGAATAACACTGATAATAATGTTCATTAAACATTCTCATTACTGCATCTGATACACAGAGCTATCTGGTGAGAGCATCTCGATTTGCTTTTGAAGCTAATTCACGTATGATACTAACTCAACGATGAGCATTGTATCTGTTAAGGCATATTAAAGTCAGCCATTGAATTGGATTCTATTCACAAGTATTTAGTTTTATTTCTTTTGTATAAGTTTTGAAATGTGGCTATTACAGTATGTAATAGCATCAATATGCAATGGCAGGGTTAAAACACACAAGAAGTATTAGAAAAGCTGGATTCGAATAATTAAGAGACAGACCAATAAGATACTTTTGATACTTATTGCCTTATTAAGTACACACTCCTTGAGGAAATGATTTCTTTCTTTGCTACCTTTATCTTCCAATGGAGCCTAGTCCCTAGATCAGTGTGATGAGCTCTTTTTAATAAACTTGTTCATAACTGGTTGCATTTTGCAACTAAAGTGTTCTACTAGTGCTGAGATAGCCAGTCTCTCGTCAGCGCCGCCAAAAATTCTACCGTACACTAATGACCCACTGGATGATGTTTTTTTTTTTTTTTATTGGCATATTCCTTTACGGACATCGCTGTCAACACCAGCATCTTTCTGCTGATTGTGTGATTTCTTGGCAGATTACGCTCAGTAGTTTGCATTGCTTTCTGAGGGCGGTACGTAGCCCGGCTCCCATGATACCCTCTAAGTTACTGTGATTCGCATGTGTGTCGATTGTACTGAACCACTGCTGATATCTCACCGTCATCATGTTACTTGACGAGAGTATATTGAGATATGTGATGAAAAAGTCTGGTCTAAACCTTATAGGCCAAGAACCGGGACTATGATGATCCAGTGGTATTATTCTTTGCCTTGCCATTTATGAGGACCATGACATCATTAACTATGGCGGATCGATAAACATAGATGTGGCTGAAGGGAGTATAGCTAGGATAGCGTCAAAGCTCCATCAATACCTGTTATGACAATAATACTTATATGGGTGGAACAACTATCAAGAGATGGGTCTGAGAACAGCTATATGATGCACATTAAGTTGCAGATCAGTGTGTTGCGACTGAGACCCTTAAGACCAGCCTTCATATGTACGAAACCCGTAATAACAATGGTTTAGGTACAGGAGAGACAGATGAGAGATTTAAAGCAGGTAAGGAAAGGAGAATATATATTTCTGTGATTTTGAAAGAATCAACATAGACATGGTTATAATGGTAAAAGTAGTGATATAGCATTGGTGCAGAGCAGATGTTATTAATAAATTGACTTAAACTAAATCTAGTCGTGTCAAATATATTTGGGGTAGTAAGCAAGGCCACACATTTTATCATCTACTTGAGATGTATTGAGCCATATGGTGCTGGCTTCCAATATGTTTTCAACAAGGGCAGTCAACACTCGAGGGATTGTTTCATCTTTCGGGTTGGTCTTGCTTGACAATCCCTCAGAAGTAGCTAGAAAAACTTAAACAAAAAAAAAAAATTTCCTATGATTTTCCTAGAAGTCCAAAGTCCCCTTTTTGACATCCTGGGTGATGATCTGTCGGCAGCCCCGAGCACACTTGATAACAAAAAACCACCCACTAATGTGATTTCTAACAGTGAACTACCAGTGACTACGCAGGCGGCATGGCTCTATTGACTAGCTCCCTGCTAGGAGATCTGTCGCTCCTGGATACGTACAGAGTCATTCTTTGCATCTAATGTCCAAGACACATTTCAATATTTCTAAGCCAAATATAGGGCTTTTGAGCCTTAACTTGGACGACCTCTAGAGACTACACAGGACTCGTACTGTCACCCAGCTGATGAAAGGGAATGGATCTACCTATCATTGCTCTTGAGGTACAAGCACCGGCGCGGCTTTCCTAATCTGAGTATCAATGGGATCTAGATATCATGGTCTAAGGTGATGGTATGGAAAATTAATAAATAAATGATCCAGGAACCTCTAAGGGCTGAGATTAATGCGAAGTCAGTGATGCCCAGATTGGCACTGTGGCTAAGCATGTCTGTGATTGAATGTTTTAAGGTTTGCATAGCGGTGTTATCCCATTGTATTGTCTAGTCCTTGTTGTTGATCCCAGTGTTAGTGAGATGTGATATGTGTCAATGGCCCATCCCTTTTTAAGTGTGCAGGGTCTGATATGTCATTATCATAAACTCTATACACAAGTTAATGTTTTACCTTAGTCTCATTCAGTTCTCATTGTCTACATGCAGGGAATGCAAAGCATCTATTCGTAAACAGAAGGCCAGCTGAGCAAGTCAAGTCTGTGAGAAATCTCCATTAGGCCCAAGATAACAATAGTGCTTGTAACACCCTGGTTAAAAAAGAGCAGATATCGACTGCGTGACACGCACACTTTAGAAAACAGATCCTGGCTACTTTACGGGATTCTCAGGTAAAGTGCGCAGAGATAAAACAGTTCAGCAACAGCAAAAGCGGATCCATTGAGGTTAAAAAAGGAAAAAGAAGGCTGGTATAGGTGAAGTAAAAGCAAACAGAAGACTACTAAACTGGTAGCCTTAGCCGCGATTATGATGTCTCTTCTTGACTGGTTTAGATTTCTATTTGTTTATTTTTTTGTTTTGGGGGGGGGGAAGTACCCAACAGTCTCATTAAAAACTCACAGATATAAGGTAATGAAAGATGCACAAAAAGTGTCAACAGAAGCCTGTGAATCTTGAGCAGATGCAAAACCAACGAGTGAAGTAAGAAATCTTTCAGAGAGTCTTACTCTAGTCGGTAGTTTTATTTATCTAGGAATATGAATTATTCTTAATCAAATGAAATTGATTAGCAGTATGAGTGTTAATAGGAGTAAACCAGAAATAAGGCAAACTTTGCGCAGTTTCATGCCATGACAAGAAAATACAGGCGTAGTTCTAAACAGCCTTCGCTGTATAGTAATGTAGTTTCTGTTACACCGTACTTCTGGTTTATTACATCTACAGTGATTTTAGAAAACAATCCTTTCGGGAAACTGCAAAATCAGGTTAAATTCTCAACGGCCTTCTAGACTAAAATTCTATTTGTTAGTATCAGTTTGTGAAGAGACCGAGGAGAAAGAACAGAATTACAGTAAATACCCAACAAGAACATATTTCAATCTGTGTCACAAAAAAAAAAATTTTAAAAAAACAAATGAATGATACTAGCAGCCGAACAAATTATATTTCTGTTTGTGAAAAGTCATCGCCACGTATCTAATAACATTCGGTAAGTGACATAAAATTGCTGCAAGCGAAGAATGTCCTGGGATTTAAAATATCAATCAGTGGTAAAGTGTCACTAAGTACTATTACAGTAATAATATCACACCACTAATCAAGACTCAGTACCGAGATATGTGTTATCAAAACAAACACAGACTATAAATAAACCAGCATCTAAAAAGTAACCCGCTTACCTGGCTCGCGACAGGACAAAGCCAGGTTTACAAAGTAGGATCTGCCAACAGTTTTTGGTATAAATTCAACTCACAACGGCGTTTGCCAAGGTAAGCAGCTAAGGAAGCTGTGAGTGTCTTGTGAGAAATAGACGTTACGTGGTAGCAGTCAAAACCGAACCCAGTCCTTCAAAAACGGCTACTATTGCCATTCGTCTTAGACCCATCACTCATTAGCTAAAAGAAGAGCAAAATGTAAAGTGATTGCTGATGCAAAAGAAGCACTGCTAGTTGATGGATAGTTTTCCTGGAAGTTCCCAGTATTATATTCCTAAAAGATTTAGCAAAGGAAGGGGTCAAAGAAAAAAACAGACCATTAACAAACTTGTCTATCATGTGCGCTGGACGTAGTTACTAATTCATGCCGGGACAATAGCAGATAAATTCACCATTTTCTTGGATCTTATAAAAACAACTGTCCAACAATGCGAATCGGGCTGTCAGGTCTAACGAGAAGTTGACTTCAGACGGACCATTTACCTAAAAACAAGTCATTCTGGCACTTCAATCAGTATAGACACCGTTACTTGTGTCGAGTACCAGCCTTGGGGACTTATAGAATGTCATCTCCCTACAGTCTCTTGTATAGAGAGGTCACTGTAAGTCTGCTGACATCTTCACCACTATTGTAAATTCTCGAGTCACTTGCACAGCGGCTAGTAAAACTACAGCTGTCAAAAAACAATCCAAGAAAAATGATATTATACCTAATCAGAGAGAGAGATATGCTCAGGACTTTCGGAGATGTTTATTCAGGCGGTATTATTATAGCAAATTTAGCAGTAGGCTAACTCCATACTTGCATTTCATCCATATGCAGCGAATGAGGAAAGTCAATCATCTCCTTTACCTACAAGTGAAAAATGTGGAAGACAGCAGTCACTTGCGAACCGACAATTCCTGCCACCAAACAGACAAAGAAGTTGATACTGTTCTGCCAAATGAATAAATACATTATTTTCTTAATCGGAACATCTACCGTTACCATTGGCGATCTCACAAAGAATATTCCTTCTGCGTTGCGTGTAGTATAGCAAAAGTAAAATCTTGCACAAAAATCACATAAATCTCTTTTACGGAAGCTCTTCCAAAGACTGATAAAATGAAACTGCGACTGCTTCGAGCGAGAATGAGAAGCTTAAAGATAAAGTCAAGTTTGAAAAAAATAGTCTTTCGTAACGATAAAAGAAAAAGGGCTAGCCTATCAGAAGGAGTAGCCAGTGCAAGATCCGTTGCTGACACCTGTGTCAGCAACTGACAAATGTCACAGAATAGGCCAGTTCACTCTTCTAGCATCTAAAAACGGTTTTTCAAAGAGTTTCAGCAATGGAAAAAAAACATACTTTTTCCGAAGGCTGATCGACAAGGATAGAGCAAGAAGAGAAAGCGCAGTCTACTAATTTTCGATAGTTATAGAGATTATCCACTACATAAAATATATGAGATAATTAGAACTGTAATAAACAACCTGTCTCGATGTCACAGTGCTAACTTTCTAAGAAGTATCTGTGTTCTCATGTGCTTAATAGACAAGGAAATAGATTGTTTTACCTTCAGGGAAAGAAGAAGCTCTGATCTGAATTATAGGAAGAGAAGGGGCCATCACTTCTATGTAAAAGTCAAAAAAGCCAGCACTCAAAGAGTAAGTAAAAGAGGGCATTTCTGGAATATATCCAGTGTAAAGCTGTGGCTAAAGTAAAGAAGAGACACCCAACGAGCATGGTACGTATTCTGTAGGTAAGATGCCAATGCACGACGAATCTGTGAGAGTAAGTAACCAAGCATTCAGAACATAAAATGCCAAAGTATATGGGTAAAGCTAGAAAGAAAGAAAACCATTTTCAATCCAACTAAACAAATTACTAGTAAGAGCTATTGGATTATATAACAGTGAGGTGCAAAACTTAACTTGAGTTATCCAGATGTAACAGCAAAGCACTTAAGAGCATCACGCAGACAAAAGTTACAGAATATTCATTAACATTACAAATTTTGCAAAAGCAAACAAGCTAAGTAAATTACACCGCAAAACCCTATCTTTTAAAAAGGTCTGCAATGGTCGTGCACAAGGTTAGATAAAAAAAATCTCTAAAAACGAATTACTACACCTAGCTTAATTAATGCTATGCGAGGTTCAGCAGAACAGGTACTACCGTAGAAAAGACAGAATAATCAAGACGGCAATAACACTTGATTAATAAGTGCAACAAGCATATTAAACACAAAGACTGAAGAACACTACCTAGTGAGTGTATTTCCTAGACTACTCGAACATAGGAGCAACAGCCAAGTAACCAAAGACCATTGATCTATGAAAAATACAGCAAACAAGGCCGTATTCTCACCATCACAAAAAGATAAGATAATTACTCATGAAGCATGAAAGTAACCTAAGACTGTGTATACTTGGTAATATGTATGCGTGCAGTGAAGATCAGTCCAAAGTTTGTCTTAAAGGAGGATAAAAAAACTCTCGGTTGCTTAATCCAACGCCTGTGTAGCCGGCCCTGCGTGCAAGCATGTTCGACAAGACCTTAGTCTTGGCAGGGTGTGCTCAATATGGGAGTTGCAAATGATTGAACTGGCTGACCCTCAGGACGACGATTCAAGCATTACAACTTTAATTTCTACACCAAGCAGAAACTCCATCACAAGAGGCCAGATATGTTTGTATCCATCACAGATTTTCAACAAGCGTAAATATTCTGCAACAAGAGGGGGGCATCTAGACTTACCAAAAAATAATAGAAGGAAGAAAACCACGCTGCACAGTCTACAAATCCAAACCTAGACTCCAACAAGACCTCAGAAAATGGAAGAAGATTAATTTGGGTGTCTACGGGGGACCATCAGAAAAAAGCTCCACTATTGCGGAATAACATAGCAGAAGGACCAAACCACATCTATTAGCATCTACTTCGTCCCATGGAATATGGGACGGACGAAAACTTGTAATAAAGTGTTGCACTGATAACAGCATACTATTAAACAAGGATAATCACAAAATTATATAATCCAAGCAAAAGTCAAAACACATATAATTTGTACATTCGAAGGCAAAATTGACAAATAGGCTAGGTAATCAGTTAAGAGATTGAAAGAATTGGTTTGGTCCCTCTAGGGTCAGAAGAAAACTACTAGATAGCTCTTCTCGACATAGCGTGGAATGTAACAATAAGCAATAACCCATGTTCTTCAACTTAGCCGAACGAAAAGACAGGTGCAAGAAAGAGACTAAATAAAAATATACCACTCGGTAAAAAACTTCCACATAGGCTCAGTTCGAACAAAGTTTAAAGGAGAACACAGCCATGGTCTATCTTGCAAACAAATGAAAGTAAGTATGGCAAAGCTAAAAGATATCGACACATAGCTACCTATATTAGCCTGGGCAGAAACATAGAAAAATCAGACTACGTACATCATAGTGTGTATAAGCGCAGAAAGCCAAATATACCTCTGTCAGCACAAAACGAAACAAACAGCAGAGTATAAGGAAAGTGGACCTTAGTAAAATTGACAGTGAATACTTTCAAAAAGCCAACACCAAATTATCATGAAAAAGAACACTGTAATCATCATCACCAACTTCTCTGGATGTATTCAGGCATAAAAAGATTAGTATAATCCTCTTCCATACGATAACGAGATGACGACCAAAACCATTACCTAGATAATATAAACTCAAAAAACCAAAATCTTTTCATCCATCAAAGAAGATCAGGGATAGAAGAAGATGTCGAATCGTGTGAAACATGTAAAATATCTTTTAAGTAAGGTTAGTTCCGAAAATATCAACTAAATTGACGGGAAGAAATGCTGTTTGCTAGTGTCCGTCATCCAAAATTACGCAGACGTGGTAGGGTCTAAAGATATTAAGGATTCTCTTTTGCATAATCTTTGTAGGAATAAAGAGCATTAAAAAAGTCTACCACAGAGCGCGGACAACACACACGAATAACAATCAAACTCTCTGGCTGCTGCATATCAAAGAAAATTGAGAAGACAATATATATCATGTAAAGAAAAATTCAAGTAGATCAAATTACAGCTGCACAGCAATGTTATTTCAAATGTGTATGCTGAAACATATCGATGCAAGCATATCTTCACAAAAACAACCCAGGCAGAAGTAGCTAGATGTAATAAGAAGCACATTCCAGGTACAGTTGGTTTCCTCAAGGACTGAAGAAAGCATCAAACTTAGCATTATCAGCCAGTACAGAAACATAAAACCTAAATTAACAGATGTCCCTAAGGGCAGTTTAGGAATCTTCTGCCAGATGTATTGGCCCCGGCCACCTAGATGATGACATCTACAGAAGAGCCCAGTATAATGTTTCAGTTTCTAAAGACTTGAGTCATATATACACTGACATAAGTCAATGTAGGAGTCTCAGCCAAAGGTAGAAAAATAGTGACTCGTGACCGACCATTTTAATGTGGTGAATGGCACGTCTGCATGCCCAGTAGCTCAAGGCACCATCTCCATCACAACTTAATCATAACAACTGATTAGATTTATTAACAGACGAGTTACGAATAGTATAATATTCTCATGCTGAGCTCTTCTAAGGCCCAGAATTGAACTAGCACAAACATCACTGAGTGTATATACTAGCACACGTATTTGGGAGGCTTGAAGCTAAGATCTATTGTTGTGTTATCAGATACTCATGTAGAATTGGAAACATGGTCAGTCCCATTACTTCACCTTAGTACCTAGTGGTTGCTGACTAGCTTGAGGCTCCAGAAGAAAGATATATTAGTTTTACTTCCAAGAAACCAGAGCAGAGTCATACATTTGTTACGTAGTTAGTGCACAAGGGATGGGTGCAGGAAGACCGATTGCGCAGTTAAGCAGGACACACGAATGCACCAGCAGACCTTTATCCTAAGATGTCTAGGCTATTCGACCTAAACAGAAAAGTCGATCAACAATCAAAAGTATCATGTGTGCTCGACCGGTATAGGTAATGTTGATAGGGCTCCACAAACAAGAATACATGAGCTAGTACTTTGACGCCAATGTATGCCAGTACGGGATAAATCCAGCGGGATCAAGTAATGCGTGTCTGAGAATCGTGCGCAGAAACGAGTGATTCAGATATGTGGCCACGATGCAGGATTGCGCCTGTCACGGCCGTTACCCTTTGCATTTAGACATATGTACAAAGGGGATTTAGCATAACTAATCCAGTACATCAAAGCAGCGATCACAGCAGATGCGTTATCTGAACATGACAACTGATGAGCTGCCGAGTATTTGAACGATCCTCCTACACACAAGATGGATACAGTTTAGAGAGCAGGGGGAAAAAAAGAAGTTAAAAGTTTTGTAGTATATATAATAGAGAGAAGAAGAAATATAGATCGGGCTGAGATCACAGATAACACGGTGTATGAATGTGTCTGGGCTGTCGACATAAATATCACGGCGAGATGATGATGGTAGACTTACACTCACATCAAAGCCCAATATGTCACAAAATATGCAAAGAAGTGCTACATTAGATCTTAGTAATATGTACATAGGTTTAAATGATGAACTATTTAATAATCCACATTTAGTGCAGATCTTGTGAATGCATTTTCCTGTATAAAGCTGTTTATAATATATCTTGTGCCGAGCAAAACAAACATCATTAGATATAGGATCATTCCAGCAATGAGCTTTATTATAAAATTCATATAATGACACACATGTAATACTCTTTAGGAATGTCTCGACAGTTGTTGTGGATTGTAAATGCCAGTTTTGAGTGATTTATTGTGAGGGATGTTGTTTATGGCGAGCGGAAATAACTACATACTCGTCATTATGCACAGTGTATATGGTCTAAGATAACCACTCATCATAATAGAACCTTTATTCTGTTACATATGATTAATTGTGACTGCTCCAATCGTTATACAAGCAGAAGAGATAGTATTATTTACTATTTGTAAGCATAAGATAATTACGGAATTGGTGAATATCACGCGAGGAAATACAGAACAATGTCAGTAATCTAAAATTTGTCATTAAAGCATTATCTGTCACTATATAATAGCATTAGGAGAAAGCATCGGGTCGAATGAAGACGAACTACATATGATCAGGCAGGAAAATCAGTGTTAGAGGTCATGTCAATATACGATTTAGTGATGCATATTTCTTTGCTGACATATGTTTCTGAGTACTGGATCCATTGATCACAATCATTGCGCAGTTTGTGCTGGGGCACAGGGTTCTTAATAATATTCGAACTCTATGTAACTTGAATAATGCTTGCTAAAAATGACATAAGTGTAATTATTGCCATGGATAGTCCTCCATAATGACTAGTAAGTGAAGTTAAGAGCATAAAAAAATCAGTTTGAAATTGGTTGCTTATTAGTACGTTTGGCTTTATTCTATGCTCTTCAGTTACTGTAAATAGTCGTTTTGCATTGTAGACATTGAGACACCATGTTCCATTTATAGCTATGGTACTTAATTGATATATCCGAGGAGCTGACACTTTAATCGATACTCCGTAAAGTTATATTGATGAAGATTAATTGCTGGCTTGGCATGCTTAAAAAAAACTAGCTTGAAGCCTGTCTAAGCGTTGATTATGTATTATGTAAGTGCTGCGGCGCTATTCTTTGTATTGTAATATATATTACCAAAATTATAGCCTTGTACTGTCTTAGTAGTGCAAACTATTAATACAGGGCGAAAAGTCTTATGCTTTAAAATACATTCAGGGAGAATAAATTGTTTTGTTCTTGAGATAGTGTAAATTTCAATTAATTGCACTATAAGCATTGTATTAAAAATTCCTAAATTCTGTGTTTGCGCACTGAGATGCACACTAAATGTTAGCAAATATTTTCATTGGTGATATTGAAATTGAAATGTAAGTTTCTAGCTTTTCTACCAACACATTTGCTCAAAAAGTGCTAATTCGAGATACATAAGCCAGACACTTTATATTTGATATTCTTTCGATGTCATGAAAATGATTTCAATGTCATTTCTTTCCCTCTTGGTTATAATACCATGGGAAAATCATATTCAATTTTAAAAAACTGTTTGTCCTAACTTAAGGGCAGTTGTTATCTCTTTAGATAGCCGGTCTGTGGATAAGGGGCAGTAAGCGTTAGCTTTAGCTAATCCCCTGATGGACCAAGACAGGGTTTGAATGCAGCCCTCAGGCCATGATGGAAAGCAAATCCGTCATGTATGTATAGTTTTGATGTAATAGTATTGATCATCAGAAGAGCAAAGTAGCAAACTGCTGAAACGGTAAAAATTGACTAGTAAATCACAAGCCAAAATATATTTGGGGTAGATTACGACGCTCCTGTAAGGGAGTAACGTCGGCATGACGAGCATGATATTTAATGTACTCTACATATGTTTGCATCTTGAAATGTGTTTTAATAATAAGTGAACGAGTATGCGATCGGAGGCAAAGATGACCTTTTGGAATTAGAAGTGTTGTTCTAACATTTAGGAATGGGAGCATGAATCGTGCTAACCTCATGGCATAAAATCGAACATCATGCATTTCCATTTCATCTAGAGGATAACAGAGTGTGATTTGGACATCTGTTTCTGACAATGCGCTGCCACCAGTCCATCGAAATTAGGATAATACTCATAGGAGAGAATATCATACAACCAAAAAAGGCTAGACAAACACACCACCTGAGCTTCTGACGCTCTCCAACACCTATCCGAAGATGACTTACACATACTGCAAGCATAGCAAGTGTGGATTATGAAACGAAAGACATCCAGCCTGCGCGTGACAATAGAGGGTATTGAGAAAGGTCCTCACTCATATGATAATTGATCAAAAAAAATAAAAATGCATCAAGCTTATTTTGCATAGATACTCAAGAATGCAGGTTTCATTAATGTATTGCTTTTTCCAAAGCCATTTCACTCGACATTGCACTTTAATATTGTTTTATGTTCACATTGCATGTTTGTGCATTTGTTTTGGATTTCCCACTATGCTGTTGTCATAGTTAGGATGAAAGTCCATACTGTGAGATGCTGAGGTGATTTGACAAAGAAAAAAAGTAAATGATGCAAGGTTAATTAACTTTCTATTTCACTCAGCTGTAAAGTGCAGACATAATATATTAGTCCGAACGAACCGGGTAACAAGCACGATCTCTCCAGACTAGTATGACTGTATGTTAACTGCCTTTTGTGTGGTGTATCTGACCACAAGTCACCCGAACCTAGTAATGGCAAAGATCTATAACATATGTGGGTCTAGCACATTTGTCCTAGGAAAGAGAGCGATGTTTCGTATAGAAAGGGTCCTTTCTACTTTCACATGTTACTTAGTCAGTGTGTAGGACATGTTCATTTTAATTTAAACAGGGGCAATATATTCTCCACAGAAAGTATCTATCACACATGAGGTGCTTATGAATCTTTTTATATCCAGATTAACAAACGACAAATAATACCATTCGTCATCATCTCATCATGTTTACTCTTTGGTACCTTGTGGTGTCGAGGTGAGTATATAACAGCGGGTCGGAGTCGCTTCTTTATGGTCTTTCATGTATCGATATGAATCCGCAATGGAGGCTCAAATAAAAAAATGTATGTCCCTGTATTGTGTGTCATTGCCCTAGTTAGTATCCATGCATAATATATTCGTCCGTTGCTCTCCTATCGTGCTTTCCATCCGCTCATCACTTACTATTCTATATAGAGTGAACCTTCATCCAAAAAGTAAGGAGTTAGTAACGTAACTCTAACCTCATCGCTAAAGAATGATAATCTCGCGAGACGTGTTCAGAGACTGGTGAAATTTAAACTTGATCTGTTGCCTTGGACATATTATCACATGCAGTCATATTTGAAGAACTCAGTTGACATTTAAAAGCAGTTTACTCATGTTATTCTGAAAAATACGACTACATAAAAAAAACCAATTTGATCATTTATAAAAATGAAAATTTTGCGCAAAATAAAATACAAATTAAGGCAGTCTAAATTACAAAAGATTATTAATTGTTTATTTTGAATGAACAATTGCAGCATATTTTTACACTTAAGATTTATTGTATTAACTAAAAAATATTCAGATAATTTAATAATGTGGAGAATCTGGTCACATTATCATGAATGATATTACTTTTAGAGTACACTGTCCATCATTGATGGTGTTGATACTTGAAGATTATACTTTCTGGAAAGTTCAAGAGCACTTAGAGCCAGACGATGTAGTCCTTGTATTGAGTTTTTAGGGATTTTTTAAAATTGATTCCTAGGAACTCAACTGCTGTTGACATTTTTGTAATACATTATCTTACACCAGTAGGCTGATAGCAATTATATTGCTGAATTCACAGTAATGCAATCCTTGTTGTTATGTGGTTGTGCTAAAGCTAGAATTAAAATCACTGGTTCCAAAAGTTGGCAGTGCTGCCTCCATGCAGGCAAATGGATAGATCAGGGGGCTGATAAATGTTTAGCAATTACAGTAGACTTAATAGCAAGAAGAGTTGTGTATCAGCATTTGTGTATGCATTGCACTCAAGACATGTGGTATAGGAGGTAAGGGGTGGTAGCCTGAAATAGTTTGGGAACTGCTAGTCTAGATTCATAGAAATTGGGAGGAGGGAATTGGTAATGACAGTCATGAACAAAGGAATAAAGAATACTGCAGGGTAAAGTTGCCAAGGATTGAATGAAGCAGAAAATGTCAGCCCATTATCTGTCACTGTATATTGAGTTTATAAACAAGTGCATCCGTGAAAAGAAACACACATATGCATATACAGCATGTGATAATAAAATGATACTAAATTATATCGTGGAATATCATGGCTGAATGTGTGAAACAGTTTGGTTGCTGAAATATTTACAAAACCTACTTCACCTTTTGAACAACAATCCTTTGTAATAAGTATTATCGTATGCATCATCAGCCTGTGGCTTGTCCTGTGCTGAACTTTGTCCCAAAACAAGTCTCTTGAAATTTATCTCTATCATAAGCCAAATGTCCAGTTTCTCTCTGTTATAAAGCAGATTGTCCTGTTTCTCTCTGTCATAAGCCAAATGTCATGTTTCTCTCTGTCATAAGCCAAATGTCCTGTTTCTCTCTGTCATAAGCCAGATGCTCTGTTTCTCTCTGTCATAAGCCAGATGCTCTGTTTCTCTCTGTCATAAGCCAGATGTCCTGTTTCTCTCTGTCGTAAGCCAAATGTCCTATTTCTCTCTGTCATAAGTAAAATATCCTGTTGCTCTCTGTCATTAGCCAGGTTTCCTGTTTCTGTTGATTCTATCGACACCGTAAGTCCAGCATTGATCCTCAGGTGTCTCTGGAAAAATTGCACTCTTGGTCTGAGCAACACGGCCTGAAAAAGAACCTTTTACTTTCAGAGCGCAAGACAGACTTATCATAGAAATGTAGATCACATATAATTGGTGTACATAAAGTAACTGAACATGAAATTCTGACTTCATCCCACTAAAAGTGTATATCATAGTATAGTATCTATATATTCATCAGTTATGTATTTACTGAGTGATGTGGTTGCTAGTTAATGAATTTCCAGGCATGCACATTTGTTTGAATAAATATTTAAATAGCCTACATACTTGTGCCATAAAATATACATATACCGGATCTATATTTTGGG
Source organism: Cepaea nemoralis (assembly GCA_014155875.1). Classification (NCBI taxonomy): domain Eukaryota; kingdom Metazoa; phylum Mollusca; class Gastropoda; order Stylommatophora; family Helicidae; genus Cepaea; species Cepaea nemoralis. The sequence goes on from JACEFZ010015614.1 coordinate 18,275, forward strand.
GGTCCTAACTGCAGGTTGTGCCATAAGATACAGTACGTATTTACATTAAACTTCATTGTTTGAATTTCATGTATGTCTAAGTGAAGGCAGCTCAGGTTGCCAGTGGTTTGTTTCATACTTACGACCTGCTTCAGGTCTGTAAATAACATTAGTTTGGTTCTCGAAGTTCAGCATGTTTTTCTTTTCTGAACATTTCAGTAATCTATATAATAACGATTCAATGTATCCTTCAGTGCAGCTGAAACATAGTTTTCATGATCTTTTTAATGTTATAATCTTTTTTTATATTATAAATATTATGTGTATGCTTTGATGATTGTTGAATTGTTTGTGTACTCTTATTCTTTTTTGAATAGTTGTTTCTAGAAGTATATCCATTCTGCATAATATAACTGCACATATTCACTAGATGCCAATGTTGTTAAAACAGATGTTTTGTATGTCCACATCCTGAATATGTTAGTAATTTTAGAATTTGTACTGTTTGTTGGTTCTGTTACATCACAGACATTCAGTAAGTGTCACTAGATATTGTGAAACTCAGAGATCAGCAAGGGAGAGAGATTTAAGATGCTCTCCCTTAAACTTCCTGTGTACTGATGGTGAAATAGTAGGTTCATTCTGCGCGCTGGTAAGGTATATTTAAATGTTAACTTCTTGTTCAGAAAGCAATGGCAAACTACTGAACATTAAATTGCCTAGATAATAAACTTGGGGTTGATTGCAACATCCTGCAAAGGATATGCAACATTTTAAAAATTGTGAAATTGTGGTGAACCAGTTGCCAGAAAACTATATTGATAAAAAATATCGGCTGTTTCTGAATTTTGCCTTGTGGACAACTTGTACACTGAACTCTTTTTTCCTGCCAGTTTCCACGAAAGTGGCCTTCGCACATGAATAAAAATGTTCAAAGTAAGCTTATCTGTAGCACTTGTTGACTTGGTGTCTGCTATAAGGATTGTTTAGTTTCAACCAAGTTTTGTGAGAATTAGTTAAAGCAGTGTTTGAAGAATCTCATTTAGATAACTCTGGCAGCTGAGTCAGGTTGTGTGTATTTACATGTCTTGCTGTAAATTTCACTTGTTTATCTCACATGCAGAAAATGTTTATGGTGTGAAATTTATCTTCAAGAACACTCAGTGGATGAGCTCTACTGTTTTTTTCACTATTTGTGCATACATGTAGCTCAAAAACACTTGTTAAACCATTTTCCTCAGCTGCATACTAGTGATTATAATTGACGATAAACATTTGTACTTTTTTCCGGATTCCTTCTATTTATACATGTGTATGTTGGTAAAAAAATAACTGTTTTCACTCATCACAGAGTGCTACACTTTCCTGATTTTATTTGTGGTCCTTGTGGAATTTTTTCTTAAAATTTGTTTTTCTGTGATATTGTCAATCTAAGGTTTACTATTTGGGTCTGTACTACCTCCAAATACTGAACAATACATTTTTCTTTTGAAAATGCATTTTCTGTGATACTGTCAAACTAAAAGTTTCTATACCCTTTTCCCCCGCATATCCTTTACAGGACACTGCAGTAAACACCACCATTTTTCAGCTGCTGTTGATGTCTTGGCACATTTATACCCTTAGTACCTCCAAATACTAAAGAATATGTTTTCTACTCTTAAAGTGTAACATTTAGTTACATATTTTAGCATCATAATATGAACTCACTAACAAAGCATGATTGACTGGTTTCTGATCTTCAAGATAGATCTGTGATTAGTACAACTGATCTTCCTGTGATCCTTAACATGGTTCTTCATCATTCTTTGTGCAGAGCAGTTGGAAACGTGGTAGAAATGGTTACAAAAAAGTGTTGCTTTTTCAGGAAATTTCTTTAGTTATTTAGTGGGTTCACTGCACCGTTGACAGAGATGAAAAAATAATTGATATGGGTTCCTGTGTTGACACAGCTTATAAAGTAACTGGAAATATTCTGGGAAATAAGGGCAGCTGATGTGATATTGAACACATCACCCAGAGAGTGTTGGTTGGTCAGTTTAAGAAAATGGAAATATCACTATATACCCAATATTCCTCAAGATATGGATAAGAGTGCTTTACATTTTTTTACTGCACTATTATGTTTTTTAATGTCACTTCCTATCTTAAAATAACTTGTAGCTTGTGTTTGGTAATATTTTCTTGTTTAATTATGTTATTTGACACACATTATGGAGTACTGTTGTACATCTAGCTGATCTGACAGAATATATGTATTTGTGATTCTACTTTGAATCTACTTGAATCTACTTACACTCTAATATTCTATTCATTGTTATTTGAACACTGTTATCAATATTTATTATTTAGTCATTGTTTATGTTAGTACACATTTTTGTTTTCAACGTATTTAATCGCAGTCTATACTGTTAATATTAGTGTTTATATTCAAAACACTTTGACTCATTAGTTCATAGTACTCTAATTAGTTACTTGCTTATCGTTCATGTATCTTGTCATATATCATCTACCATGACAACTTTTAAGGCAGCAGCATTGTAGTCTTGGCTTATTGTATAGTTTACGCAAATAATAGCAATAAATACTATTTATAGTCTTTATTGTTCTTTACATTAATGTCTTGGCTTATTGTGTGGTTTACACAAATAATATCAATACATATTATTTATAGTCTTCATTGTTTTTACATTAATGTCTTGGCTTATTGTGTGGTTTACACAAATAATAGCAATAAATACTATTTATAGTCTTCATTGTTTTTACATTAATGTCTTGGCTTATTGTGTGGTTTACACAAATAATAGTAATAAGTAATAGTCTTCATTGTTTTTACATTAATGTCTTTGCTTATTATTGTGTGGTTTACACAAATAATAGTAATAAATAATATTAATAGTCTTCATTGTCTTAACATTAATCTCCTGGCTTATACGTATAGTATGGTTTTCACAAATAATAGCAATATATTCTATCAACAGTCTTCGTTGTTTTACATCAATGCCTTTTCTCTGTGATGGATATAATTTACTAATTATAGAAATTATAGATGCCATATTTTTACACTTTGATCTTATCGTGTCTTTTAAAACAACTATCATGTTCATCTAAAATAATGTTTGTCTTATCTACTGCTGCATCTTTACTTGACTTTCATACAGAAGTCATAATTATTGAACATAAGCATGATTATTCTATGTAATTATAATGCATAAATTCCTTGTGTAGTAGAAAGTAGAATGCATATAATATTTCACTGTTTTCATAAACATTGAACCATTTTTCTTGGATTGTTATGACAATGTACTGTAAATTACTGTTAGTTAAGAAGTAACCTGCTTTTGAGATTATAATGGGCTAAATTTAGGTAAGAAGTAGTGCAATTTTGTGATTACATTAGACTACTTTTAGTTACGAAGTAGCATGTTTTTGAGATTACGTTTGGCAACTTTTAGCCAAGTAACAGAGCACATTTTTTACTATTTTCTATTAGCTCACTTTTTTTTATGGAGGTAAGCATGGCCGAATGGTTAAGAGCACCCAATCTTAAACTTCCTGTGTGCTGATTCCAAGGTAGCATCAAACCGTAACTGATTAATTGCCATGGGATGATTAATCACCTTAAGCGACTTCCTTATCTGCCATGGGCTTATACAGCGTGGGCCAAAAAAAGTGAGAACATCGCATAAAAAGTAATATAATTACATCAAAATTGGTTTAACTGTATCCATAATAGCTTAAATTGTTTACTCATTTACTTACTTACCTATTTAGCTATACGATGACTTTATTTCAACAGTTTCCGGGTGCCATCTTTGGTTTTAATATGCCAATTGTTTACATCAGCAGGTTTAAATATTTTTTACCAAGAATGACAGAAATTACTGCAGAAGACCATATTCTGATTAAACATTTGCGAACTTGAAAAACAGTAGGGGTGCTAGGAGAATGACCAATGAGTTTCCAAACAAAGCTTGGAGCATAGCTAGTGTCAGTCTGGTTATCAATAAAATTGACAACGACGGTACAACAGAACGTAAACCCGGGAGTGGTAGACCAAAATCTGCCAGAACACAACAGAATATTGAGCGGGTGAGTGGGCTGATCTGCAGTCAAGATGATGATCCTCACAGGCGCCAAAGTAAACAGTGAATATTATTGTGAACATGTTCTGAGACAATGTTTGCTGCCTGTAATTCAAGCGACATGTGGTCGCCATAACTGGACATTACAGCAAGACGGAGCTCCATCTCACACAGCCAGAAATACGATCATCTTTCTTCGTCAGGAGAATGTTAACTTCATCGAGCCAGACATATGGCCACCGAACAGTCCTTATTTAAACTCAGTCTTATGGGGTGCATTGGAAGAAAAAGTCTACCTTCGGCGAAAATTTACCGCAGATGAGCAGCTCAAGTTGGCAATAAGTGAAGAATGGAGAAATCCAGGGCAGCGCTTTATTGACAGTAGCATAAACGAGTGGCGTAGACGTTTAGAAAAAATCATTGAGAAGCAAGGAGGACACATGATGAATGGAACATGATTTCTGATTAGCTAAATATTTGGCAAACAAAATTACTTGAAACAATATAATTAATTGAATTCTTCTTCTTCTTCTTCTTCTTCTTCTTCTTCTTCTTCTTCTTCTTCTTCTTCTTCTTCTTCTTCTTCTTCTTCTTCTTCTTCTTCTTCTTCTTCTTCTTCTTCTTCTTCTTCTTTTGTTCGCTTGAAATATGTCTATAACTGTATAACTGCAAAGTTGTCTCTAGTATAAATCTTGCAGTCTTTTTTAGTTCACTCAGTGGTCCATAGAGGTTTCTTCCACTGTTGTCTCTCTAGGCCAGAAGGTTCGCCTGGATATGTTGTAGTTTGGGCGTCCTGGAGTATGTGCTCTGCTGTTTGCGACGCCAAACCACATGTGCACATGGCTGAGTCACCAATCTTCAATTTTGTATACATGTGGTTGTGTAATCTATTATGTCCTGTTCTGAGGCACAGAAGAATGACCTGTTCTGGTCTGTCCATAACGTGGTAGTCGTCTTGAGTAGGTTTTGGTGGCCTTCTGACTGATTTGATCATTCTTTTCTTTTGGTGGTATGTAATAGGCACATCAGGCTGTTCTTCTTTTGCTCCGTCCTTAGCCAATTATTAAATTATTAATTGAATTATATTTTTTAATAATTCATATGCTACAAGATGTTCTCACTTTTTTTGGCCCACCATGTATATGGCTGAAATGTTGTCATTGCGTTATACTACAGTATATCTGCTACCATATTAACACCTTTTCAGTCATGACTGTGACACACCCTACTTCCCATTTCCTGCAATCCATTTTATTTGGCCCAAACCTACTTTTTGTTTTGCGCTGAATCTGTTAAAGGTTTATACTATATGGCTGCGTACAAAGTCTATTTCTAGAACTGCATCAAATGTTTTTTAACATATGTTAATAATTTACTTATACATTGTAGAATGTAGTTTACATTATAGCAAAATGATTTTTACTTATAGATATATCCATATGATATATTGTTCTCTTTTAGTTTTGTGCCTTATGACTCCTTCATAGTTTTTTTAGTAGTTCATGTTACCATTTGAATTCTTGCATTGCAGCAATAAACAGCTTAGTAGTCATTTACTGTTCTTTTGTATTGGTCTATTATTTGTTTCTCCCGTTAAACCTTCATGTCTAATGGGGAAAAAGAAATGTGGTGTTATATATGTGGTATTAATACACACAATATGTCTTTATTTGGGTGGGTTAGAAGGCATAGTGTGTACATGGGCATACATTTTTATAAATTGGAGGTAGAGAACGAATACGGAGCATACACTTTTGTAAATGGGGGTGTGGAAAGAACAAATGTGCAGCATATACATGAGTAAATAAGATGGTTTAAGAGAGACTAAATATGGGGTATAAACTTGTATACATGGGGTGGGGACCCAGACAAGAGCATACTTATGAAAATGAATGTGACCATTGAGGTTCCATGCCCAGTTTAACATTGAAAGTTGCATTTGACAATGAAAGTCACATTTGACAATGAAAGTCACATTTGACAAGGAAAGTCACATTTGTCAAGGAAGCTCTATTTGAACAGAAGAGTCATATATGGCAATGAAAGTCACATTTGGCACTGAAAGTCACATATGACAAGGAACGTCACATCTGACAAGGAACATCACATCTGACAAGGAACGTCACATCTGACAAGGAACATCACATCTGACAAGGAACGTCACATCTGACAAGGAAAATAAATGAAATTTTTTAATTTATTACATCAAGCATTGCCCTCATGGTTTTCCATAATTTATGCTCTGCTTGGAACATGATGCTCCTCATATAAACCAGTACAGAAGTCACAAACCAAAAACCTGATCCCGGAAACAAACAACAAAGTACGCTATAAGACAGTTCAAAAGCTTTCAATAACGTAAGACATGTCAACATGATGAAGATGCTTGCAGATCTACAAATTGATGCGAAGGACCTTGGACGTTTAAAAAACATATTGGAAACAACAAGCTGCCATAAAGATTGATAATGAAGTAGGTCAATATTGAATGAAGGCATAAAAAGGAGAAATACCCTGTAATAATCACTGCGTATCACATACAGCTGACAAGAAAACTATGATAAAAGTATTTTTGTCATTGACAGAGTCATTGATTAATGTAGCGTGGCTTCAGAAAATGAAAATTATCGTAAGTGACAAATGACTGTCATTGAATGTCAGAAAGACTGCTGAAATATATCCACCATGTTATAATTTATACTGTATGGTAGTGATTCTTGAAATGTGAACGAACAAATTAGAAAACGTGAAGGCAGCAGAAGTATGGTTTCTAAGATGAATGCAGTAAATACCGGGTGTTTGTGAAGTCACACTACACTTTGTATGTAGAACAAATGTGAGAAATTAAGTACATGATGTCATAAAAATGTGCTCCACAGTCCATCGTGAAGCAATATGCAGCGAATGGCTGTCGTCTGCTGTAGTAATTCTTTGCACTCTAAACAGAATGTTTTGATAACATCATGTACTTCATTTTTCAAATTTGTTCTACACACAGTGTGTAGTAAGACTTTAAAAACACTCGATAACTTGGATGTCCAGGGTAATTAACAACCAGCGCCTGAAGCAGGGTAATGAAAGTATAACATTATACACAATATAAGACAGAGAAACACCGTTCTTTGGTTCAGTAATGAGAAGAGAGGCATTGGATAACATTGTGACGACTTGGAGAAACAGCGGTAGAAGAGGCTGAGGTAGATGGAGAGAAATGATGCTTGATTGTCAAAGAGGACAGCGTGGAGGAATATCATCCATAGAATTGACTGGTGGAAGAGGCTGAGGTAGATGGAAGGAAATGATGCTTGATTGTCAAAGAGGACAGCGTGGAGGAATATCATCCATAGAATTGACTGATAGAATTGGTAGAAGAGGCTGAGGTAGATGGAAGGAAATGATGGTTGATTGTCAAAGAGGACAGCGTGGAGGAATATCATCCATAGAATTGACTGGTAGAAGAGGCTGAGGTAGATGGAAAGAAATGATGCTTGATTGTCAAAGAGGACAGCGTGGAGGAATATCATCCATAGAATTGACTGGTAGAAGAGGCTGAGGTAGATGGAAGGAAATGATGCTTGATTGTCAATGAGGACAGCGTGGAGGAATATCATCCATAGAATTGACTGGTAGAAGAGGCTGAGGTAGATGGAAAGAAATGATGCTTGATTGTCAAAGAGGACAGCGTGGAGGAATATCATCCATAGAATTGACTGGTAGAAGAGGCTGAGGTAGATGGAAGGAAATGATGCTTGATTGTCAAAGAGGACAGCGTGGAGGAATATCATCCATAGAATTGACTGGTAGAAGAGGCTGAGGTAGATGGAAAGAAATGATGCTTGATTGTCAAAGAGGACAGCGTGGAGGAATATCATCCATAGAATTGACTGATAGAATTGGTAGAAGAGGCTGAGGTAGATGGAAGGAAATGATGGTTGATTGTCAATGAGGACAGCGTGGAGGAATATCATCCATAGAATTGACTGGTAGAAGAGGCTGAGGTAGATGGAAGGAAATGATGCTTGATTGTCAAAGAGGACAGCGTGGAGGAATATCATCCATAGAATTGACTGGTAGAAGAGGCTGAGGTAGATGGAAGGAAATGATGGTTGATTGTCAAAGAGGACAGCGTGGAGAAATATCATCCATAGAATTGACTGATAGAATTGGTAGAAGAGGCTGAGGTAGATGGAAGGAAATGATGGTTGATTGTCAAAGAGGACATCTTGGAGGAATATCATCCATAGAATTGACTGGTGGAAGAGGCTGAGGTAGATGGAAGGAAATGATGCTTGATTGTCAAAGAGGACAGCGTGGAGGAATATCATCCATAGAATTGACTGATAGAATTGGTAGAAGAGGCTGAGGTAGATGGAAGGAAATGATGCTTGATTGTCAAAGAGAACAGCGTGGAGGAATATCATCCATAGAATTGACTGGTAGAAGAGGCTGAGGTAGATGGAAGGAAATGATGCTTGATTGTCAATGAGGACAGCGTGGAGGAATATCATCCATAGAATTGACTGATAGAATTGGTAGAAGAGGCTGAGATAGATGGAAGGAAATGATGGTTGATTGTCAAAGAGAACAGCGTGGAGGAATATCATCCATAGAATTGACTGGTAGAATTGGTAGAAGAGGCTGAGGTAGATGGAAGGAAATGATGCTTGATTGTCAAAGAGGACAGCGTGGAGGAATATCATCCATAGAATTGACTGGTAGAAGAGGCTGAGGTAGATGGAAGGAAATGATGCTTGATTGTCAAAGAGGACAGCGTGGAGGAATATCATCCATAGAATTGACTGGTAGAAGAGGCTGAGGTAGATGGAAAGAAATGATGCTTGATTGTCAAAGAGGACAGCGTGGAGGAATATCATCCATAGAATTGACTGGTAGAAGAGGCTGAGGTAGATGGAAGGAAATGATGCTTGATTGTCAAAGAGGACAGCGTGGAGGAATATCATCCATAGAATTGACTGATAGAATTGGTAGAAGAGGCTGAGGTAGATGGAAGGAAATGATGGTTGATTGTCAAAGAGGACAGCGTGGAGGAATATCATCCATAGAATTGACTGGTGGAAGAGGCTGAGGTAGATGGAAGGAAATGATGCTTGATTGTCAAAGAGGACAGCGTGGAGGAATATCATCCATAGAATTGACTGATATAATTGGTAGAAGAGGCTGAGGTAGATGGAAGGAAATGATGCTTGATTGTCAAAGAGAACAGCGTGGAGGAATATCATCCATAGAATTGACTGGTAGAAGAGGCTGAGGTAGATGGAAGGAAATGATGCTTGATTGTCAATGAGGACAGCGTGGAGGAATATCATCCATAGAATTGACTGATAGAATTGGTAGAAGAGGCTGAGATAGATGGAAGGAAATGATGGTTGATTGTCAAAGAGAACAGCGTGGAGGAATATCATCCATAGAATTGACTGGTAGAAGAGGCTGAGGTAGATGGAAGGAAATGATGCTTGATTGTCAAAGAGGACAGCGTGGAGGAATATCATCCATAGAATTGACTAGTAGAATTGGTAGAAGAGGCTGAGGTAAATGGAAGGAAATGATGCTTGATTGTCAAAGAGAACAGCGTGGAGGAATATCATCCATAGAATTGACTGGTAGAATTGGTAGAAGAGGCTGAGGTAGATGGAAGGAAATGATGCTTGATTGTCAAAGAGGACAGCGTGGAGGAATATCATCCATAGAATTGACTGGTAGAAGAGGCTGAGGTAGATGGAAGGAAATGATGCTTGATTGTCAAAGAGAACAGCGTGGAGGAATATCATCCATAGAATTGACTGGTAGAAGAGGCTGAGGTAGATGGAAGGAAATGATGCTTGATTGTCAAAGAGGACATCGTGGAGGAATATCATCCATAGAATTGACTGGAGGTCAGCATGGTCGAATGGATAAGAGCACCGATTCTTGAACATCCGGTGTGCTGATGCTGAGGTAGCGGGTTCAGCCCTTACACTGGTCAATTGGACTAAAATATTTACTTCTCGTCCTTGACTTGGGGACGTAAATTACAAGGACCTCTGATGTCGGAGTGAGTTCGCGTGAGGTTGTGGGACACTGGTAATATCTAATCCACACGTAAAAACCAGTCCAGTGCACTAGAAGTAGCACGTTTATGGACTACACTTGAGTTCACAGCGAGCGAGCGCAAAAATAGAATTGATTCAGAACACCAAAGAACCGATATTTATGGATTGAAATGAATGTCAATGCCACTTGGCAAAATACATGATGATGATGAGGGTGGCTTATCTGATACACGATGAGCTGGGTAACAATTGCCTGGGATGGTGTAGAATCCGTGAAGTTGTTTACCCTTGTAAGAATTGAAAAATTGGGGAATGGTGAAGACTTCGTTTCTTCCCTGGTGGCATGCCGGGCGATATCTTTCCAACATGCTTCAGAGCTCTCCAAGTGGTGAGTGCTAGACTTTGGTGCCGGTTGCCAACCATCTGGATTGACCTCTCTCTCTCTCTTACTTTCTCTAATTCTCCCCCTCTCTCAGTCTCTCTGTCTAACTCTCACTCTTTTAGTCTCTGTCTAACTCTCTCCAGCTCTCTCTAACTCTCTCTCTAAATCTCTCCATTTTTCAGTCTCTAACTCTTTCTCTCTCTAACTCTCTATCTCAGTCTATCAGTCTATATCTCTCTCTAACTCTCTCTCTAGCTCTCTCACTCTAGCTCTCTCTAACTCTCTCTCTCTAACTGTCTCTCTCTAACTCCCTCTCTCTGTCTCTCTCTAACTCTCTCTCTAACGTTCTCTCTTAGTCTCTCTAACTCTCTCTGTCTCTCTAACTCTCTTTGTCTCTCTATCTCTCTCCAGTGTGTGTGTGTGCACGTATGTGTGAGAGATTGTATGAGAGAATGAGTAGGTGTGTGAGAGAGAGAGAGGTTGTGTTGTGTGTCTGTCTGTCTGTGTGAGAGAGTGAGAAAGTGAGTGAGTGAGTGTGAGTTAGAGAGTCAGCGAGTGAATGAGTGAGTAATGGAGAGTGAGTGAGTGAGAGAGAGAATTTGTGAATATGTGCGTGCGTGAGTGTGAGAGCGAGTGAGTGTGTAAGAGAGAGAGAGAGAGAGTGGGTGAGAGAGAATGTGAGAGAGAGAGAGAGAGAGAGAGAGAGAGAGAGAGAGAGTGAGTGAGTGTGTATGTTTGTGTGTGCGAGTGGGAAAGTGATTTAGTGTGGTTTAGAGAATGAATGAGTGTGAGTGTATGTGCGTGTGCGAGTGAGTGAATGAGCGTGTCTCTAACTTTCTCTCTCTAACTCTCTATCTCAGTCTATCAGTCTATATCTCTCTCTAACTCTCTCTCTAGCTCTCTCTAACTCTCTCTCTAGCTCTCTCTAACTTCTCTCTAACTCTCTCTCTCTAACTCCCTCTCTCTGTCTCTCTCTAACTCTCTCTCTAATTCTCTCTCTAACGTTCTCTCTGAGTCTCTCTAACTCTCTCTGTCTCTCTACTCTCTTTGTCTCTCAGTCTCTCTCCAGTGTGTGTGTGCATGTATGTGTGAGAGATTGTATGAGAGAATGAGTGAGTGTGAGAGAGAGAGATTGTGTTGTGTGTCAGTCTGTGTGAGAGAGTGAAAAAGTGAGTGAGTGAGTGTGAGTTAGAGAGTCAGCGAGTGAATGAGTGAGTAATGGAGAGTGAGTGAGTGAGAGAGAATTTGTGAATATGTGCGTGCGTGAGTGAGTTTGAGAGCGAGTGAGTGTGTAAGATAGAGAGAGAGAGAGTGAGTGGATGAGAGAGAATGTGTGTGTGTGTGAGAGAGAGAGAGAGAGAGAGTGTGTGTGTGTCTGTATGTTTGTGTGCGCGAGTGGGAAAGTGATTTAGTGTGGTTTAGAGAATGAATGAGTGTGAGTGTATGTGCGTGTGCGAGTGAGTGTGAGTGAATGAGCGTGTACGAGAGAGGGAGAGAGAGTGCATGAGAAAGTGAATGAGTGAGAGAGAGAGTCTGTGCGTGTGTCGTCTGTTTATCTGTGTGAGCGAGTAAAAGAATGAATTAGTGTGGTTTAGAGAGTGAATGTGTGAGTGAGAGATAGATAGATAGATAGATAGATAGAGAGAGAGAGAGTAAGAGATGTGTGTAAGTGGGATAGTGAGTGAGAGAGTGAATATGTGAGTATGTTTCCGTGTGTGTGTGTGTGTGTGTGTGTGTGTGTGAGAGAGAGAGCAGAAGAGGTGAGTGTGAAAGTGAGTAAGAGAGAGAGAGAGAGAGAGAGAGAGAATGAGACAATGAGAGAGTGTGTGAGTGTGTGTTAAGAAAAACAAAGAGAGATAGAGTGTGTGAGACACACACACACACACACACACACACACACACACACACACACACACAGGGTGCTGAGCGCATGCATGTCATGTGACATGCTATGCCATATTTTTTGTTCTCGGTATCCTCATCTTTTAAATTAGCATTGTTACTGCCACTTGAATTTAACATGTACTATATGCACTGTTTATTTCATCATGTTTATGTCAATTCCAGGAATTAGCTTATTGAATTGCACCACTATTTATTTTTTTACGTTACACAAAGTATAACATATTTCATTCACCATTTTCCATTTTCCATGGTTTCCCATTTTTTCCCAATTTTGAATATTCTTATCAGGATGCTCACGATAGTCTTTAGTGTATGCGCGTGCAAAGTGTAGGAGTTTATTCAAATTAGTTTTAGTGATTATGTGAGGCAGCGTGTATGTGTGAGTATGTGTGTGGGTGGGTGTGTGTATTTGTGTCTATGTATGTGTGTGTATGTGGGTGTGTGTCTATATGTGTGTGAATGTGTGTATGCGTGTATGGGTGTGTGTGAGTGAGTGTAAGTGAGAGAATGAGTGTGAAAGAGAGAGAGAGAGAGAGAGAGAGAGAGAGAGAGTGGGTGAGTGAGAGAATGCGAGAGAGAGAGAGTGAGAGAGAGAGAGAGAGAGTGAGTGAGTATGTGTGTCTGCCTGCTTGTCTGTGTTTGCGAGTGAGAGAGTGAGTTAGTATGGTTTAGAGAGTGAATGAGTGAGAGATTGAGTGAGAGAGTGAAGTTTTTTTTACGATACACAATGTATACCATATTGTTTTTAATTTTCACACTCTTTTTCCATTTTTCCAATATTTACCCAATTTTAAATGTGTTTGTGAGGATGATCACGATAGTCATCAGAGTATGGGTGTATATAGTGTGGAAGTTTGTATATATTAGCTTTAGTGATTATGTGAGGCAGCGTGTATATGTGAATATGTGTATGGGTGGATGGGTGGGTGTGTGTATGTATGTGCGTATATTTGTTTATATGTGTGTGCTTGTGTGTGTATATGTGAGTATGTTTGTTTGTATGTGTGTTCATGTGTGTGTGTGTATTGTGTGTGTAAGTATGTGTGTGTGGATGTGTATGTGTGTAGGTGTATGTATGTGCATGGGTGTATGTTTGTATTTGCATGTGTATGTGTGTGTTTGCTCGCGTATGTATGTGTATATGCTTGTGTGTGTATGTGTACATCCATGCATTGTTTGCGAGGGAGTGTGTATTTGACAGCGTGAGGGTGAGTGTCTGTCTGTGTGAGTGAGAGAAAGAGTGAGAGATAGAGTGAATGAACGATGCAGAGAGTGATTGAAGAGGGAAATAGTGAGTGTGAGTGAGAGAGAGAGAGAAAAAGTGAGCGAACGAGAGAGAGAAGTGAGAGAGAGAGAGAGAGAGAGAGAGATAGGGAGAATGGATGTGTTAGTGTGTGTGTGTGTATGTGTGTTAGTGTGTGTATGTGCGTGCATGTTTGTGAGTGTGTGTGTGAGTGAGGGAGTGTGAGAGAGAGAGAGAGAGAGAGAGAGAGAGAGAGAGAGAGAGAGAGAGAGAGAGAGAGAGTTGAGCGCACGTATGTCATGTAACATGCTATTCAATATTTTTTGTGTATTCTCATCTTTCATATTATCATTTTGTATGCCACTTGATTATATCATGTATAATATGAACACATGCACATTACTGTAGAGTGAGTGAGAGAGTTAGTGTGAGTGAGTTAGAGTGAGTGAGTAAGTGTGAGAGTATGTGTGTGTGTGTGAGAGAGAGAAAACAGAGAGAGAAAGAGAGAGAGAGAGAGAGAGAGAGAGAGAGAGAGAGTTGGATTGCATCACTAATTTTTTACGTTACACAATGTATATGTACAATTTTCTCTCTCTTTTGTTTACAACTTTTGCGAGAATGCTTACGACAATCGTCAGTGTCTCAACTGTGTGTAAAGTGTGGGAGTTTGTTCATACTAGTTTCAGGGATTATGTGAGGCTTCATGTATGTGTCTAGATGTGAGGGTGTTTGTCTGGTGTGTATGTAGGGGACGTGTGGGATGTGTGTGGATGATGTACATGTAGAGGGGGTGTGGTGGGGATGTGTGTGAGTGGATGGGGGTGTGGGTGGGTGAAGAGATGTGTGGTGGATGGGAGATATGTGTGTGTGGGTGAGGGATGTGTGGATGGAGTGTGTGTGTGTGTGTGTGTGGATATTTAGTTTAGTTTAGTTTAGTCGATGGATCAACATCACGGCACACGGGTGTAACCCATAAGTGCTCCGTTCTTCTCCTAACTCAAACCTGAGTTTGGAGAAACTCAGTTCAGTGCACGAACTCCGTAGCACGGCGAGGATCCTGAAATACTTTGGGTAGAATTTTAACTCGGAATTTTGTTAGGCTACTCTTTTTCGATTTCCAACTGCCAAGGAATTTTTTACGTGCGCAATAATACACACGGGCGTCCGATCTCACTACCCAGAGACCAGGGGAAATTTTATTACTAGAAGTCCACGTGAAAAAATCCCGGTCCACACCGGGGCTTGAACCCGAGACCTCCAGCACTCGAGGCGGACACCATATCTCGAGACCACGCAGCCCCCCAAGTGTGTGGATATGTGTGGTGTGTGGGGGTATGTGGGTGGGGGATGCGTAAACTCTCTCTGTCTCTCTCTAACTCTCAGTCCATCTCACCAACTCTTTCTTTCTAACTCCCTCTCTCAGTCTCTCTCTCTCTCTAACCCTCTCTCAGTCTCTCTCTAACTCTCTTATTATGTCTCTAACGATCTCTCTCAGTTTCTCTCCAGCTCTGTCTGTCTCTCTCTTTGTCTCTTTCTATCTCTCTCTGTCTTTCTCTCTTTGTCTCTCTCTAACTCTCTCTCTTCTTCTCTGTTTCTCTAAACTCTCTCAGTCTCTCTCTAACTCTCTCACTTCCTCAGTCTCTCTCTCTAACTCTCTCTTAGTCTTTCTCTAACCCCATCTCTAACTCTCTCTAGCTATCTCTCTAACTCTTTCTCTAACTCTCTCTCTCTCTAACCCTCTCTCTAAGCCTTTCTCTTAGTCTCTCTCAGTCTCTCTAACTTTCTCTCTGTGTCTCTCTAACCCTCTCTTTAACTCTCACTCTCTCTGTTTCTATAACTCTATAACTCTATCTCTGACTCTCTCTCTAACTCTCTTTCTAACTCTCAGTCTCTCTAACTCTCTGTCTCTAACTCTCTCTCGGTCTCTCTAACACTCTCTCTAATTCTCACTCTACCTCTCCCTCTCTTAGTCTCTCTACTGTCTCTCCGTTAACTCTTTCTCCCTCTCTCAGTCTAACTATCTCTCTAACTCTTTCTCTCTCTAACTCTCTTCCTTTCTCAGTCTCTCTCTCTCTCTCTCTCTCTCTCTCTCTCTCTCTAACTCTCACTATCTCCCCAACTCTCACTTTCTCTCCCTGTCTCAGTCTCTCTAACTCTCTCTCGCTCTCTTCCAACTCTCACTCTCTCCCTCTTTCAGTCTCTCTACCTCTCTAACTCACTCTCTCCCCCTCTCTGAGCCTCGCTAACTCTCTCTCCAGTTTCTCCCTCTTTCAGTCTTTCTAACTTTCTCTCTAACTCCGTCTCTCTAACCCTTTCTCTCTAACTCTCTAACTCTCACTATCTCTCATTCTAACCCTGTCTCAGTTTCTCTTTAACTCCCTCTCTCTAACTCTCTCCCTCTCTTAGTCTCTCTAATTCTCTCTCTAACTCTGTCTCTCAATTTATATATATATATATATATATATATATAATATTATATTATATATATATATAATATATATATATATATATATATATATATATATATATAACTATCTCTCTAACTCTCTTTCTCTGTCTCTAACTCTCAGTCCCTCTCTCCAACTCTCGCTCTCTCTAGCTCCCCCCTCTCTCTCAGTCTCTCTTTCGTTAACACTCTCTTAGTCTCTCTCTAACACTCTCTCTAACTCTCTAACTTTGTCTTTAACGCGCGCGCTCTCTCTCTCAGTCACTCTCTAACCTCTCTGTCTCTCTCTAACTCTCTTTGTCTCTCTCTCTCTATCACTCTCTGTCTTTCTCTCTTTGTCTCTCTCTAACTCTCTCTTACTCTCTGTCTCTCAGTCTCTCTCTAACTCTCTCACTTCCTCAATCTCTCTCTCTAACTCTCTCTCTAGCTCTCTCTCTAACTCGCTTTCTAACTCTCACCCTAACCATCTCTCTAAGTCTTTCTCTTAGTCTCTCTCAGTCTCTCTAACTCTTTTTTTAACTCACTGTCTTTCTGTCTAACTCTGCCTCTAACACTCTCTCTCAATCTCTCTAACTCTCTCTATAACTGCGAGTCTCTTTAACAATCTGACTAACTCTCAGTCTGTCTAACTCTCTCACTAACCCCTTCTCTCTGAGTCTCTCTAACTCTCACTCTCTCTCTCAGTCTCTCTAACTCCCTCTAACTCACTTTCTCTCAGTCTCTCTCTCTCTAAATCTCTCTCCAACTCTCTCTCTGCCTAACTCTCCCTCCCTCTCTGTCTCTCTAACTTTCTCTGTTTCTCATTCTCTCTCTCTCTCTCTCTCTCTCTCTCTCTCTCTAACTCTCTCACTCTAACCTCTCTTAGTCTCGCTAGCTCTCCCTCTTTCTCTGTCTGTATAACTCTCTCTTTATCTAACTCTTACTTTCCTCTCTCAGTCTCTCTCACCCGCTCCCCAACTCTCACTTTCTTCCTAACTCTCACTCACTCTCCCTCTCTCAGTTTCTCTAACTCTCTTTCTCTAACTATCACTTTCTCTCTCTGCCAGTCTCTCTCTCTCTCTCTCTCTCTCTCTCTAACTCACTCTCTCTAACTCTCTCTCTCTTTCAGTCGCTCTAACTTTATCTCTATCTCCCCCTCTCTAACTCTCACTCTCTCTCAGTCTCTTCTCCCTCTCTCAGTCTCTCTATCTAACTCCCTCTCTAACTCTCTCCCTCTCTGTCTCTTTAGCTCTCTTAGTCTCTCTCTCTCTCTCTCTCTCTCTCTCTCTCTCTCTATATATATATATATAATATATATATATATATATATATATATATATATATATAACCTTCTTTCTTTGTTTCTCTCTAACTCTCAGTCCCTCTCTCCAACTCTCTCTAACTCTCTCTCCCAGTCTCTCTCTAACTCTCTTTAACTCTCTAACTCTCTCTAACACACACACTCTCTCAGTCTCTCTCTCTAAATCTCTTTGTCTCTCTTCTCTCTGTCTTTCTCTCTTAGTCTCTCTCTAACTCTCTCTCCTTCTCTGTTTCTCTAACTCTCTCTCAGTCTCTCTGTAACTATTTCTCACTTCCTCAGTCTCTCCAACTCTCTCTATAACTCTCTCTCTCTCTAGCTCTAACCCCATCTCTAACTCTCTCTAGCTCTCTCTCCAACCCTTTCTCTAAGTCTTTCTCCTAGTCTCTCTTAGTCTCTCTAACTCTTCCTCTAACTCACTGTCTGTCTCTCTCCTCTCTCTCTCTCTCTCTAACTCTCACTGTCTCTGTCTCTATGACTCTCTCTAACTCTCACTCTCTCTCAATCTTTCTCTCTCTCTCTCTCTAACTCTCTTTCTAACTCTCAGTCTCTCTAACTCTCTCTCTAACTCTCACTCTCTCCCAGTCTGTCTAAATCTACCTCTTTCTCTCTGTCTCTCCAACTTTCTCTCTAATTCTCTCCCTCTCTGTCTCTCTAACTCTCTAACTTTCACTCTTTCCCTCTTTCAGTCTCTCTAACTCTCTCTCTAACTCTCTCCCTCTCTCAGTCTCTCTAACTCTCTCTAACTCTCTCCCTCTCTCAGTCTCTCTCTCTCTCTAACTCTCTCTCTAACACTCTCTCTCTCTAACTCTCACTCTCTCCCAGTCTGTCTAACTCTACCTCTTCCTCTCTGTCTCTCCAACTCTGTCTCTCTAACTCTCTGTCTCTCTAACTCTCTAACTCTCACTCTTTCCCTTTCTCAGTCTCTCTAACTCCCTCTCTCTAATTCTCTCCCTCTCTGTCTCTCTAGCCCTTTGTCTAACTCTCACTCTCTCCCTCTCTTAACCTCTCTTACTCCCTCTCTCTAATCTCTCCCTCTCTGTCTCTCTAACTCTCTTTCTAACTCTCACTCTATCTCCAGACTCACTCTAACTCTCTCACTCTCTCTCACTCTTTCAAACTCCCTCTCTCTCACTCTCTCCCTCTCTCAGTCTCTCTCTCTCCCTCTCTCAGTCTCTCTCTCTGTTATCGTTCGCTCGTTCTGAACCTGAGCATAGTCCACATACATGCTACTATTACTAATAGTTGCCACTACTAGAGAGTGAACTAGACTAATCTTGAGTGAATATTAGCTTTCTCTGTTGGTGGTGTCCCCCGACTTCTGAGATACTTTTATTTAGCGTACAAAGTCCAGGACGAGAAGTCAACACTGGAGTCCAACTGACCGGAGTGTGGAATCCTCTCACTACACCGCGGTCAGCCGAGAGTTCAAGCTTGAGCTCCTGAAACTTCTCGGCCACGCCGACCTCCTAAGACTGTTCTCAGGCTCAAAGCTTTATTACAGCGTTTTACATTCAAAATGGTTGTACTGCCATGCCGGATTGGCTGTCGAAAACTCTTAATTCACTTACATAGCGTGAATTTGTAATGACTGCTGTGTTTGAGAATATCGCCAGTTTAAGTTTTGTATTCACCCGCTGTAAAGTTCATGCAACATAATAGGTAATCCCACAAACAAGTCGATTCGTCCTGAGCATTGATAAAACCATTATTCCGCTATCAGATATTAGACAGAACCGCTTGTCATAATTTATCTTCTGTCGACCTTTGGACTCTCATTCCGACCGGATATCTTCTTGAACATTAATATTAATATTCCCCTGACATTGGGTATCGATCAAATACATTCATTTCTGCAACAGTAGCATTGCTATTCCTACCAAGGCAGCACTATCGTATATCTTCTGCTGTCAGACACATCGGCTTCCGGTTCAAGCTTCTTGACTAAATTAACGCACTACAATTTAGTGTTCACGCCATGGCATAGTCTCCCCCCCCCCCCCCATTTACCACGCTCGACAGGTGCATGTTTGTACAGTCAGAAATATCTATACAAATAACATGTTGATGGTCGCCTCACCAATCAATCAATCATGTGCCATGCCGGAAAGCGTGGGCAGTCATGACTCGCCATTTCACTCGATCACCAGCGTCGTGGACCAGCTCAGTGTTCCTGTCTCGTCCACGCTATGTGGCCAAGCCATCCAGGTATTTTCCTCTCGGTCTTCCTCTTGGTCTGTTCCCTTCGATCTTGCCAGTTGTCACTAAGTTCTCCAATCCATTTCTTCTCATAACATGTCCAAAATATTTTGACTGTCTACGTCTAATTTCTCTAATCAGTTTACAATTTTCATTTGTCTCCTGTAGTACTTGGTCATTGGTTTTTCCGTCTGTCCATGGTATTCTTTGCATTTTCCTCAGAAACCACATTTCTGCAACTATCAGATGTTTTTCAGCTTGAATGCACATTGTCCAAGTTTCACATCCATACACAAGAACAGGCTCTATGTATCCCCTCAACACTCTTTTTCTCATTTCAATTGACATCTTTTTATTGGTCAGAATATTTTTCATCTTGCTAAAGGCTCCTTTCGACATGGCGATTCTTGTTCTAATCTCTTCAAGGCATCTCCCGTAAGATGTTATGACTGTTCCGAGATAATTGTACCTACTCACTTGTTGAAGAATATTCCCATTTACTTGTATATTACATTGTGGTACTTCGTTCTTCCTAGTTACGACCATAACCTGTGTCTTCTTACAATTTAATTCCAACCCCAGCTGCTCACTGTGTACAATAACTGCGTCTACTAATTATAGACCTTGTGCATTGTCGGCAATCAATACTGTATCATCTGCATATCTAATGTTATTGATGTTTCGTCCTCCAATGCTGATCCCATTTATATCTTCTACATTCCTGAAAATATTTTCACTGTATAGGGAAAAAAGATCTGGAGACATTACACATTCCTGCCTAACACCTCTCTTAATAGATTGATATTGTCCCACTTCATTATCAATCCTTATGGCAGCTTGTTGTTTCCAATATATGTTTTTTTATAAGTCTAATGTCTTTCCCATCAATTTGTAGATCTGCAAGCATATCTACAATGTTGACATGTCTAACTCTATCAAAAGCCTTTGTGTGGTCAATAAAGCAAAGGTGTATATCCTTGTTTACTTCCATAGCACGTTCAATAACTGTGCGCAGCATATACACAGCATTTACTGTACCCTTTCCTTCTATAAACCCACATTGTTATTCCCCTATTTCAGGTTGTATTTTCTTCCTCACTCTTTGCATGATAATTCGTAGCAAAATCTTTGTGATGCCTGCGTTCATATGCTTAAGAACATTTCGAACCTCCATCTTCAAAATTGGCGGCCCTTCATTATTAAATCTAATATCATACTGTTCCTCTCTGTTATCATCATAAAGGTGTTTCACATAATCTGTTCATACATGTAGAATCTGATCTTTTTCTATTATGATTTTGCCATCTTTAGTTTTTAGACAGCCTGTTGATGTACTTGTTCTTTTATTAGTAAGTTCCTGAATTCTTTTGTGCACTAATTTAGTATTTTGATTGTTGTGTTGTTTTTCAATGTCTAAGCACTTTTCCTCAAACCATGCTTCTTTTGCCTCCTTACATAATATTCTGACTTGTCTATGAATTTCTTCATATTTGGCAGAATTATTTTTGTTGAGTCTTCTTGTTTCCATTAGGTGTAAAATTTCTTCTGTCATCCATTTCTTACGACCCACCTTCTTTAATTTCGGAATAGTTGTTTCTGCAGCCAAACTGACTGAATTCTTCAACATTTCCCATTGATCATCCACATCCTGGAATAATATCTCTAGGTCAGATAATATATCAAATCTGTTCTGTACTTCTATGTTGAATTTGTTTTGTATTTCCTTGTCATTACTCAATGTACACAAATCATATTTAGTGTTTCCCGTTATATACTTGACTTTTTTCAACTTTATCCTCAGTGTTCCTGTAAGTAGTCTGTGGTCACTATATCAATCAGCACTGAGAACTGTTGTTGCTATTGTTAGTGCGTTTCTAAATCTTCTGCTAATCAGAATGTAGTCAATCTAGTTTCTGATCCTGCTATCAGGACTCCTCCATGTCCATAATCTTCTAGGGTGTTGCTTAAACCAGGTGTTTCCTATAATCATTTCCTGTTCTTTTGCCCACTCTACGAGTCTGTATCCTTTTTCATTTCTCTCACCTAAACCATAGTTTCCCACTGTGTATCTATCACCTTGATTTCCTACTTTTGCATTGAAGTCTCCCATTATGATGTTTATTTCTGAATTTTTACATTTCTTTAAGGCAGTCTCTATGTCATTATAAAATTCCTCTACCCTATCTTCACTGGATTCTCCTGTTGGGGCATATACTTGAATAATCCATCCATCATGTGCCATGCCGGTAAGCGTGGGCGGTCATGTTCTGCCATCTCACTCGATCAACAGAGTCGTGGATCAGTTCCGTGTTTCTGTCTCGACCATGCCACAAGGCCAAGCCATCCAGATACTTGTTTCTAGGTCTTCCCCTTGGTCTGTTCCCCTCGATCTTACCAGTTGTCACCAAGTTCTCCAAATCATTTCTTCTCATAACATGCCCAAAAAATTGTGACTGTCTACGTCTAATGTCTCTGATCAGTTTACGATCTTCATTTGTTTCTTGAAGGACTTCTTCATTGGTCATTGGTTATTCTTGAATAATATTTATGCTAAAAGGTCTGCCACTTAATTTAACTAGTAGAACTCTGTCCGACACGGCCCAATATCCTTGAACAGATTTTGATGTTTTCCGGTCCAAAATAATAGCCACTCCCCTATGTCGGTCTTCACCTCCAGAATAAATAATCTTAAAATCTTAATCTATCTTGATGCCTGCTCCTGTCCATCTCGTTTCGCACATCCCTATAATATTAATTTTTTCTCTTTCAATTTCTTGTTTTATGTTCTCTAATTTTTCGTCGTCGTTTAACATCCTAACGTTCCATGTTGCTAATTTTAACGTCTCTGTCCTTGTCTTGCGATGATCAGTCTTTAGGCGAATCATGATGTACTAGGCACTTTTAAAGAGGTAGGTTGCCGTTGCTTTCCTCTATGGCAGTGACCATACTGGCCGGATGACCGCATCCATTGTCTCTCGAAAGAGATCCTCTGCCTGCCGTCGTGATACTTGAGACCATGTCTCCTCACCAGGTAGTATAAAATCCAACCATGACATTTCATCAGCGTCTCTGCTCTCCACTTGGCTGGTATCATCATTACGTGCCATGCCGGACTGCATAGGCGATCATAGTACAAAAACATAATTTCCATGTTCTTAAGGTCGACCATCGATCGTCTGTTGTGCAACTTCCTCATAATGGGTTAAGAGTAGGGTTGCCAGATACGTGGACACCAAAAGGAGGACATAATAAGACAAAAAGGAGGACATACATTCATTTGCACCTTGCCGTTTTGACAGACGATAGTTTGTGCTTTAAAAAGGCATAATAACTTTTACCTATGGCGGTAGCGAATGTGACTGATAAGGCCAATTCGCGCTATAAAAGTCCGTTCACAGTGGGTGCATGTGAACACGTGGTCATTTCCACCATCATGCACCATCTTACGTCTCACACGCTCGGTGTGTGACTTATCTGCAATAATTTTCTCCTTTGTCTTTATTCGATTTCTGATGTTTTCTCTCCATGCACACGTTCAGCGCCGACTTGTTCCCAATGTGCATTATCAATCCCTGTATCAATCATGTCCCGCTTACACACATCTTTGTATCGTAGTAGAGGCCGACCCTGAGATCTTTTACCCATCTGTAATTCACCAAAAAAGATGTCCTTTGGTATTCTACCATCATCCATCCTCCTAAGATGTCCTATCCATCTAAGTCTACGAAGACTGAGCATGGAATAAACCGTCACACAACCTGATCTTTCCAATACTTCAGTATTTGTGATTTTGTCTTGCCACTTAATACCAAGAATTCTTCGCAGACACCGCATATGAAAGCTGTTTAAACGTTTCTCTTGGTGTGAGTAAGTTGTCCAGGTTTCACTGCCATAAAGAAGAGTACTAAGGACACAGGCTTGATAGACAAGGACTTTTGTTTTGGCAGTAAGCTTCCTGTTCTCCCAGACTCTTTTTCTTAACCTGTTCATTGTTGTTGCTGCCTTACCAATCCGGATGTTGATTTCCTGATCTAGGGATAATTTGCTATTTACCACTGATCCTAGATATGTAAAATGGTCTACCATCTCTAGTTCGGCGTCGTCAATAAAGATTGATGGTACCCCATGTGCACCTTGTGACATAATCTGTGTCTTCTTTTTGCTAATTGTTAAACCAAATTCAGAACAAGCATTGGAGAATGCAGATAGTAGACATTGCAATTCTTCCTCAGAGTGGGTCGTAACTGCAGCATCATCTGCAAAAAGCAACTCTCTGATCAGTACCCTCCTAATTTTGGTCTTGGCCTTCAATCTCTGAGCATTGTAGAGGCCGCCATCTGAGCGTGAGTGAATGTATATACCACCATCCTGATCACGAAAGGCATATTTCAGTAGAAGTGAAAAGTATATTCCAAAGAGGGTGGGAGCTAGTACACAACCTTGCTTAACTCCACTCTTGATTTCAAACTCTTCAGAAGTTGCACCATCAAACTTGATTATACCCTTCATGCCTGTGTGGAACGATTCCACAATGGACAGAAGAGTTGGTGGGCAGCCAATCTTCTTTAGTGCCTTGAACAGACCCTCACGACTGACCAAATCAAATGCCTTTGTGAGGTCGATGAAGGCAATAAACAGTGGTTGATTCTGTTCACGGCATTTTTCTTGCATTTGTCGCAATGGTAGACCGGTTCTGTCGAAAGCCACACTGTGATTCGGGGTACACGTGATCTCCTAGGACTTGAAGTCTGCGCAGAACAATTCTGGCAAATACTTTTCCAACAATACACAGAAGTGAGATACCCCTATAGTTGTTGCAGTCGCTCCGATCGCCCTTGTTCTTGTACAGTGTTATGATGCTTGAATCTTTGAAATCCTGTGGGACTTGTCCTTCTCGCCAGCATAGCTCTATTAGCTGGTGGATCTGTAGAGTGAGTGTGTCTTGCCCACTCCTGATAACCTCTATTGGAATCCCATCCTTACCTGGAGCCTTGCCAGATGCAAGTTCATTTATAGCACACTTAACTTCTGTTATGGTGGGAAGTGTGTCCAGGTGGTCAAGAGTTGGTAGAGCCTCTATGGCGTTGAGGGCATCATCCGCTAGTTTGGTCTCACTTGAGTAAAGCTCCAAATAGTGCTCTACCCATCTGTCCATCTGCTGTTTCTTATCAGTGATGATTTCTCCAGTCAAGGTTTTCAATGGTGCACTTCTTTTGATCACTTGGACCACAGGCTTTCTTTATTCCTTCATACATGCTTCTTATGTTTCCCTTATCACTTGCGATTTGAATGGACTCACATAACTTGATCCAATAATCATTTGCACACTGCCTGGCAGCCTTTTGCACATCCTTCCTAGCTTGCCTTAGCTCACTCAGAGTGTTACGCGTTGGTCTTTCCTTGTTTCTTAAGAGAGCTATCTTCTTCTTATCAATCAAGGGCTGCAGAGTCTCGCTGTTTGCCGCAAACCAGTCCTGCCTCTTATGATCCACAGTGCCGTAAACCCCTACGGCAGTTTTATAAAGAGTTTCCTTAAGTTGACCCCACTTTTCATTTACTGTACAATTTTCTGGTGTATCAGTGAAAGCGTCTTCAAGTTGCTGTTGAAACTGAAAGCACTTTTCAGGATCGTGAGTGTTAATAATATTAATCCTGGGGCTAGATTTGTGTTTAGCTGTGTAGATTCTCTTTGGTCTCAGTCTAACCCTTGCAACAACCAAAGAATGATCCGTATCACAGTCAGCACTGTGGTAACTTCGAGTCAATGATATATGGTTCAGATGTTGTCTCCGTGTGATGATGAAGTCCAGCTGGTGCCAATGGCCGGATCTTGGATGTTTCCATGTGACCTTATGCATCTCTTTTGTTTTAAAAAAGGAGTTTGTAATACATAGGTCATTTCTGGTGCAATGCTCCAGCAGCCTTTGCCCATTTTCATTCATGCGACCGATGTTGTATTTTCCAAGGCACACTGGCCATGAACTCGAGTCCTTGCCCACACGAGCATTGAAATCACCGAGCATATAAATGTAGTCAGATTTTGGAACTGCCTTGATCACGGAGTCTAACTCCTCATAGAACGAATCCTTCACATCATCAGAGGAATCGAGTGTCGGTGCATATGCAGTAATAATGGTGGCAAAACCACAAGAGGTTGCCAAGCGCAGGCATAATAGTCTTTCATTTCCTCCTGCTGGAATTTCAATCATTCCCAGTAGCGAATTCTTCACTGCAAAGCCCACACCGTGTTGCCTTTTTTCTGTCTGCCCTCTACCCTTCCCCAAAAAGGTGTAATTGTTTTCCCTGAGTGACCCTTCCTCAGCGAGGCGAGTCTCCTGCAGGCCAGCAATATCAATGTTAAGACGATTGAGTTCGGCATCAATCACAGCCGTTTTTCTCACATCGTCAATATTGGTCAAGTCAGTGGAAAATCCTGGACACATGGTTCTCACGTTCCAGGTTGCAAGCCGTAGCTTGAGGTTTCTATTTTTCTTTTTATTAGTACCTGGTGCATTGGTTTTACAGCCTGCGATTCAGATTTTGTCCTAGCCCCAAGCACCCATTGAAGCAGGCAGGCTGTGGCGGATCAGCACCCAATTGGCCGGGGGCTGCCCAGCTTGAGGCGGGCGGTAGCTGATCAGTGACACCTGTAGGTGTCTCCCACCGTCAGAAGCAACGCGTGGCACCCCATGTCTACGCCAATTGACAGGGACTTATAACCCGTAACAGTTGCCTCTCGCTTTGATTCCGAGACCAGTTAAGACCAGGATGGAGTTATTGCCTCTCCATAGCACAAAGCCTGGGCTAAAATATAGAGATCATGTGTTGCCCATGCAGCATGATCCCTTCTCTCGGCCTGCCTAGTTCACTCCAGAGGAAAGGTAACACCCTTACATCTGGAACAAGACAAGCTGCAGAAGCTGCCGGATCAGCAAAGCAATGCTCTAACTGTCCGTCCTGTCGGAGCTTCGATTCTAGACCAGCCGCCATCCAAGGCTTAGGGCCTGGTCTGCCCTGCCATGACATTTTGTCTTTAGGTTGCATTTCCTCACACCAGGGTAAGGCTTATACCCTCCCACTCTTCCGCCCGAAGCCGTTGGCACAATGTAGGGTGTCGGGTTTGGTAAGCGCCGCCCAATGTTCGGCGCTAACAGAAAGCAGGTAGTACCTCTACTGTTATACGGTAGCTCAGTCATATCTGACTAAGACCTGACACCAAAAGGAGGACATAATAAGGCAAAAAAAAAAAACAAAACAACAACAATAGCTGCCAATAAATTTTTTTATCATAGCAGGTGGTTGGTTTACAGAAAGAAAATATTCTTTCAAAGCAATCAACAGTCTCTTAACAGCTGGAAATAAACTTAGCCTTCTAGTTTTATAGTGATAGAGTTGTTGCTGATAGTTAATGTTGACATAGTCATAAAAATCCTTTAAAGTTTCTGTTCTGACAGTGTATATAGAAAAGTAATTGAATATCTTCAAGACATTGTACAATCACACGGAATGACACTATCCAGTGCTGCCCACCGGGCGCTGGAGCGCAAATTATTCCTTCCCACGACGATTGACGGCAGAAGTGGAAGATGATGATGATGATGATCACTATTTTGTCGTTACACAGTGTATAACATATTGTTTTCATTTTCACAAATCCCCCCCTCCCCCAATTTTGTCCACTTTTTTTGTGAGGATGCTCACGATGATCGTCAGTGTATATGTGTGTGTAAAGTGTGGGAGCTTGTTCATATTAGTTTTAGTGAGCATGTGAGACAGCGTGTATCTTATATATAAATTGCGATCTCTGTCTGTCTGTCTGTCTGTCTGTCTGTCTGTCTGTCTGTCTGTCTGTATGTCCTTTATGCGCTCGCGAACGGCCCATCCGATTGAGATGAAATTTTCTACACGTCTTCTTTTCATTCCAGCGCAGCCCACTGTCATATTTTTGTGTGTGTGAAATCGGCTGCTTACCCAATATTATTTCATTTTTCATTTTTAATTATAATTTCATATATCTCAGGGGACTTAACTCTGTAAAGTTATTTCAAGGGGCATAACTTTTCTGTATAACTTATAGTCATATTGTGGCATCGTTTTCAAAGATTTATAAACTCTTTGTCCCTAGTTATGTACCGGCATATGAGTTATAAATTAATAATAATGATACAATCTGTTAAGGCATTTTCAAAGTTTTCATAAAAATAATGCATAATGCATAACATTGTAACTCATCTTTTTTTTGCTTAAAGAATGAATAAATAATAGTTACCTTATCTCTATCAAGTTTGAAGATTTTATATTTCTTTACACTGTCGCCAACTCTAAGAAGACATGGAACAACTTCAGCCATTATTAAATCTACAGGCATATGCGTTATATTCCTCCTCCTCCTCCCCTCCTACCCCTCTTCCTCTTCTCCTCCCCCTCCTCCCTCTCCCTCCTCCATCCTCCTCTTCTCTCTTTCTCCTCCTCCTCCCTCCTCCTCCCTCTTCCTCCTCCCAGCTCCTACTCCTCCTTTTTCTTCTTCTTCTGCTGCTGCTGCCGCTGCTCCATTTACCCAAGTTAATTGTTGGGGAAGATGTAAAGATCTTTCAAGTGCTCTTTCTAATGCTTTTTGTAAGTTGGTCTTCGTTTATCTAAGGTTGTTCTAACTGCAACCAATAAATGATTAGACAGACAGACAGACAGACAGACAGACAGACAGTCGGGAACGGGAACTTATATGACTACTCATATGAATTAAATGAGATGCTCCCCATCAGGGGCGGGGCGAAGCCGGGCCGGATCAGACAGACAGACAGACAGATAGACAGACAGACAGACAGACAGATAGATAGTCGGGAACGGGAACGTGAGCTTATATGACTACTTATATGAATTAAATGAGATGCTCCACACCAGGAGCTGGGCGATGCCGGGCCGGGTCAGACAGACAGACAGACAGACAGACAGACAGACAGACAGACAGACAGATAGTCGGTAACGGGAACGGGAACTTATATGACTACTTATATGAATTAAATGAGATGCTCCCCACCAGGGACTGGGCGAAGCCGGGCCGTGTCAGCTAGTATATATATAAATGTGTGAGTATGTTTGTGGGTGGATGTGTGGGTGTGTATATGTGTGTCTGTGTGTGTGTGTGTGTGTGTTTATATGTGTGTATGTGTGCATGCGTGTCTATTTGTGTGTGTATGTTGGTGTATTTGTGTATGCGTGTGCATGTGTATATATGTGTCTATGTGCGTTTATATATGCGTGTATGTGGTTGTGTGTGTGTTTATATGTGTGTGTATGAGTGTGTATGTGTGTACGTGGGTGTATGTGTATGTGCGTATATATGTATGCATGTGTGTGTGTCTGTTTATGTTTATATGTGTATATGCATTTGTGAGTATGTGTGTATGTATGTGTGTATGTGTGTGTCAATGTGTGTTCTTGTGTGTGTGCTTGTGTGTATGTGTGTTTATGTGTGTATGAGTGAGTATGTCAATATGGGTGTATGTGTGTTTATGTGTGTGTATATGTACAATATGCACTGCGTATCCCATGACATTTATGTCTATTTCAGGAACTATATTATTGAATTGCATCACTATGTTTTACTTTACACGATGCATCACATATTATGTTTCATTTCATGATTTGTCCATAATTTCCCCCTAATATTGTCCAGCTTTTATGAGGATGCTTACGATAATCTTCAATGTAAAGTGTAAGAGGTTGTTGATAATAGTTTTAGTGATTATGT
This sequence comes from Cepaea nemoralis, assembly GCA_014155875.1. Lineage (NCBI taxonomy): Eukaryota > Metazoa > Mollusca > Gastropoda > Stylommatophora > Helicidae > Cepaea > Cepaea nemoralis. Next base: position 47,612 of record JACEFZ010015614.1, read on the forward strand.
TAGACAGGTGTATGTGCCTAGATGTGTGAGTTTGTGTGTGGGTGGGTGTGTGTCTGTGTGTCTGTGTGTGTCTATATTGGGGGTGTTAATGTGTGTGTTGGTGTGTATATATGTGTGCATGTGTGTATGTTTGTGTATGTCTAAATGTGTCTATGTGTGTTTGTTTTTAAATTTGTGTGTATGTGGGCGTATGTATGTATGTGGGTATGCGTGTGTGTATGTGTGTATATATGTGTGCTTGTGTGTGTATAATTGTGTGCATGTGTGCTTGTGTGTGTACGTGCTTGTTTGCGTGTGTGTGTGCTTGTGTGTGTATATGCGTGTTTATAGTGTATGTGTGTGTATGTGTGTTTATTGTGTAATGTCGGAATGTGTGTATGTGCGTACGTATGTGTGTATGGATATGTGTTATGTGTGTGTATGTGCGTATGGATGTGTGTGTGAGTGTGCATATGTGTGTATGTGCGTGTGTATATGTGTGCAGGCGAGTGTATGTGTGTCTATGCGCGTGTATTAATAAATATGAACATGTGTGTATGTGTGAGTATGTGTATGTTTGCATATGTGGGTGTATGTGTGTATGTGGGTATGTGCTTGTGTGCATGTGTGTATGTATGTGTGTATATGATTGACTATGTGTGCTTGTATGTGTGTTCCTGTGTATGTGTGCTTATGTGTGAATGGGTGTGTATGTGCATGTCTGCCTGCCTGCCTGTACGTACGTACGTATGTATGTATGCCTGCCTGCCTGCCTGCACGCACGCACGCACGCACGCACGCACGTACGTGGCAGGCAGGCAGGCAGGCAGGCAGGTATGTATGTATGTATGTATGTATGTATGTATGTATGTATGTATGTATGTATGTATGTATGTATGTATGTATGTATGTATGTATATATGTATGTATGTATGTATGTATGTATGTATGTATGTATGTATGTATGTATGTATGTATGTATGTATGTATGTATGTGTGTGTTTGTGTGTGTGTGTGTGTGTCTGTCTGTCTGTCTGTCTGTCTGTCTGCCTGTCTGTCTGCCTGCCTGCCTGCATGCATGCATGCATGCATGCATGCATGTATGTATGTATGATGTAGTATGTATGTATGTATTTATGTATGTATGTGTGCGTGCGTGCGTGCTGTGCCGTGCGTGCGTGCGTGCGTGCGTGCATGCATGCATGCATGCATGCATGTGTAACGGAATGAGTAACATCTATGTTGATGCGTAAACTTAGGAGCACGGTTGAGCATCCTATACGAACGCTACTAGGGATGCTCAAGCCGTGACGTAGTTTGTTTTGGTTAGTAACAGCCAAAGTCAAGGGAAGGCAACATCTGGTCTCATGGCCTCTACATTATTATCAGTTTATTATGATTCAATAAATCCGTTTTAAAGAAACACCACAGAACTTGGTTATTGATCCTCTGTACCTGTACTGTTACAGATGGATTTATGGCGCCGCACACCAGGATGCCGATTTTTGTTCGGATGTCGCGGACATGTATAACGCGTGAAGTACTGAAACCAACATGCCACAGCGGATTTTCATGAGAAATTTTACCAACTTGCTGAGGTATGAATCAATAAATTTTACGAAATTCGTTAAACAAAAGTTCAAAACCGGACCACTTTTAATGGAGTCAAAGTCAAATTGAAGCATTTTTCGGACTAGCTAAATTGAAGTCATATGCATCAAGATATTTAGATGAAGCCATCTTCATAACATGGTTGCCAGTAGAGTAAGCTGTTTCTCATCATAACTACTTGAAGTAACGTGATTTTTGTCAAAATGCTGTCAAAATACTATGAAGTTTGACCTGCCATTATTACAGCCGTTAGTTAACCTTGCGTTTGAAGGTCAGCCACTTACATACTAGGACTGTCCAGGTCCAGAAGCAAAGAAATCTCAAGACAGATATAAACAACTCTAATTAAATGGAGAACTCGTTTTGAAGGAGCTGTTATCTTCCGTATATCAAGATCACCTAGGGCAAACTCAAAAGCCGTTGTACTCATTGAACCTTGACTTTGAGTACCTGAAGAAATACGAGAGCTTATATTGAGACGGGCCATTTGCTCCTTCGTTTGGAAATTTCGAAGAAAGTACCAGTCGTGTTTGCTCATCAATACAGACGTCCTGAACTCTAGCAAATCAGAATGTTTTTCAACAAAAGCGAACATCTCAATAGGGGACCTTCGGAGGTGGTTGGGCAAATTGGGTTGCCGACCTGCTGAAGAAGAGACCCAAATTCAAATCGCTTTATTGAGCTAGAGCCGTTTTCAAGTCGACGCCTTGAAGAGCCCTGTTTAGGGTGAAAAGAAAGCGCAAAGCTGGTCGGGCCCATCCAAGGGTGAAAGTGTGGGCATTCTTCTTCCATTTTTTCCGCTGGAGAAGTCTGATGTGGATACCTGAAATTGCATCGTCGGTTGGAGAAATACAGACACCTTCAGATAACACAGACTCCAGAATTGGTTTATACGTGACCCTTGACAAATAGATTCTCGGCTGACGTACGAAGATTCACCTTCATCGTAGATCAAGAAAAGAAATAGATAACGGTAATTAGTTAAAGTTTAAACGTCATTTTATACCATTGACTGATTGAACATTTAACAATTAAGAATTACGTAATTTAAATACGATCATATATCTAAATTATTATAAATGTGAGTTGTTTATATGAATTGATATTTCAGCACATTGCAAAATGGCAGAAGAACAAAGTTCACTAGCACAAGTTTTGACTGGGGTGGGGACGGTAATGGGTACACTCAACACAGTCATGAAACAACAAGGAATGACAGCTGAAATTGTTAAATTTAGTGGACAGGCGAAGGACTTTAAGAAGTGGATAACTGCAATAGAGAAGTATGCATACTTGGTGTCAGCATCAGATGAAGAAAAAATGAAACTTGCTTATCAGGCAGCGACAGAACCGGTTTCAGATCATATTAGAAGAAAATTAGAAGCTAGGGTAGATGAGACATGGGAGCAGTTCAAGGACGATCTAGCCCATAAGTACGCTGAAATCACGGACCCCCAACATGCGTTTTCAGTGTTAAGACAATCCAAGCAAAACACTGGAGAAACTGTACAATTGTTTAGTGATAGGTTGATTAACCTGGCCGAAGAAGCATTCTTAGGACAGAACGTACGAGGAGAAGAGATGGAGCGGATGTTGGTCGGGATTTTTGTAGATGGTATAAAGTCAGATGGACTGAAATTTAAGTTGATGAGGGAAAATCCTGAGAGGTTATCACAAGCTGTAGACATAGCGGTACAAGAGGAGAACTTGAGACGTAGATTTAGATTGAGAGTAGGACGAGAAATAGGAACCAGTCGAGAAGACAGGATTGAAGAGCCCATGGAGATAGGACAAACAAGGTTCGGATGGAATAGGAGAGGAGGTATACAGACATTACAAGGAAGTAACGGAAATGCTTATGATGGAAGAAGACAAATGAGAAATCCTACAAGTGAGACGGTAGACAATACAAATAACACAAATATAATCTGTTGGGGTTGTGGCCAAAGGGGACACATTTTTCGCTTTTTGTAACAGGCGTGTCCAGTCGAATACACAAAATAGAAATGGCAATAGCAGATTAAACAGGAATGTTGAAGATAGACACAGAAGTTTTACAAGTCCAAGAACGCAGGAAAACCGGCGCCCTACCTATTAAATAGGACCTGTAGTAGGAGGGAAGATAACAAGGTCCCAAGAGTGAAAGAATATTTTAATAACAGGTATAGTAGGACGAGTAGGGAATGCTTTCAACTAGGTGAAATCAAACAGTTTACAGAGAATAAAACAGATCCCAGCTCATGTATAATAGAAATAGGAAAGTATAGAGTTCGTACATTAATTGATTCAGGGGCTCAGGTTAGTGTAATCAAAGAAACTTTTTTATACAAAATAATGAGAAATTGGAAAATATTTAGGAGTCACAATAATCTTCACTCTGTTACAGGACAAAATTTACAAGTAGTTGGCCAAACAATAATAAATCTTAAATTAGGGGGAATCAACGTAAGACATCTTTTTCATGTAGTGAAAGATTTAAATAGAAATATGCTTATAGGCAGAGATTTTTTAATAAAAAATGGTGTAAGACTTTTGTTTGATCTGCATAAATTAAAATTCAAGGACGTGTACGTAGATTTAGAGGAGGACATGCATATATCAGCACTGGTTAGAGTTAAGATGTCTACGACGTTAAAACCACAGTCGGTTAATTTGATACAAGCAAAGGTAAAAAGAAATCCGTATTATTTAGTAGGACACACGATTAGAGTCACTGAATTGCAACGGGAGGTAATTGATGAGCCTGGTCTAGAAGTTCCGGATGGAATAATATTATTAGATAAACACTTAACTTTTCCAGTAATGGTCATTAACAACACAGGTAGAGAAATTAAATTGTACAGAGGGTGTGTAATAGCCAAAATAGAACATGAGATTAACAGCATATTAGAAACGGGTAAAAATAAAGTAGAAATGCCGGGGGTAAATTATTCAGAAACTCCTAGAGAAAGAATTAATAACAGACATAGACGTGAGAGAAAATGGAACATGCAGAATGATGAATTGATCCATCCATTCAGGAAAAATGCACCTCAAATATATTCAGTAAACAAAACAACAAGAGAACAAGAATTATTAGCACAGTTAAAAACCCCACCGGAAAATAAGAAAGTATTAGAACAACTTATAAAAGAGAATCAGGATGTGTTTGCAATTAATGACTTAGAATTGGGAAGGACAAAAACAGTTACGATGGAAATAGATACTGGAGATCATCCACCAATCAGTTTAAAACCATACAGAACTCCTCTAAGGAATAGAGAAATTGTTGAAAAAGCAATAGAAGATATGTTAAAAGCGGGAATCATAACAAGATCTAAATCAGAGTGGTCATCTCCGATAGTAATTGTGACCAAGAAGGACGGGAGTCATCGCTTCTGCTGTGACTACCGGGCGTTGAACAAAATCACTAAAAATGTAGCGTACCCATTACCGGTGATTGACGATATTTTAGGCTTACTTAATGGGTCTACTTTCTTTACCACGTTAGATGCAAGATCAGGATTTTGGTGTATACCTATGTCCCCAGCATGCCCAAAAGAAGAGTGCTTTTTGTACACACGCAGGTTCTTACGAATTCTTACGAATGCCTTTTGGAGTACGTACGGCGCCTTCGTATTATATGCTATTAATAAATCAAGTATTAGAGGGCATGCAAAAGTTTGCATTGGCATACATAGATGACATTTTGATTTATACAGCAGGAGACGTACAAGATCACCTAAAACATGTAAAATTAGTATTCGACAGATTAAGAATACATGATGTTAAACTGAAGCTCAGTAAATGCGAATTTTTAAAAACAGAAACAAAGTATTTGGGGTATATTATTAATAGAGACGGAATTAAACCAGATCAGGGTAAGGTAAAGGTTATTAGAGAACTACCTCCTCCAACTAACGTAAAAGAAGTTCGTGCGTTTATCGGAACCTGTGGGTATTATCGTCGTTTCATTCCAGGGTTCTCAAAAATAGCAGAGCCTATTACTAACCTAACTGGCAAATACGCTAGATTTAAGTGGGATGATGAATGTCAAAAAGCGTTTGAGTTTTTAAAAAATAGCTTAACAGTAGTGCCACTATTAACACATCCAGATTTGAATAAACAGCTAATATTATATACAGATGCTTCAGATAATGCTATAGGAGCGTGTTTGGTCCAACCATATGAAGGAAAAGAATCTGGAATACCAGGGGTTAAAAATGAAAGGCCAATCTATTTTTTATCACATAAACTTAGCAGGTCTCAGCGCAAATGGTCGACTATTGAGAAGGAAGCTTATGCTATTCATTATGCTCTTCAGAAACTTAACTATTATCTACATAACGCAAATTTCATTATTAGAACTGACCACATGCCTTTAAAATCGTTGTTAGAAGCTCCAGTGCAGAACAGAAAAATACAGACATGGGCTTTGAATCTACAGGGATACAATACTAGAATAGAATACGTACCAGGTAGGAACAATACATGTGCAGATTTATTGTCCAGAATCCCGTATCTACAGTCATCAGGAAACACGGAAGATGAAGGCGAACCGGAAATAGACGACCGAAACTGGCAAGTAAATATATTAGATTCTGCCATAATAACTAGAGAAGATTTTGAGAGTTTACCATCGGAACAAGAATCTGAACTTAGAGCAGAAGACCCAAATTTAATACAATTTAATATGAAAGAAGAACAAGAATTAGATCCAAAAGTTTTAGAAATAAAACAGAAATTAAAGGAAACGGGTGAAAACAAATATAAGAAGAATTATTTAGTTTTGCAAGATGATGAACAGTTATATTACATGAATGAAAGAAACGAACAGTTAAGGAAATATATTCCAAAACATTTAGAAAGTGAAGTTTTAAAAGCATATCATGATGAGAATGGTCATCTCGGTCGTGATAAATTAGTGAAAGCACTTACGAATAAATATTATTGGCCGAATTTATTTAAAACTGCTTGTAAATATGTCGATACGTGTGAAAAATGCAGATTAAGGAATATGAAAACAATTAAATGTCCCTTACAAGATACAGATATTCCTCAGTTTCCTATGCAAAAAGTTAGTTTAGATATATCAGGTCCTCACCCTAGAACACTATCGGGGAACGTATATTTAATTCATATGGTGGACATCTATAGTCTCTGGCCGGAAGTTTATGCAATCCCAGATAAGAGCGCAGATACTATCATTAATATTTTTTTACAGGAATTCATACCAAGATTTAGTTGCCCACAGATCATACTCACAGATAATGGTAAAGAATTTGTGAACAAGAAATTTGAAAAGTTATTAAAAGATTTGAATATAAACCATATAAAGACCTCATACTATAGACCTTCTTCAAATGCTAAGAACGAAAGACAACATAGAACATTGTACGACATTATAGCAAAGATTGTCGATGAACATGAAAGAGATTGGGATTTATTCCTGGGACCATCACTAAGCGCTATACGCACAAATCAAAATGAGAGTACAGGGTTTTCACCATTTTATTTATTGCACGGGAGAGAGCCTATACTACCTATCGACAATCTGTTAAAACCAAGATGTAAATATATGGGGGAAGATTTTCAAGAAGTCATTATACAAGAAATGCATAAAGCGCATGTAAGGTTAAAGAACAATATAATTAAAGCTAGAGAAAGACAGAAAAGGTACAGAAACGTGAATACAAAATTACAGGAATTCAAAGTAGGTGATAGAGTTTATTATAAGAAGCATAGAAGGAACTCTAAATTTGATGCTCGTTGGGTTCCAGGTTATTACATTTTAGAAAAGTTAGGAAATGTATCATACAGTATAAAGAACCAGATCACGGGACATATGGCAAGGGCACACGTAGAGCACTTAAGAAGAGATAATGATGATAAGGGAAACAATAATTATAATAATAATTATTATTCAGACGCCTTATACTTAGATGAACAAGTCGTCAGAAGAGCTACAACACCCCCAGATTTTAGAAAAGATCCAGTACAAAGCCAATTAATAACAACTCCAGTTTATGATGATACTCAGGAACAGACAATACCGAAAACGCTGATAAAAGAAGAAAAAAATACGTATGAGGGTTATTATGATAGTGTGGAATCTATGGAAGAAGAGGTAAATGCTCCATTTAAAAATACTAGACAAGCAGCGAAAAGGAGAATAGAGAGACAGAGAGAAAAAGAAGTGAAAAGACAGAGAAGAATTAGGGAAAATTCATCAAGCGACGAATATATACCCCTATTAGAAAGGTCGTTAAGAAACGATGATAAAAAAATTAGATTGGATATATAAAGGAAAAGATTGGCAGCTGCTAGTAATAGACATACAGATGAAGAAGAAATGGATGAAAATTCAGAATCCAACAGTAGTATGGAAGAAAGTAATACTTTACATGAGGAAGAAGATATTGATGTGGAGATAGCACTTATTCAAAGAAACTTGGAGTTACTGAGGAAATGGAAACATGGGAAATAAATTGATAGAAAATGCTGCAGTTAGCAAGATATAAATTTGGTGATTTAAAAAGGAAAGTGATACTTGATGATGTATATGACACATTTGTTATAGAAAAGGGTTTTATTGATACTTATAATGAGTTGTCTTGAGGAGTAGACATGACACTATATATTTAGGTATTAAGATAGCTAATATGGATGTAAATTCGAGTGTGGTATATTTTTACTGTAATTTTATTGCCAATTGATTTTATGATTTGACTTCTTGAGTTTTCTTAAATAGATAAATAAGTTATTGTTAGTCCATAAAAGAGACTAACAATGGATAGGATGTATGTTATATTATTCTGAAATATGTTTTTCTTTGAATGAGTTGATGCCTTTATTTGATATGAGGGGAAAGATAAATGATGTGTAAAAACTTGGGGGGGGGGGGGGGGGGTATGATATTCTGTTATAATTTTATTTCGTTTAAATCATGATTTAGGTTGAATTGTCTTGTCTGTTGAATAGTAGTTATTCTGTTTATAAATTGTTTAACTTAAGTTTACTTCACAAACAGTTATGGTTTTGTCTAGAATAAAGGCAATACATGGGGCTTTATTTAGGACCCTTCGTTCAGAAAAGAGTTAATAAACTACTGAGGACTAGTAGAGAGACACATTCTCTTTGTGACTAATAAGTTCATGGGTATATTCTGTTAGCAAGATTGCTGTGATAATCAGAGTAGAGAGGTTGATGATATAGTGGCTATGAAGTGTTGGAAACATATGCCAAACTTAAGTGATGGGGTTACTACACAAGTAAAATGGTTATGGGGGAGTTTAAAAAAATAGGAGATGCCATATTATGTACGTGATTAACGTTTAAAGAGGCTGTGATAGTGAAACAAATATAAGAAGTTGGTTGATAGAGAATAAATATAAAGGGGGCTGTGAATGGCAGTGCATAGAGTTGGGTATATGGGTTAGATAAACAAGGAGGCTTGTCATGGGATGTGAGGGGGCAAAATATAGGAGCTGTGATAAACAGCGTTAATTAATTTAAAATGTTCATGGAATATGAACATTGTGTTATGGTTGGAGGTGAGATAAGTGAAATATAGGCAGGGTTGTGGATGGCAATATAAGTATTGAGTATATAAAAGAAATTTTGGATTAACTTAATTTATAACGAACAGAGATGTACCTTCATAAGATATGTTTTTGAAAAACTTTTTATAAAAGTTTTCATGTTTGCAGGGGAGGTAAATGTGATTGTTTTTGACTATTTCTTTATATACTTTCATAAATTTGGGTGCGCACCCCTTCTTTACCCTTTTTTCTAACTACATCTTTTCTGTCTATCCTCTGTTGTGTGGAGAAAGAATGAGAAATTTCATAATGTCAAATGTATACTAACGATTTTTACGAGTCATTCTTATGATCTATAAATTTTGTAAGGAAACTTTGAAGAGCCGGAAACGAAGAAGAAATATAACTTCATAGTGGTTTGCTATGTGGCACGGGGATAAGGTACAAATAGAAGAAAGTATTTACTTAAGATAGAGTTAGTTTGGGACCGGGGGAAGGAGAGAAGGTGTAGGATAAAGGGGTTAGGAGTTAAGAATTTTGAAGAAGAAAAGTCTTTTTAAAGAAAGGGGGGTGTAACGGAATGAGTAACATCTATGTTAATAGGTTGATGCGTAAACTTAGGGGCACGGTAGAGCATCCTATACGAACGCTACTAGGGATGCTCAAGCCGTGACGTAGATTGTTTTGGTTAGTTACAGCAAAGTCAAGAGAAGGCAACATCTGGTCTCATGGCCTCTACATTATTATCAGTTTATTATGATTCAATAAATCCGTTTTAAAGAAACACCTACAGAACTTGGTTATTGATCCTCTGTACCTGTACTGTTACAACATGCATGCATACGTACGTACGTAACGTACGTATAGATGTGTATGTATGTGTGGGTGTGTGTATTTGTTGCGTGTGTATATGTGTGCATGTGTGTTTGTCGCGGAACGTCGCGTTAACATCCCAGAATACTTTTTCGGTGACAACATTGATGATGGACCACTTAGAGGAAAGAACTGAATGAACTGCATTCTCCCCAAGCAATTGTACACGACTGTCTAGCCTTGACGGAAGATTACTCACACAAGCCTTGCAGGCTGTTGCTTCATGGGAACACTCTTCAATTTGGCTCCAGGGCTCATCTTTCAGAATACAGTTGAAAGATTTTGCTTGATAAATCACCATGGGTTAACAATCGAGTCAGACTTATGGGGCCGTCACGCTAACCAGCCAGTCAACGTGTCAAACTTATAAGGTAATTATCCAGACGTGAAACTGCTCCCGGTTGGCATTTAAAACCGTCAGGCGTGAAAGAGACCGTATGAAAGGAGTCATTCACTGCGAAGGCTGAGGATGAAATCTGGACCGAGGTAAACCACTCAACTTTTTGGTGTCTGATGGAGGCATTTAAAACTGTGAATTGTAACTTGAAACAATCGGGGAGGCGCATAAAGAGATTAATTGCGTTTGTCGTACTTAGTATAAATACGTGTGCATAGATTGATTCAATCTAGATTCGTAAAATTTTGAAACAGGTAAGAACTATCTCCTTGTATTCCTATGAATGTTATTTCTTAATAACTTAGACGTATGGACTTTCAGTCGATATCTGACGGAGGTTATTTCGCGACCTATTATTGTCTCATGTTACTTGATTGTGCACTATTCTTTCTCAGTACAGTACACAACATATTGCTAGAAATGTGCTATTCTTCTGACAAGTAACCTTATATTAGGCATAGTTCGGCTATGTTCTGGATATACTGTTTACTTTCATTTGTCTGTCACGTATTTGGAAACTATTAGTTTCTCAGTTGTTGTAGATTATCGTATTACTAATTTTTATTTTGCAATCATGCGACCTATGTAAGAATGTCTTTATATGCCAAATGTTTAAGTATATGTTGGATATATGTATTTGTAACTCACTAGGAAGAATATACGATGCTAGTATATGCTACCTACATATTCATTTAATGTTTGTATGTCTCATTTTGTATGTATACAATATTGTTACTAATTCATGCATTATGCTATTATGTTCAGTATCATTTTGAATTGGTTTACTTTATATGTATTTGATGTGAGAGATTTATTTATCATATGCAAACACACCAATGGTCTCCCCCGATGGTGTTTCCACCTTGTCGTGGTGGGGGGGGGGGGGCTTGAGTTTCTCAATGACCCTGAGAGCTATGCCGGCGGTAGCGTAGCTACCAGCAGGGCCTCCCAAGCAGGGCAGGTAAAAGGGTAGAGAACAGAGAAAGAGAAACACCCTGGTCCTCCAGGTTGGGGGTTGAAGCGTGGGGTTAACATCACCACCTTTGTAAAAACCATTTTGTTACGAAACAGATACATGAGCCTCGAATTCGGACTGACTTATTTGGACATCGACCTTGGAACGTTAAAGGACTTTTGAGATTTGGAACATGGAATGTACGGACACTATATCGAGCTGGAGCGGCCGAAGAATTAACCCGGGAGCTGGTTGAGTATAAAATGGATATATCAGCAATTCAAGAAATAAGGTGGCCAGGAGAGGGTACTTTAGAGCAAAATGGAATGATTATAATATATGGAGGAAACACTCAAAATAAACATGAATTAGGAACAGGATTTGTCATCAAAAAAGAGTTATGGGGGAACGTTCTAAACTTTAAAGCTGTTAATGACAGGATTAGTAAATTACGAATAAAAGGTAAATGGAAAAATATAACGATGATTAATGTACATGCACCTACTGAAGAGAAAGAAGATGATATTAAAGAAGACTTTTATAATGATCTGGAAGATGTCATAGAAGAAACCCCCAAACAGGACATCCTGATTGTGCTGGGAGACTTCAACGCAAAAATAGGTAGAGAGCAAACTCATAAAAAAGTGGCCGGTATGGAAAGCCTACATACAACTTCAAATGATAATGGATGGAGAGTCATCAACCTAGCAGAAGCCAAAGGACTGCAGATCAGCAGTACCAGACTGCAAAGAAAGGATATACATAAACAAACTTGGAAATCATGTGACAAGAGAACCTATAATCAAATAGATCACATTTTAATTAACAACAAAAATGCATCAAACATACAACAAGTTAGAAGCTATAGAGGAGCTGAGTGCCACAGCGACCACTTCCTCGTTGGGGCAAAATTTAAAATAAAACTTAAGAGAGCTTTCTATGCTAAACTACAAAGGTTACACCCAACATATAACAGAGAAAAACTACAAGAAATTACAGTCAAAGAGAAATTTGCAGATGAAATAAAATGTAAACTTGAAATTCTACAAAACCCGTTGGAGGAAAGCGTTGACCAAACTTGGTTGAACATCAAGAATACAATTCAATCTACCGCAGAAGAATGTCTCGGTGTGTTAACCACGCATAGAAAGAACAGATGGTTCAATCCAAAATGTGAAGAAGCAGTCATTAGGAAAAAGAATGCCAGACAGCTATGGCTAAATGACATCAACAACATCCAAAAGGAAGAGCAATATAGAAATGAATGTAAAGAGGCTACAAAAATAGTTCGACAGCAGAAGCGAGAATATATGAGTAATATAATCAAAGATATGGAAACTAATCACCAGAAAAACGAATCCAGAAAGTTTTTTTAAAGAACTGAAGTCAATGAAACGAGGGCACCAACACAACACATATGGTTTAAAAGACAAAAATGGGAATATGATAAATACCAATGAGGAAATGTGCAACACATGGAAAGAATACTTTGTTGAATTACTAAATTGTGAAGCTCCAAGTAACACTTTCCCACAGGAAGAGGTTCTAACGTGTGAACCACAAATTGAAGAACCTGCATTTGAAGAAATCCTATATGTAATCACACGACTTAAAAACAATAAGGCAACTGGGGCTGATGGAATTGCTGCTGAATTTATAAAGGCGGGTGGCCATGCATTACATCTAAAGCTATACGAACTAATAATAAAAATCTGGAGGACTGAAGAATTACCCCATGACTGGAAAGAGTCATTATTGATACCTATCTTTAAGAAAGGAGACAAGTTCCAGTGTGAAAATTATAGAGGAATATCACTACTGTCCATAAGCTATAAGATACTATCCGCAGTATTACTAAATAGACTAAAACCATATTCAGAATACATATTAGGTGACTACCAGGCGGGTTTTAGACAAAACAGATCAACAATAGATCAGATATTTATCTTACGACAAATAGCCGAGAAAAATTGGGAATATAAAAGAGATCTCCATAAAATTTTTGTGGATTTTAAAAAGGCTTATGATAGTGTCCATAGGAATAGTCTATGGAATGCTATGCGGGAATTTAGAATACCAAGGAAGTTAATCAACATGACCAGACTATGCATGGAAGATACTTATAATATAGTAACATATAAAGGCAGGAAATCAGACCCTTTCCAAATAACATCTGGCTTGAAACAGGGTGATGCACTATCGCCGCTACTCTTCAATCTGGCTCTAGAGAAAGTTGTAAGGAGGGTAAAGGAGGAATGTGATATTGGAGGAACATCCAAGCTGCTTGGTTATGCAGATGATATAGATATTATAGGGGAAAATGAACAAAAGACATTGGAAATATTGACTCACTTAAAGGAAAAAGCCCAACAGATGGGGCTGGTTATCAACCAAGATAAGACAGAATATATGGTAATTTCAAGAGAAGGAATGGCTAAAAACTCTGGCCACATACAAATAGATAATATGACCATTAAAAGAACGGAAACATACAAATACCTGGGTACAATCTTCAACTGCTCCAACATCATAAGGGAAGAAATACAAACTAGAATCAATTCTGGAAATAAGATATACTATGCACTACAACATCTACTAAAATCAAAGGCGCTATCTCGTAACACCAAGATCACAATATACAAAACACTGATCAGACCAGTTGTGCTGTATGGCTCTGAAACCTGGAGTACAACGAAAGGACACGAAGCCTTGCTACAAACCTTTGAGAACAAAGTTTTAAGACGCATCTTTGGACCCATTAGAGATACACAAAGTAGAGAGTGGAAAAGAAGAAGTAACAAAGACATTTATGATCTGTTTAAGTCCCCGCTAATCACTGGTATCATGAAGGCTAACAGACTACAATGGCTGGGGCATATAGAAAGAATGGAAGATAATAGGGAAACAAAACTCGCTTACACTCAGGAAATAAATGACCGTAGACCCTGAGGTAGACCAAGAAGACGGTGGAGAGATAATATATATACAGACCTACAAGCACTTGGAATCAACGACTGGCAAGAGAGGGTCAACCAGAGAGACGAATGGAGACGGATTGTATCTGCAGCAAAGAACCTCATTGGCTCGGAACGCTGAAGAAGAAGCAGAAGAAACACACCAATATGAATAGTAGTATGCTATTGTGTTCTTAGGTGCAGTTCGCACTGGCATATTGCCTGTTGATTGTGGTTGACGCAGTGGTGTAATGGTGCGAACCTTACCCACAATTGGTATATGGTATATGGTGCTTAACCCTTTCAGTGTGCTGTGAACGAACGTTCACAGTAACTCACGGAGGCCTTTTCACAGAGGTTGATCACGGCAATTAAGCCCGGAGATCAGATACTTTTTGATACCGCTACCGACCCTTTTATCTGCTAAAACCAACTTTGAACGGAGCGGCTGTAAAGGACCAGGTGTCTCATTCGTGACATTAACTTAGGACATCGCATTCCTCATGACGGGAAGTTATAAGGGATGGCAGGAATTGTAATAACTACCGGCGTATTAGACTGGAAAAGTCCTTCCGAGACTAGACCGTAGGACATAGATATAGACGAGAGTGAACACAGTAAAGCTGGAAGAGTGATTCGACCAGACTGGTCATTGTATCGGGGGTGATAAATGTATGTATTATTTAGAATTGTACTGATGTAGAACTAGATAATACACATCTTGATATTTCTTCCAAGCCTTCAAAAGGAGCCCAGTTTTTCCCGTCCTGTGATAACAGACGAACTAGCGGCAACAGGACGGAACGCTACTGTTCTGAACACCGTCCGGCTGTTCGCTGATCTGAACATAGCTGCTGTTTGCGTATCCCACCTGTAACCGGGACCACAGATCCAGACAGGAGACAAGTAACATTAAAGTTATGTAATGTTTTAATAATTTCACTTACATAATTGTTATATTGTATAAACTTCCATAAATTCACCATCATCATTATAAGAACCATAATGTACACTTATTAATGATAGACAATAAATGTGATTGTAATTTGTTTTAAACTGATAGTTATCTATTATTTTCCAATCGTGTATGCATGCTTGCGTGTGTACATTGGTGGGCATTAAGTACCAGGGAGAGGAAACAGTCAGCGGAGAAAAACCTGCACTGAGCTTGTAGTAAATTCGTAGACTTAAATCTAGCTCATCTAACGTTCTCCTTTCCATTCCTTTGCGAATATTAAGAACAGCTAATTTCATTTTTGTTAACGAGCCACTTGCAAGCTGTACTCTTGATATTCATGGGCTTAATCTGTATTTCGGCCATATAGATTTTGTCCCTAGTCAATTGCTGACTATTTGGGGTTTCACGCCAGTGATAAGTACATAACTTGGTGGCGACTCACCCAACTTCTGACAGTGTCTGTGTGTGTGTGTGTGTGTGTGTGTGTGTTCGTTTATGTATGTGCATATGCATGTACGTGTATGTATTTGCATATCTGTATATGTATGCATGAGTGTGTATGTGTGTGTATCTGCGTATGCGTATGTTCGTGTGTATGTAACTATGTGTACGTGTATGTGTGTATATGTTGCTTAAAAAAGTCGCTTAAAAGTCGACAGGGTCGACTTCATTGCATCGGGTTTTATCCCATATGACTCGGTCTCTTTCCGCAGCGCGGAAAGCGTCGCACCAAGCACGAGCTCCGTAGCTCTAGCGACGACCCACAGGAGTCTCCGAAAAGTTTAACTCGTGAGCCGAAGGACTCGGCCTCGAATTGAACCCACAACCTTCGGGGCCCGAGTCAAACGGCTTGACCACTTCGCCACGGAGAATCCCCGTGTGTATATGTGTGTATACATATATGCACGTATATTCGTGTGTGTTTGTATGTATGTGTATGTGTGACTATGTGTGTGTATGTTTGTTTATGTGTGTGTACATGTGTGTATTTAGGTGTGTATGAATGTGTGTGTGTGTGTTTGTGTGTGTATGAGTGCGTGTGTGTATGTGTGTATAGTGTGTATGTGTATATGTACGTGTGTGTATGTGCGTATGTATGTGCGTGTGTATATGTATGTATTTGTGTGTATGTATTTGTATATTCGTGTATGTATGTAGATATGTTTATATATGTATGTATGCATGCAATGTATGCGAGGGAATGTGTATTTGTATGTTATTGAGTGTGTGCATAACTGTGAGAGTTTGTGCAAATTATGTAAGTATTATGCAGTTATGTATGTGTGCAAATTATGTAAGTATTATGCAGTTATGTATGTGTGTGTGTTTAGGATTGTGCGTGTGTACGTGTCTGCCTGTCTCATAACATGGTACTATGCACTGATTATGTTTGTGACATCCAATTGACAAAATTGTTTTCCTATGTGAATGTAACATGCACAATTTGTGAACGAAAGATGAGTGATTGGATCGCCAAATGTAAGGCGGGCCTGCGTGCCCAATTTGTAACCCTTTGAAAATAAAGATTGTTCGTTCGTTCGTTCTCTCTCTCTCTCTCTCTCTCTCTCTCTCTCTCTCTCTCTCTCTCTCTCTCTCTCTCTCTCTCTCTCTCTCTCTCTCTCTCTCTCTCTCAACACACACATAGATACTAAGAAATTAAAATTGGTTTTATCATGCGAGAATTGAACAAGTTTGTCTATCAAATGTTGTCATGGTTACTGAGCAATCTCAAATCCACCAATAAATTTTATCTGAGACTTGGTATCGAGCGGTTTACGTCAGATTAACGTGTTTTGACAGAATGTAGATAGAAAACATGTCCACCCTCCTTCTCACCCAGTACACATAACATTAAATAACAAGATGCGCTTTAAATTCAGACTCTCAAGATCAAATTTCCCGTTACATTTGAGCAAGCGCTTGAAAAACTGGTGAAAGGAAAGCGAAAACACACACTTAAACATAAATGTAACATTAGATGACAAGACCTGCTTAAAATTCCGGTCCTTAAACTCAAATTTCCCGTTATATTTGAGCAGGAGCTTAAACAGTTGATGAAAAAGAAAAAAAAAACGCATGCTCTCAGTCAGTCTAAATGCCCCGGCTTGGCATTTAAAATTTTGGTCGTGTTTACTGGAATCGATGCAACAACACAGTATCGTACGGAAGATGCAAATGACAGTTGCAAGATATTTCAAACTGCGACAGTGATACACGCTGTTGCTCCATAACTTTCAGTTCTTAACAGTTTCAATGCCAAACAAAAGATAGGTTTGAACCACGCAAAAATGGATGGCGGAAAATGGGAAGTATGAGTTTGTTACAGTTATGACTTAAAAGTTGTTAATATGGTAGCAGACATGTTGTATTGTATAATAAATTAAAGGGGTCTGCTGAGGGAAACTTAAAAAAGTCTTAAACGTCGAGAGGATCTATTTTATTGCACTGGTTATTTTTTCTGCAGAAACGTCGAACAAATCACGAACTCCGTAGTTCCAGCAACGACCCCCAGGAGTCTCCGAGGAAAATGCATCCGTGAACCGAAAGACACAGCCCGGAATCGAACCCACAACTTTCGGAGAGAAAACTACCGCAGGGTGTATTTTTAATGACTGCAGTTTTTGAAAATATTGCATTCCCAAGTTTTGCATTCACCCTCTGTGGAGTCCATGCAACATAATAGTAATATGCAAAACGTGGAATGGCAATATTTGCAAAAAATGCACAGTCATTAAAAATACACCCTACAATAGCCATTGGCAGATACAGAAAGTCGCGTAAGACGATTAATCATCTGATGCCATTTAAGCAGTCAAGATGTGATTAGCTCATGACATATGTTTCAGGCTGTCAACCGTCCTCATTTTCTCGGGCATGTCCTCATTTCCTGCACGACATGGACTATCCGGGAGAAATGTATACAATTTGAAAATGCCCGGAATTGTGCTCTTAAAAGTTAAAATAGCAAAACTGAAGGATATCGATGTTTCTGTTCATTGCAATGTAACATGGATTAACTATTGTAGTCAGTGTATCATGAAACAAAAGTGTATTTTGACTGCTTCAGTGCCAAGGTTAATATATCGTCAAATCTGACCTCCCATTTGGATAGAAGAACGATGTATCACCGTACTAGGGACTGCGTATTATTTGTTTTGTTTCGTGTATCTTCTGCAATTTCAATGCTCAGTACATGCTCATTACAATACTTGTTCATTTGATTGTGTACCATGTTTGGTCCAAACATGTTCTTTGTTTCTCATCTCATCTCATCTCATCTCATCTCTTCTCATCTCATCATGTTCCTCTTGTACCTTGCGGTGTCGAGGTGAAGTATAAACAGCGGGAGAGTGCCCGCTTATGGGCTTCATGTATCGATATTCCCTTGGACTCTGTTATTCCCTGCGTCCATCGTTTACGTGGTCGGCCTCTTCCTCTACGTCCCTCTGGTCTGTACATCATTACTTGTTGTGGTATACTGTTAGTTGGTACCTACTTGCATGGCCAAGCCATTTGACTTGCTGCCTTCTAATAAATTCTAGCTATAACCCCCACTTTGGTCCTGATTTCTTCATTTCTAATCTTATTTCTTCTTGATACATTGAGTATTCTTCTCAGGAGTCTCATTTCTGATGTTGAGATTTTTTTGTTTTCTCTTTCTCTGTCATTGTCCAGGTTTGGCATTGGTAACATAGAGTTGGTAGGAAGATTGTGTTGTAAAGTGCTTTCTTAGTAGTTATTGATACATGTTTGTTCTTTAGTATTGGTGCCATTTGTCCAATGAGTTGGTTTGCCTTATTGCATCTATTTTCGATCTCGTCTTCTGATTTGCCATTTGATGATATTATACTTCCTAGGTACTTGAAACTCTTTACTTGTTTCAAGGGATGTTCGTTTAGGTGAATCGTTGTTGTTTTTCTTCTTTAGTTATAGTCAATACCTCTGTTTTACTTGTGCTAATTTTCATGTTATGTTCCCTACACATTTCGTTTAGACTATTCATGTGGTCTTGTAATTCAGCTTCTGATTTTGCTATTAGTGCTTGGTCGTCCGCAAACAGGAGTTCTCTAATGGTTAGATTTGCAGATGGTTCTTCTTCTGTGTTCTCGTCGTGCGGTGTTCTCGCGGTCTCCGTTTGGCTGGTTTCTTTACATATGTTGTCTATATATGTTATAAACAAGAGAGGGGACAGGACACAACCTTGTCGTACTCCGGATCTTCTGGTGAAGGGTTCTGAGTGTCCTCCAGTTGCTCTCACTATGCATTCACTGTTGTTGTATAAGCTTCTACATAGGTTTGTTAGATGTGTACTCACTCCATATTGTTTAAGGATTTCCCACAGCTTGTTTCTATCTACTCTGTCGAATGCCTTTTCTTGGTCGACAAAGGCTAAGTAGAGTGTTTCATTGAATTCGATTGATTATTCTTAGTTTTCTTTAATTAGTTAATTTGGTATATCATCTTGTCCTGGTGATTTGTTCAATGGGGCTAATCTGATGGCTTCAATAATTTTTTCTTTCAGTATGTCTGGTTCTAGTTCTTCGGTGGCATCTGTGTCGGTTTCTTGAATTCCTGTGACATCTGATGGGATGTTGAGAAGTTAGTTAGTTAGTTAGTTAGTTGGTTAGTTAGTTAGTTAGTTAGTTAGTTAGTTAGTCGACAGATCATCATCATTGCACATCGAACCATTGAGTCCATAAGTGATCGGATTCCCTCCTCAGCAAATCCCGCAGCGTGTAGCGGCTAACGACACCAGTTCTGTGTTGGTTTATCAGTCTTCTTTGGCTTCCTGCGTAGTGTTCTTGTTTGGCCACCCCTCTTTTAATTTGCTGTTCTCGCAGTCTGGCCATGGTTGTAGATTCACAGTCATCACTTGGTGCTCGCAAAAGTCTTACTTCTCGTAGAGCATTCAGAATGTCAGCCTGGTCCATGGCGCGTCCGCCCTCCACAGTAGCGTTACCTGCGAGCTTGTCAGCCCGCTCATTCCCTTGTACTCCCGCATGCCCTGGCACGAAGATGAAACTAATCTTTGCCAGCCGAGACCGCTCCAGAGACAGCAACCATTCTCTTCGGATCCCCCCCCCCATCTCTATCCTCTTGAGCATGTTCATTGAGTCGCTAAGGAAACATGCCCTAGTGAATGTCTGTGTCTCGAGCCATGTTATTGCTTTACTTACTGCCATGACTTCCATAGTCAGGCTACTTGTGGTCTCAGCAAAAGCACCAGAGTCCTCCTTCACAATTCTCCCTCCGGCCTGAGCCGTAAAGGCCCATGAGCTTCTCACATGTCGGACGACCGACCCATCTGTGTAAATGACAGCATCACCGTCTAGCGAATTCTCGAAAATCAACGCTTGTACTTCCGCCTCCACAGCTGCCGGGTTTTCTTGTCTGCATTTTCTGTCTAGTTGGATGCAAACTGAAAAGGATGTGCAGAAATCTGTTGGCACTTGTACCCACTCCTCGCCAGGTTCTAAGTCCTCAAGTGAACACACCTGTTGAAGAATGTCTTCGGCTTGACCCATCCACGACCGTCCTCTTTTTAACCTGCTGCCCTTCACCTTCATAATTTCACTATGCAGTGGATGTTGTGTGTTTGCGTTAACTCTGAGGTAGGCGCGAGCTCTGCAGACTTGTATTCTGTCTTCAATGGTTGGAAAATCAAGAAGGTAGCGCATCGCCCTGCATGCTGTATCTCTTGTACATCCAAGAATAATGCGCATAGCTTCATTCTGTATCCTTTCCATCCTTTCTATCTGCTTACGGCTGAGAGTCAGGATTGCCATCGCATACTCAAAAACAGACATGACCAGCCCTCGTATAGAAGACATAGATGGCGCTGCTCACAGTTTGCTGCCGCCATCACCCGCATCGCAGCCAACCCCCGCTTGGCCTTTGTTATCACCTGGTCTATGTGCTCATTATAAGCAAGGCTTCGATCAAACCGTATCCCCAGGTAATTCATTGCCTGCGTTCTTTCCACCGTCTCTGAACACAGATTTACAGTTGGTGTTGGAGTGTTGACAATATGATTATTCAACGAGAACCAAGTCACTGTTGCCTTTGTTGGGTTGACCATTGCCCCAGCCTCAACACACCAAGTACTTATGCGATTGAGTTCGGTTTGTAGTTCCACAGCAACCTGATCTCTATCCTTACCCTGGCGATTTACTAAAACATCGTCGGCATATGACAATGTCCTACCAGGTCCAGTGATCTGCTCACTGGTGATTCTCACAGTGTAGGCGTTGAACAGTACCGGAGATAATGGTGTTCCCTGTGGTAGGCCAGGCTATATTGTTGTTGGTTCCGACGTCAAACTGCCACATCTGAAAACTTCTTTTCTTTGGAAGAGGGCTGCAGCGATCCAACTAAGGAGGAAGGGACTTATTTTGAGTTCAAGAAGCTGAAGCATTAAAAAATCCAATGGTACTTTGTTGTACGCGTCCTATGTTGAGAAGTTGTTCGAAGTACTGTTTCCATCTAATTAGGATTTGTTGTTGTTCATTTATTGGTTCTCCATTTTCGCTGTTAATTATTTCAGTTGGGTCAAAGGGTTCTCTTCTGGTTCTCATTGCACTTATCTTTTTATAGAAGTTTCTAGGTGCTGGGTTGTTGGTTTTATTTATGGTTTCTCCATACTCCTCCAAGTCTTTTTGATTTTCTCTCTTTACTATTCTATTCACATGTATTCTCGCTATTCTATATTATATGCAAGCGCATTCCTGTTTGCTCTTCGACCACTTTTTATATTTTTCCTTATTGTCTTTTACAGCTTTCTTTACTACTGCGTTCCACCAACTTGTTATTTTCTGTATCCGTGTTTTGCCGATATCCGCTTGGGTCAGTCCGTTTATACTTCTTAGTTTTTCTACGAGCAGTATGAAGATCCCCTACCGGCTTGCTAGGCTTGTCGCAGATTTAGGACACAAATCTGACCACAGGGAGTCCTTCCCCTATGGCGAGCCATATCCCCGTTAGCCCATGACCTCGCGGTCATGGTTTCCCAGTCTGCACCACGTGGAGGTGGGGTTGACTTGTGTAGTCTGCGGGTCATCGGCAGGCTACTAATTTTCACTTTTCACCCCTACTGGGGGAGGCTATCCGATCCTAACCCTGCTGGCTGTTCTTTGTTAGACACTTTTAAAAGTTAATTGCATATCCTTTACAGGAAGTTTGCAGTTAACACCAGCATTCTTTGCTGTTATTGATGTCTTGGCAAGTTTATGTTTAGTAGTTTGCCATTGCTTTCTGAACGACCGGCTACCATACCATTTCGTTAAAAAAACCAGCGTAACGTGGTCTGCTGCTAAATTTAGCGCAGCTGTGTTTCTAACGCGGTATGCGGGATAACGAACTGTGTCCTTATCGCCTTCGCCACGGAGACCGGTTTGTTTGGCACTGAATTAGTTAAATATACGAGGGCGAGTCAATAAGTAAGTCACACAGTTCTGTGGGATGGCATGTAAATGTAGTTGGTGTTTTCTACAGGTGTCATTACGTGACAGCAACATCGAACTTTATATTCCCGTTCCCGCAGAAGTCGGATGTGTCGGCCTAACGGCGCAAGAACGCAGCTCTGCTGTAAACAGGCACAACGCAATCACATCCGAAAAAAAAATCCGGATGAACGAAGAAGAAGATATTCCCGCTCGTCAGGTGGCGCTAGGTGTCTCATACGCATGCGCAGCGCATAAACAAAATGGCGACTGTACTTACGGAGTGTACAACCAAAGAGCAACGTGCTTTTGTGCGTTTTTGTGTGGGAAAAAAAGGACTGCCTGCAAAGGACATTCATAAGGAAATGCTTCCTGTTTATGCTGACAAATGTTTGTCCCGTAAAGCGGTGTATAGCTGGGTAGAAAACATCCTTCTTCGCCTTGTGTCCAAAAATTCAAGGTTACGTCATCAGCAGGGAAAGTTATGCTGACAGTGTTCTGGGATTGTCAAGGCATGCTTTTAACCAATTTCAAGAAGAAAGGTGACAATGTGAATTCTTAATGGTACTGTGAAGTTCTATCGATGCTTCTTGATGCACTTCGAAGAAAACGTCCAGGACTGCTGACTAGAGGAGTGTTGCTTCTTCGTGAAAATGCCAGACCACATACGGCTCGATTAACTCAGGAGAAAATTAACCAACTAAGGATTGAAGTTCTGGAACATCCACCTTACAGCCCCGACTTAGCACCTAGCGATTTCCACCTTTTTTTAGTCCACCGAAAACCCACCGTGGCGGGAGACATTTTGCGAATGACGCCGAAGTTGAGTGTGAAGTGATAATGTGGTTTAGAAAACAGATTTTAGTAAAGCTCACAATCTACTTCTCGTTTATTTGGGTGATTCATTCATTGTCTTTAGAAAACAGAGCCAGTTTGGGAGGATTGATAAAACGATGAGATAATTGCATCAATGTTGGTGTGTTGGTGGAAATTATGTTGAGAAATAAAGGGACAATGTATGTATAGAAATGAACTGATGTCAAGTTGTTATCATATTTAGTTATTTTTCTACAGTAATTTGTGACTTACTTATTGACTTCCCCTCGTACCTAGACCACTACATCTCCATTTTTTTCAGTTCTCGCTCTCATAAACAACGGGATGCGTTAGCCAGTCTCAGGCCAACTCTCTTTAGTCGCTCCCTACATCATGTAGTGTTACTGTTTTTGCTTTCCTTACGGGGTCTGGTAACAGGCGTCAGTGTGCTTTATTTTCATTTATCTGCATTCTTTTATGTTTTCTCCACTTCTGCAAATTTTCTCAGTAAATCTGGATTTAAAAAGATAAATCTGAAAGGGAATCTTTACATAGAATGTCATTGAAATTGAATTTATTCAAGCATAAACTATTGCATCAATCTAGAGACTACATGTCCATCAATCTAGACACTACATGTCCACATGTCTACTCTAGTGTAGTCGACACACGTGCTGCTGCTGCTGCTGCTGCTACTACTACTACTACTACTACTACTACTACTACTACTACTACTACTACTACTACTACTACTACTACTACTACTACTACTACTACTACTACTACTACTACTACTACTACTACTACTTTACATTACATTACATTGGCACCTTTCCGTCTTGACAGACGATAGTTTGGTACATTGTGCTTCAAAAAGACTTAATAACTGTCATATGGCAATAACTACGATCCATGGCGGTGGCGAGTGTGGCTGGTAAGGCCAATTCTTGCTGCAAATGTTTGCCCACAGTAGGTGCATGTGAAAACATGGTCATTTCCACCATTTTGCACCATCTTACGTCTCTCACGCTCTGTGTGTGCTTTATCTGCAATCATTTTTTCCTTTGTCTTTATTCCATTTCTGATAGTTGCCCTCCATGCAACACGTTCAGCGGCGACGTGCTCCCATTGTGCATTATCAATGCCTGTATCAATCATGTCCCGCTTACACACATCTTTGTATCGTAGTAGAGGCCGACCCTGAGATCTCCTACCCGTCTGTAATTCACCAAAAAAGATGTCCTTTGGTATTCTACCATCATCCATCCTCCTAACGTGTCCTATCCATCTAAGTCTACGAAGACTGAGCATGGAATACACCGTCACACAACCTGATCTTTCCAATACTTCAGTATTTGTGATTTTGTCTTGCCACTTAATACCAAGTATTCTTCGCAGACACCGCATATGAAAGCTGTTTAAACGTTTCTCTTGGCGTGAGTAAGTTGTCCAGGTTTCACTGCCATAAAGAAGAGTACTAAGGACACAGGCTTGGTAGACGAGGACTTTTGTTTTGGCAGTAAGCTTCCTGTTCTCCCAGACTCTTTTTGCTAACATGTTCATTGTTGTTGCTGCCTTGCCAATCCTGATGTTGATTTCCTGATCGAGGGATAATTTGCTATTTACCTCTGATCCAAGATATGTAAAATGGTCTACTATCTCCAGTTCGGCGTCGTCAATAAAGATTGATGGTACACCATGTGCACCTTGTGACATAATCTGTGTCTTCTTTTTGTTAATTGTTAAACCAAATTCAGAACAAGCATTGGAGAATGCAGATAGTAGATGTTGTAATTCTTCCTCAGAGTGGGTCGTAATCGCAGCATCATCCGCAAAAAGCAACTCTCTGATTAGTACCCTGCTAATTTTGGTCTTGGCCTTCAATCTCTGAGCATTATAGAGGCCACCATCTGAGCGTGAGTGAATGTATATACCGTCATCCTGATCACGAAAGGCATATTTCAGTAGAAGTGAAAAGTATATCCCAAAGAGGGTGGGGGCTAGTACACAACCTTGCTTAACTCCACTCTTGATTTCAAACTCTTCTGAAGTTGAGCCATCAAACTTGATTATACCCTTCATGCCTGTGTGGAACGATTCCACAATGGACAGAAGAGTTGGTGGACAGCCAATCTTCTTTAGTGCTTTGAACAGACCCTCACGACTGACCAAATCGAATGCCTTTGTGAGGTCGATGAAGGCAATAAACAGTGGCTGATTTTGTTCCCGGCATTTTTCTTGCATCTGTCGCAATGAGAATATCATATCAATGGTAGACCGGTTCTGACGGAAGCCGCACTGTGATTCGGGGTAGACTTGATCTCCCAGGACTTGAAGTCTGCGCAGGACAATTCTGGCAAATACTTTCCCAACAATACACAGAAGTGAGATACCCCTATAGTTGTTGCAGTCGCTCCGATCTCCCTTGTTCTTGTACAGCGTTATGATGTTTGAATCTTTGAAATCCTGTGGGACTTGTCCTTCTCGCCAGCATAGCTCTATTAGCTGGTGGATCTGTAGAGCGAGGGTGTCTTGCCCACTCCTGATCACCTCTATTGGAATCCCATCCTTACCTGGAGCCTTGCCAGATGCAAGCTCATTTATAGCACACTTAACTTCTGTTATAGTGGGAAGTGTGTCCAGGTGGTCAAGAGTTGGCAGGGCCTCTATGGCGTTGAGGGCATCATCCGCTAGCTTGGTCTCACTTGAGTAAAGCTCTAAATAGTGCTCGACCCATCTATCCATCTGCTGTTTCTTATCAGTGATGATTTCTCCAGTCAAGGTTTTCAGCGGTGCACGTCTTTTGATCATTGGACCACAGGCTTTCTTTATCCCTTCATACATGCTTCTGATGTTTCCCTTATCACTTGCGATTTGAATGGACTCACATAACTTGATCCAATAGTCATTCGCACACTGCCTGGCAGCCTTTTGTACATCCTTCCTCGCTTGCTTCAGCTCACTCAGAGTGTTACGCGTTGGTCTTTCCTTGTTTCTTAAGAGAGCTATCTTCTTTTTATCAATCAAGGGCTGCAGTATCTGGCTGTTTGCCGCAAACCAGTCCTGCCTCTTATGATCCACAGTGCCGTAAACCCCTACCGCTGTTTTATAAATAGTTTCCTTAAGTTACTCCATTTATCATTTACTATACAATTTTCTGATGTATCATTGAAAGCGTCCTCAAGTTGCTGTTGAAATTCAAAGCACTTTCCAGGATCGTGAGTGTTAATAATATTAATCCTGGGGCTAGACTTGTGTTTAGCTGTGTAGATTCTCTTTGGTCTCAGTCTAACCCTTGCAACAACCAAAGAATGATCTGTATCACAGTCAGCACTGTGGTAACTTCGAGTTAATGATGTATGGTTCAGATGTTGTCTCCGTGTGATAATGAAGTCCAGCTGATGCCAATGGCCGGATCTTGGATGTTTCCATGTGACCTTATGCATCTCTTTTGTTTTAAAAAAGGAGTTTGTAATACATAGGTCATTTCTAGTGCAATGCTCCAGCAGCCTTTGCCCATTATCATTCATGCGACCGATGTTGTATTTTCCAAGGCACACTGGCCATGAACTCGAGTCCTTGCCCACACGAGCATTGAAATCACCGAGCATATAAATGTAGTCGGATTTTGGAACTGCCTTGATCGCAGAGTCTAGCTGCTCATAGAACGTATCTTTCACATCATCAGAGGAAGTGAGTGTCGGTGCATATGCAGTGAGAATGGTGGCAAATCCACAAGAGGTTGCCAAGCGCAGTGATAATAATCTTTCATTACCTCCAGCTGGGATATCAATCATTCCCAGTAGCGAATTCTTCACTGCAAAGCCCACACCGTGTTGCCTTTTTTCTGCCTGCCCTCTTCCCTTCCAAAAAAAGGTGTAATTGTT
>JACEFZ010015614.1:82500-95000 GCA_014155875.1 Cepaea nemoralis
ATTTGGGAATCGACTACAAATTGTAGGAAATATAAAGTGTTGCCATTGTGTGCAACTGATCCAATACCAAATAAAAAGTGGGTTTGGATCTAACACGAAGGACAATCAAATGAACAAGTGTTGTAATGTAAGTTTCCATTCACTGAGCATTGAAATTGGGGTAGGTACCGCGAAACAAGTCAAATAACACAACGACTCTAGTATGTTGTTATATCGCCCTTCAGCCAAAATGGGACGTCACATGTAATAGTTAATACAACACAATCCTTTTATGATCTTAATATAAGCATATTAGTTCTTTCTATAACAAGCAAGGCATCTTAGCTCAACTGTCTACTTTTGGTGTCTATACTCATTGTAATCTAGTGACATATGTCTTCATTACTGACTCCGTATGTTTTCCTTCACAAGACTCAAATAAATGTAAATAAAATCACGTCAGCTGAAAGTAATCAATCTACGGTAATTTGCTTGGTGTAAAATGAGTTAACACTTGTAACTAGCTGAGATTGAAAATGTTAAACATGGCCACCCATTTGGCCAGAGTGTGCTAAAGTATCACACTGTCTGTATCAACCAAAGGTCAGACTTGCAGACAAAATGTCGTGGGTTCCTGGTGTAGTAGCGATATATCGCACACATATACGCGACTTCCGCTATTATCGTCACTTGTCACAAGGGTGTGCCGTCGTGGCATCGATGTTTGATCGCACTCTTATAGGCTTGACATTTTCCCCCCTAAGATTTCTGTCGCGAAAACACGGAGGCTGGCAGGCACCCGTCCATTGATCATGCACGAAGACAGAATCAAATTAAGAACATGTACTGGCAGCGTTGGCGGATTTATTCCCGGGTCTAGCAGACAGGATGCGATCACTCCCACTGAATTATGGTGTTCTTGTTGGCAGCGCTCTTGTGTGATTAGTATGTCCGATTGTAGTTTAGTTAGTTGTAACTAGCAGTGGGTTTATAGTTTCATTTATTGTAACGAGTTCGTATTTTTATGTGATGGATTTGTTCAGTAAATGAGCTGCCGTGGTGTTTAGGTTAGCGCACTTGCTTCCCAAGTCAGTCATATGTAAGTAAAGCGGTAAAGTTACGGACGTTTTTCCGTCTTCAGGCGTAATGGATACTTGATGCCTGCCATATAGTTTTAATAGACTCATCGCCACTCGATGGGGTTTGTAGTCAATATCACACCGGCCACCTTTACTTCCCAGTATAATTCCTAGTACTAATTTGTTGTAAACAGTGTATTGTTTACACTTAGTAGGGAACTGGACAGGATGTCAGCGTGTATAGTGGCAAGTGAGCCCTTCTTCTTTCGTTTGCTTGAAATGTATCGCCTATATTTTTATTGTTGTATCGTGTATTCCAAATCCAATTCCAGTTCTTGAGACACATGGCCCCGTTCAACCGTCGACTTATCGATTTGGTTATAGTCGGGGCCCTTATGGTGTATCTCGTACTTTTTCTTTCGTAAAGAGAGATGCGTATATCTGTTTCCTGGCTTCTGATTTCTTGTCATTGTGTTCGTTTCATCCTTGTGGTTATACATGTCTGGACAGAGTCGCACACTTATTAAGGCCTGGCGTAATTGTGTACCCGCCTCGTCTAATGGTGTTGTTTCCTTCAGGGAGTTTTACCAGTTGTCGTCTCTCCTGGGGTTCCATCTATTACCCCGTCTTGGTCTGTCTTCGAATCTTCTTGGTCATCTCTGGTACCTTGTGTGGTGGAAGGTTTAATAGCTCGATCTTGGTGGAGAGTAATTTCTTCTCCTGGCCTCCGTCCACACTTGATCTTGGTCGCTGTCGTTCTGGTTTTCTTCCTCCTCTTCTACTTCTTCTTCTGTTGCTTCTTCTTCTGTCTGGGACTTTATATCTTCTGCTTCCGATGTCTCGTTCTTTGACTTGAGTTGTTCTATCTTTTCTCTTTCTTCTTGTATTTTTGTCAGAGTTTGTTCTGTCCCAGCCTTTATTGCAGTCATTCGAGCGACATCCTGCTCAATCTTCTGCAGTACTTGCTTTAGTTCGTCCAGGATGCGCTTAACGGCTGTTAGCCTATTTGCGTCTTTTGTGTTTTGTCTCGCTGTTCTTCGATGCTGGTGAACTTGGATCTCAGGTCCTCCAGTTGGCCTTCCAATTGTGCCTTGTCGCTCTTTGTTAGACGGGTTGTAGCCTAGTAACACCTCCTAATAATGTAGATTGGATTTGATGGCGATCTTTGTGGCTTCCTTGCTGTCTTGGTGGCAGGGGCAGCCGAGGTACCTGGTGCCACAATTGCCGTGACAGTTGGCGCACTTTCTGTTTGGGTTAGGCCTCCTGAAGTCCGTGTCGATGTTAGCTTGAGGGCACTAACTGTATGGGTGGGGTCCAGAGCAGTATCTGCAGACCTCCAATTTGCACGTGGCACGGGTGTGTCAAAACTTTTGGTACCTAGAGTACTGCAGCACTCTATGTATGTTGTTCTCTTGGAACTTATTATCTTCTGCCCCATCTGACTATTTGAGGGATAATTCGGTCCTCCGATGTGATGATGACGATTGTCTTTTGTAGTTCACTCAGTGGTTCACAGAGTTGATCTTCCACTGTTGTTTCTCTAGGCCAAAAGATTTGCCTAAATATGTCGTAAATCGGGGCAGTCTTGGAGTGTTATCTGATGTTATCTGCTGTGTGCGGCGCCAATTCAGATGTGCACATAGTAGG
Organism: Cepaea nemoralis; assembly: GCA_014155875.1. Lineage (NCBI taxonomy): Eukaryota > Metazoa > Mollusca > Gastropoda > Stylommatophora > Helicidae > Cepaea > Cepaea nemoralis. Next base: position 85,206 of record JACEFZ010015614.1, read on the forward strand.
CCCTTTAACCTGTAGACAATATGTTACAAATGTTAATGATATTTTAGCCCTGACAAACTAATATTTTGTAGACCCAGCCCGTCACAGTTTATAGTGTGAGCGTGTTTATTGTTGTATCATTATGATATTTTTAAAAATAAATTAACCAGCTGAGCCGGCCCGGCTTCGCCCAGTCCTTGGCGGGATCTACCTACCTACCTACTTACCTACCTACCTACCTACCTGCCTGCCTGCCTGCCTGCCTGTCTGTCTGTCTGTCTGTCTGTCTGTCTGTCTGTCTGTCTGTCTGCCTGCCTGTCTGTCTGTCTGTCTGTCTGTCTGTCTGTCTGTCTGTCTGTCTGTCTGTCTGTCTGTCTGTCTAGCTAGCTAGCTACCTACCTACCTACCTACCTATGTTCGTCCCTTTCCCGTTCCCGTTAAAAATATAGATAGAATAGAAGAATAGATAATTAGATTGATAGTAGAACATATGATTGGAAGAGATCTATCTTCATTCCAATAACTAAAAATTGCAACGTGAAAGTACTGAAAGTAAACTTACCAAGATATCTCGAACAGCCAATAAATGGTGGGCGGTGGGTTGACTGCAGAGTACTGCAAAGGATATGCAACTAACTTTCTCTCACAGAAAATTACATTTTTTTTTTTAAACGAACGAAAATCTTTATTTTCAAAGGGTTAAGAATTGGGCACGCAGGCCCGTCCTACATTCTGCCCTTCTTCTCTATTTCCTCTCATACATTCTTTCCTTCAACATCTCTTATGAAGCAATTCTTTGACAACAAAAGAACAATAAGCATTAAAACGCATGAAAAATAATCAATAATACATGACTCGTTGAGGCAATGTTTAACATGGGCATCATAAATACCCAACGTGGGTGTAACGTGCTATACATATGGAAATGTCAAAAAAAAATTACATTACATAGAAGAAAATAAACATTTAATTTGATGTGGAAAAGAAATAAAGAAGAGTAAAACATCTAATGTGCTGTTGAAGAAAAATAAAAAGATGATTTAGAAAATTTTCACGTATTTCAAATAGATGCATTATTTTTATGAAAACTTTGAAAATGTCTTAAAGATTTTATCATTATATATTATAACGCATATGCCTGTATATAACTGTAGATACACATTTTATAAAACTTTGAGAAAAATGCAACAATTATGTAAATTACATATATAAAATTTTTTTTTGTTGCGTATCACTTACGGGACGTTGCAGTCAACACCAGCATTTTCAGCTACTGTTGATGTACTAGGCAAGTGTTACGTTCAGTAGTTTGCCATTGCTTTCTGAACGACCGGCCCCTATACCTTTTTCGAAAAAAACCAGCACCACTGTGTTTCGAACCCGGGTATACGGGCTCACAAACCGCGTTCGCAAGCCCTTAGCCACAGAAACCGGTTAACCACAGAAAATATATAGCAATGCTACTAAATATTTATGTCCTTTGATATAACTTTTCTTTAGTTAAGTCCCCTTGCTATATATTAATTATAATGTAATTTAAAACATTAAATTTTATTACGTAAATAACTGTTTGTAAACTAACAAACTATACCAGTTGGTTGCCATGGATTGAGAAGAACATATGTAGAAAATTTCATCTCAATCGGATGGACCGTTCGCGAACGTAGAAAGGACATATATCCATACATACATTGTCTTTTATATATAGATATATATATATAACACCAAACCCCCCCCCCCCCCCCCCCCCCCCACCAAAATTAGCAGAAGTTAACGGACAAACTATATGTTGCTGTTTAATCTGTTTAGCGTGTTAGAAACTTATGAAAAATAAAACTGTATACATGTTATTTAAAATGGCTTCGGGCGGTTTTTTCCGGAACAGCGAATCACCTAATGTGACAAAATGACAATGGCTGAATAAATTAGTAATTAAAAACTCGTTCAGTAAGTGAGGAAAAGGTCGTCCCATTACAGATATTGCCGTAGGCTGTGAAGTAAAAGGCTGTAGTATATACTAGGATAATAAGCTGTCTTATATACAAGGTTAGTTAATGCATATCCCTTACAGGACGTAGCAGTCAACCCCATCATTATCTGGCTGTTCGTGATGTCTGGTCAAGTAGTTCGCCATTGACATAATTACATGGGCTAACCTTTTCGTCGAAGTTCCTTTACAGACTTTCCTCAGAAAATGACTCGGTACACGTTTTTATGAGGTTAGAATAGACCAGAGTAGTAGTGGATGGTAAAAACAGAATGTTGCCACTACTAGGGATTTTGTTTTTTGGAGGCGTTCGCTCGCTTTGAACCAAAGCGTAGTCCATACACACTATTACTAGCAGTGCTGGACTGAATTTTGTGTGTAGATTAGCTTTTCCTATTAAGTGTTCCTCACCATCAGGCGAACCCACTCAGACTTCAGAGGTACTTGTAATTTACGTCCCCAAGTCAAGGACGATAGGTCAAAATTTTAGTCCAACTGTCCGGTGTAGGGGCTGAACCCCTTACCTCGGCATCAGCACACCGGATGTTTAAGAACACGCGTTGTTATACATTCGGCCATGCTGACCTACTTACTGGAGATTGAACCCAGACCACTATCGTAGTAAGCACGAGCACTAACAGACAGTATTTGCGAATTCAGATCTGTTTAAATAACTGAATTGTTTCGTTTCTAATGCTCTTTGTTCCTTTGAGGATGATTTCCATTGCCAGCTTATGAGTGCTTTTGTATTATTTATTTATGATTAATTTTTGCTGAAAAAGCCACTTTGCGATAAGTTGTGTGTCATTCTAAATGGATTCAAATACTGGGCGATTAGTAGTGAAATTGTGAAGAAATTGGAGTCAGTGTAGAGTAGTTTTTTTTTGGTTTTTGTTTTAGAAGAGTGAACAAAATTAATGAACTGCGATAATGATATGGAAATGTAAATAATATAAAATAACACGAAGCAATGCAACTTTACAGAATACAATGACGAAAAACATAGGACATTGCGGCGACTAGCCTTCATCAGCAAGCACATACACAAAACACAACATATAAGCACAGGGAAGACACTACGATGACTACATTAAGGCATAATAACTGAATGAGAGGAATTTGAAGATGACAAAAGTGAGAAAACTGACAGGAAAATTTCAAATTGTGCAACTTAGATGAATGTTGAGAATATCATGGATAGATCACCCATCATTATTTCGCATACCACGTTCGTAACACAGCTGTGGGCGATTTGACAGCAGAACGCTCTGCTTTTGTTTTTAATCAATGGTATAACTTATAAGTTCTGGTTGTTCAGAAAGCAATGGCAACTACTGAACGTAAACTTGCCAAGAAATCACAAACTTGCTAAGAAATCACAAACAGCCAACAAATTATAGCGTTGACTACGATGTCCTGTAAAGGATATGGAATAATAAAGTCGTAAAGTAAAGAAGACGTATCAAATATCAAAGACAATGTCAACAAAAGTGGAATGGAAAACAGTTGCACTCTGTGGGAAAATGTAAGACACGAGAAGCACCGGAACTCAGAGAAGGATACTTGTGGAATGCAGAAACAACCGGACCATTCATGCTCGTAATGATATAAGCAACGAAAACTGTATCGGAGGTTAGCGGGGCCGAATGGATGAAAGCGCTCGCTCTTAAACTTCCGGTGTGCTGATGCCGAGGTAGCGGGTTCAACCCCTTCACCGGTCATCTGGACTAAAATGTTGACTTCTTGCCCTTGATTTGGGGACGTAAATCACAAATACCTCTGAAGTCGGAGTGGGATCTTCTTATGGCGAGGGAAATTGGTAATAGGGAAAGCTAGCCCACTCGCAAATATCAGTCCAGTGCGCAAGAAGTAGTTGCACTTGTATGCACTACGCTTGAGTTCAAAGCGAGCGAGCTAAAAAAAAACACACACCAAAGTGATAAAATCATGAAATGACAGAGAGAACTAGAGAATCATGGGCCGCCGGTGTCGGCTCTCAGACCAGGCACTTGCAGATGAAGAGTAGGAAGGGGAAGAAGAACAATCAGAGGAAGTGTGTGTGTGTGTGTGTGTGTGTGTGTGTGTGTGTGTGTGAGTGTGTGTGTGTGTGTGTGTGTGTCTATGTGTGTGTGAGATGAGGGTGGAAAGGGGACTAACCTTAGTGGGGTGGGGTGATGATTGGCTGACAGGAGTTGGATTCTGCTTGGAGCTCAGAAGTTACCAGGTTCGAATCCCTGCGAGCTTTTATAAGAACCATTGGTTGCTTCTGATCTCTTAGCCAGTAACATTGAATTCCTTGCCGTTTCGGATAAGGGAAAAAATAGGAGGCATTTTGTGCATGCTGCAGACGCTAAATATTCAACGACAGTCGAAATCGTAACAAAGTAGGCCTCATAGTCGCCGCTTTGACAAAATTGCCAGAAAAGAAAATCTACCCACGGGTTGATAGAACCCTTCACCTTGGATATATTCTGTCCAGAGGAAGTCAGTAAACAAAATAGTAAAGGACCCTTTCACACGCCTTGGGGCCCATTGGGGTATGGTACTTGCTCCATATTTGTATAGACCAATCTGCACATGAAAGATAATGTGGACATATCCCGCCAACCGCATTTACTTCCGATGATATTTTCTAGTACGCATTTTATGCTGGGTCGACCTGGGAATTTGAACACATGGTGGACAGGTCAGCGTCTAACCCAGTGTTTCCCAACGTGGGGACCCACGCCCCACAGGGGGGCAATTTGACTGTTAAGGGGGGCAATTCGAAAATGGAAGAAATCGGCTGAATATAACAAAATGGGGAGACTTGAGACTGAAGTTAACTAAATTGGAACCTGACATAAGATCTCTTTGCAGCAAGCATCAAGCGCAAGGATCTCACTAAATTTAAATAATAAATAATTACTAATAATTAAAATAATATAGAAAAATCTTTCATTAAAATTATTTTGTACTTGAATTTCAGTTCTCCATTATATGTTTTGAAAATTTACTTACTGTGTTTGCTCAATAATTACCTAGTGATTTCTTCCTAAAACCTATCATTCAAGTTTCTTTAGTGAACATTTCAATTTTTGAATATTAAAAATAATGTATATGTTGAAAGGGGGGGGGCATGGGGCGGGGGAGGGGGGCAATATGAATTTTAGAAATGCTTAAGTGGGGCATGGTACAAAAAAAGGTTGGGAAACACTGGCCACTAACCCGGGGCGGCTCCCAGATGAAATACAGCTCCCACAAATGCTGGGGTCAGACACAGATCTCACATACGTAACAGAGGCGCACAACCAATGTGACGCACCTCCCCCAGAAGAAAAAGGGAAGAAGCGCAATAAGCTTTTAAGAGATGCATATGTGGGAACCCAAAGAGCAATATATCCAAAAATTACAGTACAAACGAACGAACGGGCGAACGAGAGAACGAACGAACAAACTTTTTTTTTCAAAAGGATAAGAATTGAGCACGCAGGCCCGTCTGACATTCTGCCCGTCTTATCTCTTTCATCTCATACATTGTTTGATTCATACATTACTTATGAAGCTAATCTGAGACATCAACAACAGAACAATATGTATTAAAACGCATGGAAAATAATCAATAATACATGACTCACTAAGGCAATTTTTAACATGGCCATTATAACTACCTGAGGCAGGTGTAACCTGCCACACATATGGGATGTTTATTATACTTGTCGTTTGATCATTATTATTATTTTGGGGTTTTTTTTTCAGGGGGGGGGGGGAAGAGGGAAGGGCAGCATGTAGTCTGCACTGAGATAGTGTACGAAGCCATTGAGTTTACTGCACGCACTGAAAAAGATAAAAATAATATCAGAAAAACTTTCAATTGGCATTTTTCATGCTGATAGTGACAAAGCTTCCGTTCAGTGGGGTTTATTACATTCACCTATAGTCGCTGCAGGCATGTCACGAAGGCACCAAAAGCGAAGCAGGCTGGTATATCATATGCTGGAATCTGGTCGCATAATTTTCTTGCAGTTACTAAAAACCGTGGTAGCATCATGATTAAATGCAATTTTGTATCGATACAATGGTCGGGAGTTCAATTTTCAGTAGTAGCAGAACTCAAACCTCACCTGACCCAACCACCAACACCATCAGCAACACTATAACCGCCAATATAGCTTTTGACTCGACCCAGGGTTGGATTTACTATACTACAAAATACAAAATAGGTACGCGCCTGTTTGTCAGTCTTAGTCAGATATGACTGAGCTACCGTATAAAAGTAGACGGTACTACCTGCTTTCTGCTAGTGCCACTAAACCCGACACCACACATTGTGTTAACGACTTTGGGCGGTGGATTGCTATTGGAAGGGTACAAGCAGTATCCTAGTTTGAGGAAATACAACCTAATTACTAAATGTCATGGCAGGGCTGAGCAGGCCATAGCCTAGGCCGGCAACTGGTCTAGGATCGAAGCTCCGACATGCGGACAATTAGAGCATTGATTTACTGATCCGGCATCTTCTGCTGCTTGTCTTGTTCCAGATGTAGTACTGTTACCTTTCCTCTGCAGTAATCTAGGGAAGCCGAGAAAGGGATCGTGCTGCATGGGCAAAACATGGTCTCTACAATTCAGCACATACTTTGTGCTATGGAGAAGTATAACTCCATCTCTTGTTCCCACCACGAGTTGCAATTTTTATGACTTTTTTAAGCGCACTGTAACAACCTATCACCTGTCAAGACGGTAAAGTCCCAGCTAGTCACGTGCCAACGGCACACTGATCTTACCAACTGTCACGATGTTTTCTAGTGCCTCCCTCCAATCACATGACCAACGAATACTGCTTATCTCTTTTCATAGTTGGATAGAATATTCTACATTCATTAACCTCTTCCAGTCAATAGTTTGTTCCGAATAATACATGTGTGTGTGTTTGTGTGTGCGTGCGTGCGTGCGTGCGTGTGTGTGAGTGTGTGTGTGTGCAATGGTTTATTCTATTGCTGCGTCTCATAATGCAGAAGATTTGGCAAATATATTCATGGTGTTATACTTGTGCATTTATTTCGTATTTCGTGTTTGAATTTAAACACAGAAAATATCTGGCTATCAAAAGTGGCAATCAAAAACTGTCCAGAATATGAGGAATGAAGGCACTTTACAGGCAGTTTTTGCTGTACTTAGCGCTGCTCCGGTAACGGTAATGGCGTCTATTGCAATTTGCTTTTTAGAAAAGTGGTCCGTACAACTCCACATTAGTGTTCTACATCAGAGAGAGAGAGAGAGAGAGAGAGAGAGAGAGAGAGAGAGAGAGAGAGAGAGAGAGAGAGAGAGAGAGAGAGAGAGAGAGAGAGTAGAGTATAGCGAGGTAGCTATTACATCGTCTCTTTCTCTGTCTCCCCAGCGGGCAGGAATAATCATTAAGGCAAAATGAGCGCGTGCTTAGGTTATCAAGGGAAGGGAGCACCAGTGAATTCTCCACTACCTGATTGACCATGGATGATATGGTGGACAACTGCGAATAGTTCTTTCGTATATTATTAACATTTATGGTCACAGATTTCTTAATTAACCGAGGGTTCATTTTCTCAGTTGACTTATATTAAGAGGTGGGCTTCACATTAAAACCTGAAAAATGTGATAAAAATTACAATAACCATGGCATTGTCTTGTAACCTGTTAATATTGTTGTTAAGGAGTGTTAAGCATGTGACATCATGGTCGGCGGACGAACACGGTCACGTCTTAAGGACAGATGGTTTAAAGTTTATATATATATAAATATATATATATATATATATATATATATATATATATATATATATATATATATATATATATATATATATATCTTCTTCTTCTTCTTCAGCGTTCCAAGCCATTGAGGTTCTTTGCTGCAGATACAATCCGTCTCCATTCGTCTCTCTGGTTGACCTTCTCTTGCTAGTCGTGGGTTCCAAGTGCTTGTAGGATATATATATATATATCCTACAAGCACTTGGAACATATATATATATATATATATATATATATATATATATATATATATATATATATATATATATATATATATATATATATATCCATCTCTCCACAATATATATATATATATATATATATATATATATATATATATATATATATATATATATATATATATATATATATATATATATATATATCCATCTCTCCATCTCTCGCCACGTCTCTGTATCGTTGTGTGTGTAGTATCTTAAAATGTACCCACTTCTCTTATTTGTATTCATTGCATGTAATCAGCCGAATCTGTGTTGCTATTTGACAGACCTCATTACCATTTCTACAGCGTCCATCACAGAGTACAGGTTGCTCTCTATCGATTTGTGCTCTCAACTGCCCCCTTCGTTTATGTGAGAATATTCACCATTTGAAGCTTTTAAATATGAGTTATTAGCTCATTCTTATATTGTTTGTCAGCTCGGATCACCGAAAGCGTAGGAAAGATATTACATTCTATTATAATCGGGATAGTCATTTATGCTACAATATTTCTGTAGTGCTCCATCCATCAGTTTACTATTCGACCATTTATGCTACAATATTTCTGTAGTGCTCCATCCATCAGTTTACTATTCGACCATTTATGCTACAATATTTCTGTAGTGCTCCATCCATCAGTTTACTATTCGACCATTTATGCTACAATATTTCTGTAGTGCTCCATCCATCAGTTTACTATTCGACCATTTATGCTACAATATTTCTGTAGTGCTCCATCCATCAGTTTACTATTCGACCATTTACCAATGCATGACTTCAACATTTAGTGATATTCCTGACGCTTATTGCAAGCACTTAATTATCTGTTGGTTTTTCTGCATTTGGTGTTATTTTCACATTTTACAAATTAAGTTGTCATAAGTGAACGAAGATTAGTTAGTTAGGTGCATATCCTTTACGGGACGTCGCAGACAACCCCAGCATCGTTTGGCTGGTTGTGATTTCTTGGGAAGTTTACGTTCATAAGTTTGCCATTGATTTCTGAACGACGGGGACTCATACCTTTGTATGGAAACCAACGCAAGGCGGTCTGCTTCCAAATCGCCCGCAGCTATGTTTTGAAGGTGGTATGTGGGATTACGAATTGCATTCATAACCCCTTGCCACAGAGGGAACGAACATGAATGCGACATATTTCTGTGTGTATACTGCCAACATTTACGTACTTAAAATACCGTTGTAGATGTCCACACTATAGGGATATTATTTTGAATATATTGTTCTTTGGTTTAGGTTAGATAATCATGTTATGTCTCAATTGTTGACACTCGCTGTTGCCGCGGTAAAGTTTACCGTCCAGGAAAACACCGCCATCACCCAGGAATACTTCTTTGTGTAAACATGGAATCCAGCAGTGGCCACGATGACACCGCTCCTATTGTACGTAGAACTGCGTGTTGTATTGTAGTTAAATAATTAAGTTCGCATTTTAATATGTATACACTTTGATTCTTTGATTGTTCCTGGTGCAAATCTATTTCAGCTGTTTAAACATATTCAGTCAGTAATAGTGTGAGCTGTGTCGACGTGCTTGAAATGATAAGAGCCCTCGCTGTTAAACATATTCAGTCAGTGATTGTGTGAGCTGTGTCGACGTGCTTGCAATGATAAGAGCCCTCGCTGTTAAACATCCGCTTTGTGGATGGTGAGGTAGGCGACTCAACCTCTTTGACTTCTCGTTCAGAAAACAAAGGCAAACTTTTTTATTTTTATATTAGCACATACCTTTACAGGACATCGCAGTCAACACCAGCATTTCTACCACTGTGATCTCTTGGCAAGTTTACGTTCAGTAGTTTGCTATTGCTTTCTGA
>JACEFZ010015614.1:97500-220000 GCA_014155875.1 Cepaea nemoralis
GTAAGTAAGTATGTAAGTAAGTAAAGGAGCCTTGTGACACACATTGAGCGGCATTGGGCATACGGTTCTAAACTGACATGTGTGTATAAAGCTGTGGGCACTGGGTGTGTGATGTGATCAGTATTATTCCGTCCGCCTCTACTCCCCAAGAGATTTCCTGGTACCTGGTAGGAGCCTACGCCAATTTTAAAATACACGCCGATTCGAACCCATTACCATCGGGTGGGTATGTGAGCGTCTAGCCACAAAGCTACCGCGGCTTCCAACACTGGTAATGCTGCATGTAAAATTTATGATAAACAAATAATTCTTTTATGTGTTATGGAGTTATGGTGTTCTTCACAAATTGCATTTCCGGTAGCAGTAAAGTAAGGGGACATCACAACAGCTGGTACAAGGCCTTTTGTAGTATCTGCACTTCATCTTGCCAGGGCCAGAGGTGGTCATCCGAATGACACACAGGGATGTAGGACATAATGGGGTGGCTCTGACCCATGGGGAACCGCGAGTCATTATACAAAAGGAGACATCACTACAGTTAATTTCACGTAAGATAACATAACTGCTCCTCTCATAGCCTATTCCGTGTGGAATGTCTGCTGTCCACAGCCTTCCGTTTTGTGTGCTCTCATTCATTTTTGTTATACTGATGTTCCTGTATGCTGTGATGTCAAACTGTCCATGATCTGTTCTCCTGTTCTCCCCATGCCTTTCCTCGCCTGTCGTGACCTCACACTCTAGCTTTGCTCTTCTCGTGACCTAAGATAACACCCCCCCCCCCCACACACACACACACACACAAACACTGACACACACATTCGGTGGTGATAATAGCATTTTTTTCTCTTCAATGCTATTTTTCACGATCATTTTCAGCTTGTGTGTTGTTAGTATAAATATTTATTTGTATTAGAAATTAAGTTGCATGTCCTTCACAGGACGTAGCTGTCAACCCCAGCATTTTTGCTGTTCGTGATTCCTGGGCAAATTTTACGTTCAGTAGTTTGCCATTGCTTTCTGAACGATTTTATTTGTATACATTTATATAAATAATGTAAGAAAGAAATGCTCAAGCAATTGCTTGTTTCTGAAGAATATTAGTGACAAAAAACGCAAGACTGAAGTTTAAACAGAAACCAATCGTATCCAAAATTCTTAGAAATTTATGATAATTTTCAATATAAAATGAGATGCTGTATTCATTGGTTCATAATTGACTTTATAATGTATTTTTTTTTCCAGACTGCACACACTCAGGAAAAGAAGAGAAGGAAGCGACGAGCTTTGAAAATATCTCTCTACATCGTTGCTGGTATTCTTGCACTTGGAGTATTTTCTGTTTGGATTCTTTACAAAGATAATATTGAAGCCCTTCGTTTTGGTGAAGGATTTTTACTAACCGTTAAGTTGCGTTCGCTAGAAATAAAAAATAACAGAGGAGAGAGTGTTCTATATGGAGATTTAGGCCGTGACCTGCTAGCCACTCCTTACGATCACTGCTGGGATATCACGTATGAGTATTATGAGGATTCATGCCTTCACTGGCGGGAAAAAGCACGCCTTAAAGTAGTCAAAGATGATAACCTTACTTCCCCGTGTTACACCTTTCATTGGGAGGGTTTAGTTCCGGATTTCACAATAGAGGATTGCTTTTACTTGCAAGGTCATAATTGGTATGGGTACCTGACAAATGCAACCAACCCATGGCCCATTTCTGACTGTCGTTTGGAAGAAAGAGATTATAGCAAAGAATACCCACTGGAACAAACTGAACATGTAGTACCCATTTGGTATGGGTCACAAGGTGTAGTTATTTTCGTAGATGCTGGACATCATTTTGGAATATCATGGAATATCACTGACAAGCGCCAGTTATGCTTAAGTTCAAAGCCACAGCAGCAAGTTTACTTCAAACCGCTAAACATGCTACGCTACACAGTTTGCCAGGGGAAATCAATCAAGGACGTGTATAACATTTCCAGACAACACCGACTACACAAAGACACCGACGTTATTTCAGAGCAAAAGCATCAACAACACATCATGCCACACCCCATTTATGTTATACCCACAAAGAAGGACTTGTCTGCGTTGATAGATCTAATGAGAAGCAACGAGTCCAGGTGTAGTTTAATCGAGCTGTTCGACGAATGGGAAGGGGAATACGGTAATCTCAGTGTGGATGCAAATATTTCACAACTTGTCCAGGAAGTCATCCTGGAGGCAGCTAACCAGAGCTGTTATCCGGTTCTGCCCGTCTCGCCATTCTTTAGCTACAAGTCACAACATTTTAAGCACGGAGTTAGCAACAATTACTTTATCAGGGACAGACAGAACTTGGTTACGAGGATGGTTATGTGGCGTGATCACGAGGGCGCAGTGTTGGATATATCAAATCCCAAGGCTCGGGATTGGTTTGTCGACCTTGTTAGAGAATTGGTAAACCATCTCGGTGTGAAATCTCTGAAGTTACTGAACATTAATCTTCCTCCAGATTCCAGGTTCATAGATTACAACATCAGCCAACTAGATTATCCCAGGTTATTCCACAGAGCTATGTCTACACTTAATATTTCTGTAACTTTGGAATTTACCACTGGATTCATTACTTCGCCGGTCTACATTCCTATTCGCATGAACTTCTTCAAAAACTTTGGCCATCGCTGCCTCAATACGTCCATACCCTATTCATTGGTGATGGGCATGAGTGGGTACCCCCTTCTCATTGCAGATGCAGATGACATAGTAGGCAGTTCCACAACCGAAGAGATGTTAACACTATGGCTAAAGGTGGCGATCTTCTTTCCACAGTTAAAGATTCCCTGTAATCAGTTGCTCTACAGTAATACAACGCAAGAGCTTTTTGAGGGGGCGTTACACCTCCGCAGCCATACGTTGTTGCCTTATTTATCTCAGGTATGGCAGGAAGAACCAGAGCTGCCTATCATTCGTCCTCTGTGGTGGTCCTCCCCAAATGACCCAGTGTCTCGAGTTATCAGTGATCAATTTTTGGTAGGTGATAAAATGTTGGTGGCCCCTGTTTTGTGTGAAAGAACTCAGAAAAGAGTTGTGTATTTACCTAAGGGCACATGGCGTGGGCCCGACTCGGAGCTGATAAAAGGACCCAGGACTATAGCCGTAAGTGTAATGAACCCTAATGTAACTCTATACTTCCGGAGGGAAGACGGAATTAATACTTAAAGCTACGACTGATTCAAAACTAAATGAAGAGTCATTTAAACACAAATTACAATGCCGAAACATTCAAATATTGTAACTACGGCCAAGTAGTAAAAGATAACCATAGCTGCATAATAGCAGTCTGCGAGTGTGAATGTGTCAACCGAAGAAACCCTGGATACAGTTTTGCGTGAATGTTAAAACATGATCTCTCTGTGATGCTTAAACCATATCTGCAAAACCAAAAACATTTTGCTTACTTTTGGTTGGCAGACAAAACTGAGCCCAGGATTTTGCGGAGTCGATCCGTTTTTGCTTATCTTGGCACGCTGGTTGGCAAACGTGTGAGCACATGATTTTGCGAAATCGAAGATCTTTTGCTATCATCGGAGGACAGCAAAAGTGAGAGCTAAGAATGTTACATAGTTTCAAAATTGCTCAACTTGCCTGGCAGGCAATAGTGATAACTAAAGATTTGGACGTAGACTAAAAGCCGAAACAAGTAGTTTTGATAATTTTACTTTTAACATGTTTCGTTGAACTTCAGTTGAGAAAGCAGACTTCATTGGAAGCTGGCCAGAAGGAAATCTGCCCGTACCGCTGCTTCATTGGCTTCCTGCGTAGTCCCAGGTAGAAATGCCACGACTTAACGGAACAAAAAATACGTGCAATTTACCATACACAAAAATGAAGAACGGTTTACTGAATCTCAACAACAGAATCCCTTTGCAAACAAAAAAAAAAAACATAAACACTATGACTGAACTATTTATGTTGCAGAAAGTTGTTATCTTATCGAAATAAAATGCTAGATCCGAAGGAATTAACGCATCACTATCAGTAGTTAAAGAAGCAACCGACAACAGTCTAAGATGACCACCACGGGACAGAAGGCGTTCTAGCAGTAACACGACCAGTCTTGGCGAATTCATTAACGCTCTATAACACAAAGTCAGGGCTGAATTTAGAGATAATGTGTTGCCCATGCAGCATGATCCCTCTCTCTTCCTGCCTAGTTTATTCCAGAAGAAAGGTAACACCTATATGTCTGGAACAAGGCAAGCTGCAAATACTCTAGCTGTCCGCCTGTCGGAGCTTCCATCCTATACCAGTTGCCAACCAAGGCTTACGGCCTGGTCTGCCCTGCCATGACAATGAGTCAGGGTAAGGCTTGTACTCTCCCAATTGCATTCCTCTGCTCGAAACCGTTGGCACAATGTGGGGGTCTCGGGTTTGGTAAGCGCCGCCCAACATCGGTGCTAACAGATTGTAGGGTAGTGCCGTCTACTGTAATACGGTATATATATATATTATAGAAAGCTGATCTAGGCAATACCAATGAGGTAAATGCTTAAAATGCTTCACTGCACCGGGTTTTATCCCGTAATAGCGAAGTGGTCAAGACAAATGCATTTAGTAAGGCTCCGGAACCTGATAAATTCGGAGAAAACCTGACAACTCTATCAGATTTTCTGTATGATTTTGTTTAATTTAAGTCTGTATGTGCCTGGCCCGAAGAAACTCGAAAGAAATCGTTGGAAATGTCGTTAAATTTACTTGTTTATTGCGGGTGTATATAACAATAAGTACTAAAAGGTCAAGATAGTCCCAAGACAAAGATACCTCATCTGTAAGATGGAAAACAGACTCACCAAACAAAGCTGCCATTGTCTCTCCTTTTCATTGTCAAGCACATATCCGCCATTGAATAGAAATGTTACAGACAGTAATAAGTAATAACATTCGTTGGATGGAAAGGAGAATAAACAGGTCTATGAAAAAAGAGTTCCATATTCAAGATGGTTGGTTATTAACTGATTCAGTGCCAAACGAAAAGGTAGTTTTGGAAAACATATGATGTATAATCAAATGAGCAAGTACTATAATGCAAATGTCCATTAGGGAACAGCTTAGGGTTATAATTCAAAACCCTGATATACCTGTCTCTAACCATTTGAGTTCTTATGATCACAATGGAGTCGATAATGCATGGGTTACAGCATTAAAGCCACTTTTTTCTAACAGCTTAATTAGGCTTAAAACTGAAAGCCAGTTAATCATCTCTTTGGGATGCATCCATCCATTCAGCGGGAATCAATACTGCTGTAGATGCTATTGTATAACTCCTGACTTCCCTCGATATATCCATATTTAACTGTTTGCACACCTTCGGTTCCTCATTGTCTTATTTGGCACCTTTCACAACTGCACGTCTGCGCCTCCTTCCCAACAACGAAAGGTGTGTAAAGGCCTAGCATCGGGTCATACCCAGACTTGATCTGTTTGTGTTTTAATGATATTACATTTTCTAAATTCATGTTCTTCTGTAGATCTGCTTGTGTTGTTCCTGGGGAAGATAAGTATAATCGAAACGTCATTCGTTGTGTTGTAGTATACTTATTTTTATTTTATTAAAAATAAATGTCCCTTTGTGATTTACGTTTGATGTAGTGGAATTCGTTTAAGGTATGTGAGGCATGTCTGCATTTAGAATCTCTCACTTTTTCGCAGGGGTCACTAATATCTAACTGTTTTTATTGCCTAAATGTCCATTCACTGAGCATTGAAATTTCGAGAGAGAGAGAGAGAGAGAGAGAGAGAGAGAGAGAGAGAGAGAGAGAGAGAGAGAGAGAGAGAGAGAGAGAGAGAGAGAGAGAGAGAGAGAGAGAGAGAGAGAGAGAGAATTTTGAAATATTGTTATCGGGCGGAAGCTCTGCACATGGTACACCACTGGATGTTGCTGAATGTGCAGTGTGCATGAGGCAACTTTTATTATGGCTGTCATCACCAACACCCATAAGGACCAAATGACTGTAGCATTACTTCTCGGTGGATGAATGTATAATAGGGTATCAGAAGTCCGTACGACACACCATTTATTACACCATCTCAACAGTCATTTCATCTCATCTGGTTCCTCCTGTACCTTGCGGTGTCGAGGTGAAGCATAAACAGCGGGAGAGTGTCCGTTTATGGGTTTCGTGTATCCAGATTTCCATAGACTCTGAAATTCCTTCTGTCCATCGTTTACTTTGCAGGCCTCTTTCTCTGCTTCCGTTTGGTTTGGACACCATATATAATTTTTGTTGTCATTTCTCACCTGTATGACACAAATATAATCTATAGTAATTGTTGCATATCTTCTACAGAACTATGAAATTAACGCCATCATTTGTTGGCCATTTACTAGGCAATTTTAATTAAGTAGTTTGCCGTTGCCGGCGGTGTGGCGAAGGTGTTACGGACACAAATCGTAATCCCGCATACCGCTTCGAAACACAACTGCGGGAGATTTGGCAGCAGACCGCTTTGCGTTGATTTTTTAAAATTAAATGGTATGCGTGCCAGTCGTTCAGAAAGCAATGGCAAACTATTGAGCGTAAACTTGCCAAGAGATCACAAACAGCCTCCCCCCCCCCCCCAAAAAAAAAAAAAACAATACTTGGGCTGGCTGCGACGTCCTATAAAGGATATGCAACTAACATTTTTTTTAGTTTGCCATTGCTTTATGAACGTGCGACGCCTCATACCATATAGATCACCGCAATGAGTTTTGCTTCCAACTCACCCACAGTATATTTTGAACACTCGACTCGGTATATCGGGCAGTTGTGAATCAGTTTTACTATCCCATTAGCCCCAATGCTGTTTATAGTAGTAGATTCTGATACATTTCCTTGTTTTGGGTCCAGTTTTTAAAATACAACAGAAAGTGTGCATGTACAACAGTTTCTGCATCATATATAAAGAGTAAATGTAATATTTGATAATTCATAATTAAATGTAATTCATAAATAAACTGTTATGATGTGAGACGCTCTTTCATGATGTTGCATGTAACTTTGATTATTTCTTCTTCACTTTCTTATTTCTGCCTCACATTATCGTATTAATTATACTGGGAAATAAAGCACATCGTCAGAACGGGAAAGTTGGAGGGTAGGAGAGGCAAAGGGAGACCAAGAGAGAAGATTCTGCACAATTAGACATCGTGGCATGGAGGAACATCAGTGTGGCGTGAAGAAAATTAAAGTCGAAAGGGGCCGGGTTAAATATAAACAAGATGAAATCTGCCTATGTAAGAAAGCCAGAGAATGGTCCACGAACCCCCCAGAATAGTATCAAGATAATTAAGTAACATATCCCCACGCTACATATATGAATAGAAAATGGGCTTTCCTATTAGATGGCGTCGTGAGTCTTAGGAAGTTACCGGGGCAAAGAGGAGTATACTTAACTCTATAAAGGAAGTTTGACCGCATGAATTCTCCTAGCCACTGGAAACTCACTCAAAGAAATATTACAATGTGTATAAGTCCCCGCTAATCACTGGTATCATGAAGGCTAATAGACTACAATGGCTGGGGCATATAGAAAGGATGGAAGACTGTAGGGAAACAAAACTCGCTTACACTCAGGAAATAAATGACCGTGGACCCTGAGGTAGACCAAGAAGACGGTGGAGAGATAATATATATATACAGACCTACAAGCACTTGGAATCAACGACTGGCAAGAGAAGGTCAACCAGAGAGACGAATGAAGACGGATTTTATCTGCAGCAAAGAACCTCAATGGCTCGGAACGCTGCAGCAGAAGAAGAAGAAGTATGTTGTTAGTCAGTTAGTTAGTTATTCGCGGTTCCAACTTCACAGCAACGGGTCGTCCCCATATTGCCCCGTTCCTGTGCCAGTGAATATCACACAAAATGCTCCTTGTCAGAATCTTGCATTCAGCAATAACACAGGCTCGTAATCACTAACAGATGTGATACCAACACTGTCACAGAATGACTTTACGTGACACACTGTAAATACAATTCAAACACTTTATTCACACTTCTCACTCATCACAACCATTACATGCATCGCGCAATTACAATAGCGATGCCATAATACGATCAATAGATATATAAATGCAATGTATACAACTCACAAGCGCACAGTCTCCTATACTCACACAGACTTTCTCTCTATTGGCGTTCATACACACAAGTCATACGAGCACCATTCAATCCGTCTGTCCCGTATAACAGTCCTAAGCCGTCTGGCGCTACCACTGTGAGTTCTCGCTAGTCGGGGTTGTGTCCCTGCGTGGACTTCATGTCCTACGCATGCACCGACTGACCATTCCTGTCACAGCGTGGTTAGTGTCGCTCACAGGTGGACCTGGCCGTAATTGCCAGGCGTCGTTGACGACGACGCGGTAGAACTGGTGGGGAGATTATGACACTCCTCACTGCCTATGTGAACAATGGAATAGACAGGAGTATCGGCAAGCCAACAGCTCGCACAGGTAATGTGTATGTTGTAACAAATTGCAACAACCAATAATGCTGAACATAATCAACAAATAAATGGATTCAAACTCTTGGTTCATTTAACAACTCTTCTTCTTCTTCTTCAGCGTTCCGAGCAATTGAGGTTCGTTGCTGCAAATACAATCTGTCTCCATTCGTCTCTCTGGTGGACCTTCTCTTGCCAGTCGTTGATTCCAAGTGCTTGTAGGTCTGTACATGTATTATCTCTCCACAGCCTTCTTGGTCTACCTCGGGGTCTACGGTCATTTATTTCCTGAGTGTAAGCGAGTTTTGTTTCCCTGTTATCTTTCATTCTTTCTATATGCCCCAGCCATTGTAGTCTATTAGCCTTCATGATACCAGTGATTAGCGGGGACTTAAACAAATCATAAATGTCTTTGTTACTTCTTCTTTTCCACTCTCCACTTTGTGTATCCCTAATGGGTCCAAAGATGCGTCTTAAAATTTTGTTCTCAAAGGTTTGTAACAAGGCTTCGTCTCCTTTCGTTGTACTCCAGGTTTCAGAGCCATACAGCACAACTGGTCTGATCAGTGTTTTGTATATTGTGATTTTGGTGTTACGAGATAGCGCCTTTGATGTTGTAGTGCGTAGTATATCTTATTTCCAGAGTTGATTCTAGTTTGTATTTCTTCCCTTATGATGTTGGAGCAGTTGAAGATTGTACCCAGGTATTTGTATGTTTCCGTTCTTTTAATGGTCATATTATCTATTTGTATGTGGCCAGAGTTTTTAGCCATTCCGTCTCTTGAAATTACCATATATTCTGTCTTATCTTGGTTGATAACCAGCCCCATCTGTTGGGCTTTTTCCTTTAAGTGAGTCAATATTTCCAATGTCTTTTGTTCACTTTGCCCTATAATATCTATATCATCTGCATAACCAAGCAGCTTGGATGTTCCTCCAATATCACATTCCTCCTTTACCTTCCTTACAACTTTCTCTAGAGCCAGATTGAAGAGTAGCGGCGATAGTGCATCACCCTGTTTCAAGCCAGATGTTATTTGGAAGGGGTCTGATTTCCTGCCTTTATATGTTACTATATTATAAGTATCTTCCATGCATAGTCTGGTCATGTTGATTAACTTCCTTGGTATTCCAAATTCCTGCATAGCATTCCATAGACTATTCCTATGGACACTATCATAAGCCTTTTTAAAATCCACAAAAATGTTATGGAGATCTCTTTTATATTCCCAATGTTTCTCGGCTATTTGTCGTAAGATAAATATCTGATCTATTGTTGATCTGTTTTGTCTAAAACCCGCCTGGTAGTCACCTAATATGTCTTCTGAATATGGTTTTAGTCTATTTAGTAATACTGCGGATAGTATCTTATAGCTTGTGGACAGTAGTGATATTCCTCTATAATTTCCACATTGGAACTTGTCTCCTTTCTTAAAGATAGGTATCAATAATGACTCTTTCCAGTCATGGGGTAATTCTTCTGTCCTCCAGATTTTTATTATTAGTTCGTATAGCTTTAGATGTAATGCATGGCCACCTGCCTTTATAAATTCAGCAGCAATTCCATCAGTCCCAGTTGCCTTATTGTTTTTAAGTCGTGTGATTACATATAGGATTTCTTCAAATGTAGGTTCTTCAATTTGTGGTTCGCATGTTAGAACCTCTTCCTGTGGGAGAATTTTACTTGGAGCTTCACAATTTAGTAATTCAATAAAATATTCTTTCCATGTGTTGCACATTTCCTCATTGGTATTTATCATATTCCCATTTTTGTCTTTTAAACCATATGTGTTTTGTTGGTGCCCTCGTTTCATTGACTTCAGTTCTTTAAAAAATTTTCTGGATTCATTTTTCTGGTGATTAGTTTCCATATCTTTGATTATATTACTCATATATTCTCGCTTCTGCTGTCTGACTATTTTTGTAGCCTCTTTACATTCATTTCTATAATGCTCTTCCTTTTGGATGTTATTGATGTCATTTAACCATACATGTCTGGCATTCTTCTTCCTAATGACTGCTTCTTCACATTTTTGATTGAACCATCTGTTCTTTCTATGCGTGGTTAACACACCGAGACATTCTTCTGCGGTAGATTGAATTGTATTCTTGATGTTCAACCAAGTTTGGTCAACGCTTTCCTCCAAAGGGTTTTGCAAAGTTTCAAGTTTACATTTTATTTCATCTGTAAATTTCTCTTTGACTGTAATGTCTTGTAGTTTTTCTCTGTTATATGTTGGGTGTAATCTTTGTAATTTAGTATAGAAAGCTCTCTTAAGTTTTATTTTAAATTTTGCTCCAACGAGGAAGTGGTCACTGTGGCACTCAGCTCCTCTATAACTTCTGACTTGCTGTATGTTTGATGCATTTCTGTTGTTAATTAAAATGTGATCTATTTGATTATAGGTTCTCTTGTCACATGATTTCCAAGTTTGTTTGTGTATATCCTTTCTTTGTAGTCTGGTACTGCTAATCTGCAGTCCTTTGGCTTCTGCCAGGTTGATGACTCTCCATCCATTATCATTTGAAGTTGTATGTAGGCTTTCCATACCGGCCACTTTTTTATTAGTTTGCTCTCTACCTATTTTTGCATTGAAGTCTCCCAGCACAATCAGGATGTCCTGTTTGGGGGTTTCTTCTATGACATCTTCCAGATCATTATAAAAGTCTTCTTTAATATCATCTTCTTTCTCTTCAGTAGGTGTATGTACATTAATCATCGTTATATTTTTCCATTTACCTTTTATTCGTAATTTACTAATCCTGTCATTAAAAGCTTTAAAGTTTAAAACGTTCCCCCATAACTCTTTTTTGATGACAAATCCTGTTCCTAATTCATGTTTATTTTGGGTGTTTCCTCCATATATTATAATCATTCCATTTTGCTCTAAAGTACCCTCTCCTGGCCACCTTATTTCTTGAATTGCTGTTATATCCATTTGATATTCAACCAGCTCCCGGGTTAGTTCTTCGGCCGCTCCAGCTCGATATAGTGTCCGTACATTCCATGTTCCAAATCTCAAAAGTCCTTTAACGTTCCAAGGTCGTTGTCCAGATAAGTCAGTCCGATATCGAGGCTCATGTATTTGTTTCGTAACAAAGAAAGGTTTTTACAAAGGTGGGGATGTTAACCCCACGCTTCAACCCCCAACCTGGAGGACCAGGGTGTTTCTCTTTGTCTGTTCTCTACCCTTTGACCTGTCCGGCTTGGGAGGCCCTGCTGGTAGCTACGCTACCGCCGGCATAGCTCTCAGGGTCATTGAGAAACTCAAGCTCCCCCACCACGACAAGGTGGAAACACCATCGGGGGAGATTTAACAACTCTATTTGGGATATTTTTTTTGGGAGGGGGGGGGGGGGGTGCAGGAAGATCAGTGATCTTTTGTTGATGAAAACAACAAATATACTACAAACATGGTACCACCCCACATGACAAATCATTCCTTTAATCACCAAAAATCATGTCCTTAATTAAATCAGTATCCATGTTTTTCAATATAAATCAAACAAAGAGTTTAATATCTCTTGCGACAAATGTTGGTTCACTATCTAGTTGCTTCTAATAATAATGTTATTATGTCCATTGCCAGTAGGTTTCAGAAAGGGTTCCTGTGCTGGTTCTGCTGGAACATCCTTCTTCCCCAACTACCATATGAGAGCATGTTCAAATCTCCTGGGTGAACTGCAGATGATTCCTTCTGAATAACTAGTGTTGAAATTAGTAAAGTGTATGTGTATGTCATAAATCACAATTTGGCAAGTACTTAGCTTCTTAAACGAGACTCTCTGACGTTGATGAGGTTTGGAGGTTGGTAAAAATGGCGAGGATCCAATCTTAAGCTGTCCAAAGGCGACCACTCAATCATTGGTCGATGAAGAAAAAAAAACCACTCCCATGATAAATGTTCATGGTACCAACATCTCACCAGTCTTCCGCAGTCAAGCCAGAACGCTAAGTTTTAGGATGAAGACGAAAAAAGCCAAAACCCAATCACCTAGCTCTCTTACGAGAGTATAGGAGATTACGGAGAAGGGAAAAGTCGCTAACCTCTAGGCCAGGAAGCCGGCCAGAGAATTTAATGTGGTTCGAAGAACCATTAGCCGCCTTTGAAGGCAATTTAAAGAAACTGGCTCAGTGGCAGACCCGCCGCGCAGTGGAAGACCCAGGATCACAACTGCTGCTGAAGACCGCTTCATACGGCTGCGTCACCTTAGGAATCGATTTGCATCAGCGTCCTCCACAGTCCAGTCAATGCCAGGAGCTCTTCGAATTTCAGATCAAACGGTCAGGAACCGGCTGCACGACGCTGGTCTTTGGGCTAGAAGACCTTCAGAGGTCCTGCTCTTACGGGCCGGCATCGCCAGAAACGACTTTAGGGGGCGAATTAGCATCGTCAATAAAATGTAGGTACAAGTTTGCAATTGAAACTGCAATATTGATTCTTTTTTTTTTCTTTTTTTTAACAGTATACATTTTTTTCTGCCTGTATTCTCAAACAAAGTATTGCTTCTTAAGTGGCAGGTATCTTTGGAAAACCAAATACAAAGATTTTTCTCTCTTTTAAATGCGTTTTGTCTTAATGTTTTGCGCATGTAATCTCTCAGGAGAAAATAAAAAACGCTTGCATCATTCAGAAAGTGGCAAAAAAGTGCCTGGGGATTCATAGCAAAAGGAACTGGCTAATGTTCAGAGAGGCTTGCATCGATTCAGAGAGCGCGGGTTGTGAGACTTCGCTGGATATTTTCTCCGGGATACTGGTGTGGTTGGAAAAGAACAGGCAGACAGATTGGCTGGTGCCGCATCAATAAGGGGTGATTTGATGCACGATAAGGCAGATGTCGTGAAGGCCCTCTGGGAGAAAGTGATTAATGCAGAAGAACAGATAGACTATCATAGTCTTGTGTATATCTCTTACCGGACGTTGCAGTCAACATCAGTATTTTTCAACTGCTGTTGATGTACTAGGCAAGATTACGCTCAGTAGTTTGCCATTGCTTTCTAAGCGACCGGGTCACATACCCAGTAAGTTACCAACGTGACGAGAACCGCTACCGATTCTCGCGCAGACTACTCACGAGAATATACGAGATTACGGAGAAAGACGTTAATTCCTAGGTCAGGGAGACTAGCTATCATAGTCTAGATCTAGGAAATTACCCGACATACAGATTCGAGAATTCAAAATCAGCCGCAGACGAGTTGGAAGACGCTTTGCGTTGATTTCTATAATAGTGTGTCGGTTGTTCGGAAACCAATGGCAAACTACCGAACGTAAAAATTACCCGGTAAATCACAAACAGCCAAACATGCTGGAGTTGATTGCGGCGTCATGTAAAGGACATCCAACTAACTTTATGTAATAACAGAAGATGGCAGAAGTGAAACAGAAATTAACATGAGAATTGATCAGCCAAATTACATTGAAAAACTTGAAAAGGGTGTTATAATCTAGAGAATAAACAAGACCTCAAACGGTGAAAAGTCAAATCTTATATATAAATTGCGATCTCCGTCTGTCTGTCTGTCCGTATGTCCTTTATGCGCTCGCGAACGGCCCATCCGATTGAGATGAAATTTTCTACACGTCTTCCTTTCTTTCCAGTGCAGCCCACTGTCGTATTTTTTTTTCTTCTTCCTCCTCCTCCCTCCTCCCATTCCCAAAATACGTAAGTAAATATATGATGATGATGATGAAAGAATCCCCGAACCAAAACGCTAGGGAAAGGGAAGAAAATGACGTGACTACACAGAATCGTCACACGGCAATCATCATCATCATCAAGTGCCGTGCCGGCTGGCGTAGGCGTTCAACTCTGCTGCTGATATATATGCCTCCATGCCACGGCAATATCAATAACAATTCATCTTTTTATGTGTAAGGAAGTTATCTACAGTCGTGTAGAAGGGAAAACAATCAATGGAAGGACCGAAATCACAGAACCTAGACGAGTATGAATTCGGAATGGCGAACTCCCTCCTCCTCTCTTCTCCTGCTGCCTCTACCTCCTCCCCTCCTCCTCCCTCCACCTCCTCCTCCACCCTCCTCCTCCCTCCTCCTCCTTCTCCCTCTTCCTCCCTCTTCCTCTCCCTCCTCCTCCCTCCTACTCCTCCGCCTCCTCCCTCCTCATCCCTCTAACTCCTCCCCTCCTCCCTCTACCTCCTCTCCTCCACCCTCCTACCTCCTCCCCTCTCCCTCCCTCCTACCTCTTCCTCCTCCCTCTACCTCCTCCCCCTCCTCCTCTCCCTCCTCCTTCTTCCCCTCCCTTCTCCCTCCTCCTCCCTCTCCTCCTCCTTCTTCCTCATCCCTCCTTCTCCCTGCTCTCCTCCTCCATCCTCCCTTTTCCTCCCTCTACCTTCTCCCTCCTCCTCCCTCCTCCTCCTCCTCTCATCATTCCTCCTCCTCCACCTCCTCCCCTCCTCCTTCTACCTCTTCCTCCATCCTCCTTCTCCCTCCACCTCCTCCCTCCTCCTCCTCTCTCCTCCTCCTCCCTCTCCCTCCTCCCCCACCTGCGTTCTCCTCCTCCCTCCTCCTCCTTCTCCCTCCTCCTCCCCCTCCCTCCTCCCCCTCCTCCCTCTTCCTCCTCCTCCACCTCCTCCCTCTCTTCCTCCTCCTTCACCTCCCTCCTCCATCCTCCTCCTCCTCCTCTCCTCTCCTCCCTCCTCCCCTTCCCCCTCCGTCTCTTAATCCCTCCTCCTCCCTCCTCCTCCCTCCTATTCCTCCTTACTCCTCCTCCTCCCTCCTCCTCTCTTCCGCCTACTCTTCCTCCCTCCTCCTCCCTCTTCTCCTCCTACCTCCTCCTCCATCCTCCTTCCTCCTCCTCCTCCTCCTCCCTCTACCTCCTCCTCCTCCTCCTCACATTCCTCCTCCTCCCTCCTCCTCCTCCTCCTCCTTCCATCCTCCTCCTCCCTCTTCCTCCTCCTCTCTCCTCCTCCCTCCTCCTCCCTCTACCTCCTCCCTCCTCCTCCCTTCACATTCCTCCTCCTCCCTCTTCCTCCTCCTCCCCCTCATCCTCTTCCCTCCTTCTCCTCCCTCCTCCTTCTCCCTCTTCCTCCTCCCTCTTCCTTCTCCCTCCGCCTCCTCCCTCCTCCCACTCTCTCCTCCTCCTCCCTCCTCCTCCCTTTCCCTCCTCCTCCCTCTCCTCCTCCTCCTCCCTCCTCCTCCTGCGTTCTCCTCCTCCCTCCTTCTCCCTCCTCCTCCCTCTTCCTCCTCCCTCCTCCTTCTCCTCCCTCCTCCTCCTCCCTCTTCCTCCCTCTTCCTGCTCCCTCCGCCTCCTCCCTCCTCCTACTCTCTCCTCCTCCTCCCTCCTCCTCCCTCCTATTCCTCCCTACTCCTCCCTCCTCCTCTCTCCGTCTATCTCTTCCTCCCTCCTCCTCCTCCCTCCTCCACCCTCTTCCTCCTCCTTCCTCCTACTCCTCCTTTTTCTTCTTCTTCTGCTGCT
The DNA here is from genome assembly GCA_014155875.1 of Cepaea nemoralis. Classification (NCBI taxonomy): domain Eukaryota; kingdom Metazoa; phylum Mollusca; class Gastropoda; order Stylommatophora; family Helicidae; genus Cepaea; species Cepaea nemoralis. The sequence goes on from JACEFZ010015614.1 coordinate 113,406, forward strand.
GCCGCTGCTCCATTTACCCAAGTTAATTGTTGGGGGAATATGTAAAGATCTTTCAAGTGCTCTTTCTAATGCTTTTTGTAAGTTGGTCTTCGTTTATCTAAGGTTGTTCTAACCGCAACCAATAAATGATTAGACAGACAGGCAGACAGACAGACAGACAGACAGACAGACAGACAGACAGACAGACAGACAGACAGACAGACAGACAGACAGACAGACAGACAGACAGACAGACAGACAGACAGATAGTCGGGAACGGGAACTTATATGAATTAAATGAGATGCTCCCCATCAGGAGCTGGGCGAAGCCGGGCCGGGTCAGACAAACAGACAGACAGACAGACAGGCAGACAGACAGACAGACAGACAGACAGACAGACAGAGAGGGAAGGACAGACAGACAGACAGACAGACAGACAGACAGATAGTCGGGAACGGGAACTTATATGAATTAAATTAGATGCTCCCCATCAGGAGCTGGGCGAAGCCGGGCCGGGTCAGACAGACAGACAGACAGACAGGCAGACAGGCAGACAGACAGACAGACAGTCGGTAACGGGAACGGGAACTTATATGACTACTTATCTGAATTAAATTAGATGCTCCCCACTAAGGACTGGGCGATGCCGGGCCGGGTCAGACAGACAGACAGACAGACAGACAGACAGACAGTCGGTAACGGGAACGGGAACTTATATGACTACTTATATGAATTAAATGAGATGCTCCCCACCAAGGACTGGGCGATGCCGGGCCGGGTCAGACAGACAGACAGACAGACAGACAGACAGACAGACAGACAGACAGACAGACAGACAGACAGTCGGTAACGGGAACGGGAACTTATATGACTACTTATCTGAATTAAATGAGATGCTCCCCACCAAGGACTGGGCGATGCCGGGCCGGGTCAGACAGACAGACAGACAGACAGGCAGACAGACAGACAGACAGACAGTCGGTAACGGGAACGGGAACTTATATGACTACTTATATGAATTAAATGAGATGCTCCCCACCAGGGACTGGGCGAAGCCAGGCCGGGTCAGCTAGTGTTATATAAACTCAACACCACGTTATCTGCAAGCTCAATACGACCAAGCTACCACGGCTTTCTCCCCCAGAGCCATGAAATAGCACGCGCAATTAATTCATAAATATTGATTGGCACTCACAGAAACATGTGGACAAAGTGAAATTATAGGATACAGTACACTATAGTTGGAACAACTGACAGCTGTATGTACGCACAGCTTGGAACCTAGCATCTTCACACGCTTCGAGTAGCGGCAAACTAACATTGAGATATAGGGTGTATTTTTTCCTCGCCGGTGCTACGGACTTCGTGCACTAAGCTGAGATTCTCCGGACTCAGGCTTGAGTTAGGAGTAGAACGGAGAAGTTATGAGTTATACCCATGGGTCGTGATGTCGATCCGTGACTAAACTAAACATAGGGTATATTTCTTAACGTCTGGGGATTTTGAAAATATTGCCGTTCCAAGTTTTGTATTTGCCCTCTATGGAGTTCATGCAACATACTAGGTAAATACAAAACTTAGAACGGCAATATTTTCAAAAACCCCACAGTCATAAAAAATACACCTTGTACCATCCCTAGCCAGATTAATCACGAAACTTAGCTAACAACTGTGTAAGGTGGGCAACATATGTAGTCAGTCAATTTAACAGTATCACAAGTAAATACGTCCACGGACGATACTATTGTTGTGGCGTGGGGTGTTACGTCTCCACTTATTCTAGACCAAGTACTAGCCCTTGTCCTTCCCAGACAATTCCCAGGAAATTGACTGGTACATTTTTTATGAGGTTGAGTCGACCCACGGCCAGGATTAAACTATCCCGAAATTGTTGCGGATCCAACATGCACCACTATCTAGACAGGCAAGCGATAGTAACGTGGGTATCATAAATTTAAAGCGGCAGTAACAGGGATGTCACCAAGTTAAAGCGATTTTAACATGGATATCATAAAGTTAAAGCTATAGTAACACGGATATCACAAAATTCAGTCGATAGGAAAAGGGATATCACAAGTTCAAGCCATAGTATCATGAATATCAGTAAGTTCTATCAACCAACCTAACGTTTAAAAAAACAACAACAACCACACACGCACGCACGCACGCACGCACGCACGCACGCACACACACACACACATCACCCGGCGAATGCCGACCGGTCAATACCAACATAGGGATAGCACCAGATAATGGCGCGCTAGTGCTTGCTTGCTTGCTTGTGTTCGTTGGCTTGAGCTCCAACGTGAAGTCCTGTATGTCAGATGAAGACATCCTGTTGTCCAACATCAGTGTGATGTCATACAGGACCTGAGGTTTGCGTGAGTATCCGTTGTCCCATGTCTGGCTTATTGGTGTGCAGACTGGTGGTTCCTCGCCGTACAGGCAGACACTCTCCGACTTCGGAGGAATCGGCGATCCTACTGACTTTAGCCAGGACCCCGAAGGGACCTGTTGCCCAGGACGCTCGACGAGGACGCGTCAACAGGTCTTGGCCAGTATATAACCCGACCCTGGTGCCTTGGAAACACCTCTGCGTCCCGGCGCGCTAGTGTCATGGCTAGAAGGCTTCCCTGATTGTGTCATGAGTGCGGGAGAATGAGACTTCGACGCACTTTTCTCTGTGCACGCAGACGTATAAAATGCGATGATCACCGGCACATAGAGGTTGTTGCTGGTAATGCAGTGTAACACATTGTCTTGTCATACAGTGTAACACATAGTCTTGTCATACAGTGTAACACATAGTCTTGTCATACAGTGTAACACATAGTCTTGTCATACAGTGTAACACATGTCTTGTCATACAGTGTAACACAAGTCTTGTCATACAGTGTAACACATAGTCTTGTCATACAGTGTAACACATAGTCTTGTCATACAGTGTAACACATAGTCTTGTCATACAGTGTAACACATAGTCTTGTCATACAGTGTAACACATAGTCTTGTCATACAGTGTAACACATAGTCTTGTCATACAGTGTAACACATAGTCTTGTCATACAGTGTAACACATAGTCTTGTCATACAGTGTAACACATAGTCTTGTCATACAGTGTAACACATAGTCTTGTCATACAGTGTAACACATAGTCTTGTCATACAGTGTAACACATAGTCTTGTCATACAGTGTAACACATAGTCTTGTCATACAGTGTAACACATAGTCTTGTCATACAGTGTAACACATAGTCTTGTCATACAGTGTAACACATTGTCTTGTCATACAGTGTAACACATAGTCTTGTCATACAGTGTAACACATAGTCTTGTCATACAGTGTAACACATAGTCTTGTCATACAGTGTAACACATAGTCTTGTCATACAGTGTAACACATAGTCTTGTCATACAGTGTAACACATAGTCTTGTCATACAGTGTAACACATAGTCTTGTCATACAGTGTAACACATTGTCTTGTCATACAGGGTAACACATTGTCTTGTCATACAGTGTAACACAAAGTCTTGTCATACAGTGTAACACATAGTCTTGTCATACAGTGTAACACATTGTCTTGTCATACAGTGTAACACAAAGTCTTGTCATACAGTGTAACACATAGTCTTGTCATACAGTGTAACACAAAGTCTTGTCATACAGTGTAACACATAGTCTTGTCATACAGTGTAACACATAGTCTTGTCATACAGTGTAACACAAAGTCTTGTCATACAGTGTAACACATAGTCTTGTCATACAGTGTAACACAAAGTCTTGTCATACAGTGTAACACAAAGTCTTGTCATACAGTGTAACACATAGTCTTGTCATACAGTGTAACACATAGTCTTGTCATACAGTGTAACACATAGTCTTGTCATACAGTGTAACACAAAGTCTTGTCATACAGTGTAACACATAGTCTTGTCATACAGTGTAACACATAGTCTTGTCATACAGTGTAACACATTGTCTTGTCATACAGTGTAACACATAGTCTTGTCATACAGTGTAACACATAGTCTTGTCATACAGTGTAACACATAGTCTTGTCATACAGTGTAACACATTGTCTTGTCATACAGTGTAACACATTGTCTTGTCATACAGTGTAACACAAAGTCTTGTCATACAGTGTAACACATAGTCTTGTCATACAGTGTAACACAAAGTCTTGTCATACAGTGTAACACATAGTCTTGTCATACAGTGTAACACAAAGTCTTGTCATACAGTGTAACACATAATCTTGTCATACAGTGTAACACATAGTCTTGTCATACAGTGTAACACAAAGTCTTGTCATACAGTGTAACACATAGTCTTGTCATACAGTGTAACACATAGTCTTGTCATACAGTGTAACACATTGTCTTGTCATACAGTGTAACACAAAGTCTTGTCATACAGTGTAACACATAGTCTTGTCATTCAGTGTAACACATAGTCTTGTCATACAGTGTACCACATTGTCTTGTCATACAGTGTTACACATAGTCTTGTCATACAGTGTAACACAAAGTCTTGTCATACAGTGTAACACATAGTCTTGTCATACAGTGTAACACATAGTCTTGTCATACAGTGTAACACATAGTCTTGTCATACAGTGTAACACAAAGTCTTGTCGTTCAGTGTAACACATAGTCTTGTCATACAGTGTAACACAAAGTCTTGTCATTCAGTGTAACACATAGTCTTGTCATACAGTGTAACACAAAGTCTTGTCATACAGTGTAACACATAGTCTTGTCATACAGTATAACACATAGTCTTGTCATACAGTGTAACACATAGTCTTGTCATTCAGTGTAACACATAGTCTTGTCATACAGTGTAACACAAAGTCTTGTCATTCAGTGTAACACATAGTCTTGTCATACAGTGTAACACAAAGTCTTGTCATTCAGTGTAACACATAGTCTTGTCATACAGTGTAACACATTGTCTTGTCATACAGTGTAACACAAAGTCTTGTCATTCAGTGTAACACATAGTCTTGTCATACAGTTTAACACATAGTCTTGTCATACAGTGTAACACATAGTCTTGTCATACAGTGTAACACATAGTCTTGTCATACAGTGTAACACAAAGTCTTGTCATACAGTGTAACACAAAGTCTTGTCATTCAGTGTTACACATAGTCTTGTCATACAGTGTAACACAAAGTCTTGTCATTCAGTGTAACACATAGTCTTGTCATACAGTGTAACACAAAGTCTTGTCATTCAGTGTAACACATAGTCTTGTCATTCAGTGTAACACATTGTCTTGTCATACAGTGTAACACATTGTCTTGTCATACAGTGTAACACATTGTCTTGTCATACAGTGTAACACATTGTCTTGTCAAACAGTGTAACACATTGTCTTGTCATACAGTGTAACACATTGTCTTGTCATACAGTGTAACACATTGTCTTGTCAAACAGTGTAACACATTGTCTTGTCATACAGTGTAACACATTGTCTTGTCATACAGTGTAACACATTGTCTTGTCATACAGTGTAACACATTGTCTTGTCATACAGTGTAACACATTGTCTTGTCATACAGTATAACACAAAGTCTTGTCATTCAGTGTAACACATAGTCTTGTCATACAGTGTAACACATAGTCTTGTCATACAGTGTAACACATAGTCTTGTCATACAGTGTTACACATAGTCTTGTCATACAGTGTAACACAAAGTCTTGTCATACAGTGTAACACAAAGTCTTGTCATTCAGTGTTACACATAGTCTTGTCATACAGTGTAACACATAGTCTTGTCATTCAGTGTAACACATTGTCTTGTCATACAGTGTAACACATTGTCTTGTCATTCAGTGTAACACATAGTCTTGTCATTCAGTGTAACGCATTGTCTTGTCATACAGTGTAACACATTGTCTTGTCATACAGTGTAACACATTGTCTTGTCATACAGTGTAACGCATAGTCTTGTCATACAGTGTAACACATTGTCTTGTCATACAGCTGTAACACAAGTCTTGTCATACAGTGTAACACATAGTCTTGTCATTCAGTGTAACACATAGTCTTGTCATACAGTGTAACACAAAGTCTTGTCATTACAGTGTAACACATAGTCCTTGTCATACAGTGTAACACAAAGTCTTGTCATACAGTGTAACACATAGTCCTTGTCATACAGTGTAACACACAGTCTTGTCATACAGTGTAACACATTGTCTTGTCATACAGTGTAACACATTGTCTTGTCATACAGTGTAACACATAGTCTTGTCATACAGTGTAACACATAGTCTTGTCATACAGTGTAACACAAAGTCTTGTCATACAGTGTAACACATAGTCTTGTCATACAGTGTAACACAAAGTCTTGTCATACAGTGTAACACATAGTCTTGTCATACAGTGTAACACATAGTCTTGTCATACAGTGTAACACATAGTCTTGTCATACAGTGTAACACATTGTCTTGTCATACAGTGTAACACATAGTCTTGTCATACAGTGTAACACATTGTCTTGTCATACAGTGTAACACATTGTCTTGTCATACAGTGTAACACATTGTCTTGTCATACAGTGTAACACAAGGTCTTGTCATTACAGTGTAACACATAGTCTTGTCATACAGTGTAACACATAGTCTTGTCATACAGTGTAACACATAGTCTTGTCATACAGTGTAACACATAGTCTTGTCATACAGTGTAACACAAGTCTTGTCATACAGTGTAACACAATAGTCTTGTCATTCAGTGTTACACATAGTCTTGTCATACAGTGTAACACAAAGTCTTGTCATTCAGTGTAACACATAGTCTTGTCATACAGTGTAACACAAGTCTTGTCATTCAGTGTAACACATAGTCTTGTCATACAGTGTAACACATTGTCTTGTCATACAGTGTAACACATTGTCTTGTCATACAGTGTAACACATTGTCTTGTCATACAGTGTAACACATTGTCTTGTCATACAGTATAACACATTGTCTTGTCATACAGTGTAACACATTGTCTTGTCATACAGTGTAACACATTGTCTTGTCATACAGTGTAACACAAAGTCTTGTCATTCAGTGTAACACATAGTCTTGTCATACAGTGTAACACATAGTCTTGTCATACAGTGTAACACATAGTCTTGTCATACAGTGTAACACATAGTCTTGTCATACAGTGTAACACAAAGTCTTGTCATACAGTGTAACACAAAGTCTTGTCATTCAGTGTTACACATAGTCTTGTCATACAGTGTAACACAAAGTCTTGTCATTCAGTGTAACACATAGTCTTGTCATACAGTGTAACACAAAGTCTTGTCATTCAGTGTAACACATAGTCTTGTCATTCAGTGTAACACATTGTCTTGTCATACAGTGTAACACATTGTCTTGTCATACAGTGTAACACATTGTCTTGTCATACAGTGTAACACATAGTCTTGTCATACAGTGTAACACATTGTCTTGTCATACAGTGTAACACATTGTCTTGTCATACAGTGTAACACAAAGTCTTGTCATTCAGTGTAACACATAGTCTTGTCATACAGTGTAACACAAAGTCTTGTCATTCAGTGTAACACATAGCCTTGTCATACAGTGTAACACAAAGTCTTGTCATACAGTGTAACACATAGCCTTGTCATACAGTGTAACACAAAGTCTTGTCATACAGTGTAACACATTGTCTTGTCATACAGTGTAACACATTGTCTTGTCATACAGTGTAACACATAGTCTTGTCATACAGTGTAACACATAGTCTTGTCATACAGTGTAACACAAAGTCTTGTCATTCAGTGTAACACATAGTCTTGTCATACAGTGTAACACAAAGTCTTGTCATACAGTGTAACACATAGTCTTGTCATACAGTGTAACACATAGTCTTGTCATACAGTGTAACACATAGTCTTGTCATACAGTGTAACACATTGTCTTGTCATACAGTGTAACACATTGTCTTGTCATACAGTGTAACACATTGTCTTGTCATACAGTGTAACACATTGTCTTGTCATACAGTGTAACACATAGTCTTGTCATACAGTGTAACACAAAGTCTTGTCATTCAGTGTAACACATAGTCTTGTCATACAGTGTAACACAAAGTCTTGTCATACAGTGTAACACATAGTCTTGTCATACAGTGTAACACAAAGTCTTGTCATACAGTGTAACACAAAGTCTTGTCATTCAGTGTAACACAGTCTTGTCATACAGTGTAACACATAGTCTTGTCATACAGTGTAACACATAGTCTTGTCATACAGTGTAACACATAGTCTTGTCATACAGTGTAACACATAGTCTTGTCATACAGTGTAACACACAGTCTTGTCATACAGTGTAACACATAGTCTTGTCATACAGTGTAACACATTGTCTTGTCATACAGTGTAACACATAGTCTTGTCATACAGTGTAACACATAGTCTTGTCATACAGTGTAACACATTGTCTTGTCATACAGTATAACACATAGTTTTGCAACGCAATGTAACACAGTCTTGTAATGTAATGTAACACATGGTCTTGTAATTCAATCTAACACATAGTCTTGTAATGCAGCGTAACACAGTCATGTAATACAATGTAACATAGTCTTGTAATGCAATATAACGCACAGTCTTGTAATACAATGTAATACATAGTCTTGTAACGCAATGTAACACATAGTCTTGTAGTACAATGTAACACATAGTCTTGTAATCCAATGTAACACATAGTCTTGTAATTCAATGTAAAGCATAGTCTTGTAATACAATGTAACACATAGTCTTGTAACGCAATGTAACACAGTTTTGTAATACAATGTAACGCATAGTCTTGTAATCCAGTGTAACACATAGTCTTGTAATTCAATGTAACGCATAGTCTTGTAATCCAGTGTAACACATAGTCTTGTAACGCAATGTAACACAGTTTTATAATACAGTGTAACACATAGTCTTGTAATTCAATGTAACACATAGTCTTGTAATTCAATGTAACGCATAGTCTTGTAATCCAGTGTAACACGTAGTCTTATCTTGTAGTATAACACATAGTCTTGCCATGTGGTACAACACAAAGCGTTGTCATGCAGTATAACACACAGTCTTGTAATGCAGTGTTTTGTCCTCTCTTATCTACTTCCTTATCTCATCTGTGAATGCCAATCAATACTTGGGGAGTTATCTCTCATATTCAACAGACACAATATTATTATGAAGGCCACAATTTCTCAAAAACACCCGAGTTCTAGTAAATTGTAGATCAATATTGATGCGATTTCTATTTTCACGATCACGTTTTTTTTTTCATGCTCATGCAGAAACTCTGATTTAGTATTTACAAGTGAAATCAATTTTAAACTGTGCAGCGGTGGCAATCATACATTTGTTTCCGCTGTGAAACTCCTGCAGGAAAATACTTCAAAATCAATATCATTCTGTATTTCAATCTGTAGTTGAACTACCACGAGTAACATGATTTCTATCGGGAAATTCAGGATAATTGTTGTTTCTGAGCCGTTCTGTGCAGACAGTAACATATGGTTGCAGTTATGACACAATGACAAGGATAACACCATACATTTTCTTCCAATTCTTCTTACGCGATCTACGTTTACCATGCGTCTGTTCATGGGGCATGAACACCATCAATAATAAGAATGACAATAATTATAATTGATATAACAGCAGCAGTAACAACAATAACAACAACAACAACAACAACAACAACAACAACAGCAGCAGCAGCAACAACAACAACAACAACAGCAGCAGCAGCAGCAGCAGCAACAACAGCAATAGCATATGCATTGTCTGTTGTGAACATACCCAGCGTTCACTGCTTTAAGTTGTTTTGCTTAAAATAACAAGCAGTTTTAAAGTAAAAAGAAAATGTAATGCTTTACGAGTCGAGTTTTACGACTGGAAGAATCATCTATGATATGAGATCTCAGTGTGTATAATCACCAGCAGCATCAAGTGCCTTTTACACAACTCTCATCCACTTGAACCGTGTACCAGTGTGTCTGCTGACATCTTTCCATGCCATGGTACAGACTAATCTCATCTCATCATGTTCCTCTTGTACCTTGCGGTGTTGAGGTGAAGTATAAACAGCGGGAGAGCGCCCGCTTATGGGCTTCATGTATCGAGATTCCCATGGACTCTGCTATTCCTTCTGTCAATCGTGGTCGGCTCTTCTTCTGCTTCCATTTGGTATGTACATCATTGCTTTTTGTGTAATACTGTTAGTTGGTAGCCTAGTTATATGGCCTAACCATTTGACATGCTGCCTTCTAATAAAATCTAGCGCTATAACCCCCACTTGGCACAGTAACATCTCATATTCTCAACTGCCGTCCCATAACGCTTTTCCCTTTAATTTACCCGACTGCTATAATAAAGTAACGGTGACGTAAACCGGCGTCTGTGGCTCAGCGGATGGCGAAAAATAGTTTCACAATTCCCCGACACACCAAGTCGACGATTCGTAATCAACCGTGGGCGATACGAAAGCCTGCTTTGAATTCAACGGTATGTAGCGTCGTCCGCCCATAAAACAATGATCAATTACAGAATGTAAAATTGCTCAGTAAATCACACACAAGCAGCCAATAAATGTTGGGGTTGATTGCAACATCATGTAAAGGACATGCAATTAACTTTTAATGTAATGAATATGAACCTTTTTCAGACCCTGATGCGTGTTGAGTATATGTTACTAGCCCTATATTTAGACCAGTGAGCACTTGGTGATGGTATGGTTAATATCGCGCCTGTTCTAGTTCACCACTTGTTCACCTCGTCGAAGCACACTTGTTCCTTCAGGGAGACTGTCACAGAATGATGATAGTTTAGTGATTCCCAGATAAAATTAAATGTAACATTAATGGCAATATAGGAGAAGGGTTAACGATCGAGTCGTTCAATCTGAGAGAAGGATAAATGGAAGGTTAGTGACCGAATATCAGAGACAGGTGTTCGCAGAGGTCAGTGACTGCCGATCTTATCGGCCGACAAGACGGAGACACGAATACATCGGAACGGTGAACCCGAAGACGGTGTAATCTCTTTGAAGTACGACGAGCGATGAACGAGGGAAACAGCGGAGGAACATAGTAGCGCGAGCAACTGACGTATACGTGATTTCACTGAACTTTTGATGTTACGGAAACGGCAAATGCGACTGTTGATGTATGGACATCAAACACTAACGAAGAACGGAAAGCCCAATATAAATAGTAGAAACTGGGGTTTCGGGTTTAGTGTGTGCTACCTAACGGGACGGCAAACTGGATTTATGTCTCCTGAAAATAGCAAAGAAATCATCCCGGGAAATGGGATAGAAGTGTTTGTGTGCTAATGGATTTCAATGCTTGGAGTATCATAAATTAATTATATAAGGTATTGTAACCTTAGAGGAATAGTAGCATAGGGATATAGATGTTTGTGCTTAGCAGTGCTTTCTATTAGTGAGTAGTTTAGACTGTAGTGCACTCATCTGTCTTATGTCTGAGTGTTCTTCGGAGGCTTATCATTATGGCCGGAGAAAGACACTCACATAAGAAGTAGTTTAAAGCAGACTAATATCACCTGATTGTATTATCCCACAGGTTTCATATATATTCCTGACCTGTTCAGAAAAGAGTAAAGATCTTAAAGTCACAGGTGCAGTGAAAGTATGTCACTATAGCAAATTCAACCTAAACAGTCAATAAGAGTGGGTGACATAAAGAATGGCAAGAAACAGGGTTTTGTGAACCCCAGAGAAAGAACTTTACGTTATAAAAGCAGAGTAATAGGGACAAATATAGTGCAATTAGGTAATCACCTAAAAGAAACATTGAAGAACACGAGAACATTTACCATAGAAATAGACATTTATAGACAGTGGTGATGTGTATTCAGTGGTGGACTATACGACCTTCCAAAACAGGACATATCTGAACTTCAGTGACTTACCTTTATTGGATTATATTTCTGATGATAAGACAGTGACAATTGTTTTTTCAAGAATTGGATTAAGTCCAGACTCAAGCAGAAGGGGAGCATCCAGGGTGAGAACGTTCCAATTCTATGTGTGATGTCCTATGTTTTGGTCGTATGATTATGCTAGAGGAGACACGGAGACGAATGTTCAAAAGTCCTATCTTGCACTCACACTAGCAGACACTACCAACTACATATACACATTCAATACATACAACTGACATAGTTTTCAACAATAAACAGGTTATTAATTTGTTGGAGGAAACTGTTGTCAGGGTATGTTATGAAGGAGAGAGAGAGAGAAAGAGAGAGAGATATAGTGTATGAAAGACGGAAGGGAGGAGTGTAGACAAAAGTCATTCAATACTCCCAATAGTATAAGGATATTAAAAGTGTGCTTGTCGAGTCCACTTTCCTCCAGGGACGACAAGCGACATTAAATGGTGGAGCGAGCGGGGTAATACATAATACCCTACATGAAATGGACAGGCATAACAGGGCGTATGCATAGAGGGGTACCTGCATATTGGCACAGGCATAGCGGAGTACCTGCATGTTGGGACATACTGATTGGAATATAAATATAAGTATACATTGATGACTTTTAATGGAAGGATGTCCATGGGATATATGGTGCCATTTCATTTAGGTTAGAGACATTACATTAATGTTGGGGACCTTACAGTGAGAAAGATTCGGACAGGGTGAATGTGGATAGGTGGTAAGACACATTACATACCTAGTCACACGGTCACACGTCTACATAAGTCTTTATCCTATATCTTCTCTATTGATGGAGAGATTGGTTGTATTGTATTGTGTGGTGTCATAGATAAAATATAAATTAGATAGACATAGATAATAGAGATTTATAATAGAATATATTTCTATAGTAAGTATTTCTTTACTGCCTTGAGGTGTCTTTACTCAACTTGCTGACTTACCTGCTTTAACTATGGCCACTCCCAAAATAACTACCGCCGAACTGATGGCAAACGGAGAGGAAATTGGTTTGTCTGGTTCGGACTTAACTGATTACATACAGGAAAGGGAGCGAGAATTTCGTCAAGCAGAAAGGGAAGATCGAAAGGCTCAGTTGGAAGCAGAAAGGGAAGATCGAAAGGCCTAGTTGGAAACAGAAAGGGAAGATCGAAAGGCCCAGTTGGATGCAGAAGAAGCCACAAGAATCAGAGAACATGGATACCGCATGAAAGAGCTAGAACTCAAGACACAAACTAAGGGAGAAATAGATGGAGTGGAAGGAAGTTCTTCTTCACCTGGTGCAACCCACATGAGTGGATCTAGCTACCATGCCATGAAGTTTCCCTTAGCTGTTTATGATGAGTCTAAAGAAAAATATGACAACTTTGCGAATCGCTTTGAGGCAATGGCAGTTGCTATGGGACTGGATAGAAGCAGATGGGCTCTTAAATTATCCCAGGCCTTACGAGGTTCAGGATACGAGGTCTACACACGCTTACCACCAGGACATGAAAATAATTACGAGGAATTAAAAGGCGCTTTGATGAAGCATTTTGAAATCACAGCACAAACGTATCGGAAGAAGTTTCGATCGTCTAGACGAGAGTCGGGAGAGCTATTCGCCACCTACAGTCTGAGGCTGAAATCATATCTCCAGAAATGGATGGACTTGGCAGAGTTCAAGAGGGACTATGAGAGTCTGGAAGAAATGATGGTGGTCGATCAGATGCGACAGCAAATGTCAGAACCACTGAAGACATTTTTAGGAGAACAAGGGGCGGAACGGCTGGATGTTGTGAATAAGCTGGCGGAAAGATTCGTAGAAGTCCATGGGGAAGCTAAAGAACCAATATACAACCACCAAAGGTCAGGAGAAACAAGAGAAAAAGAAACTATAAAACTGGGAAGGGAGAAAAAGTGGAACCTTATATAAAGACGTCACTGGAGAGTTCAAAGAAGGTGAAGGAAGGAAACCCGAGCACCTCGAATTCTCCAGCTAAACGACCGTGGTACGAGAAGTGGTGTTCAATCTGCAAGTCGCCCTCTCATAACACAAAGGACTGCAGATCGAAACCGAAAAGTTCTTACTTCGCAGCATGCAAAGTGACTCCTACGACGGTGATCACAGACAAGGCTGAGGTCGGCGAAGGAGCTAGGAACAAAAAGGACACACGGAAAGTTTGGAAGGGAAAATGGTGCACACACTGCCGGTCGAAAACACATAATACTGTGGACTGCAGATGCAAGGCAGAAGACGCCAATTGCATAACCAACCTCGAGGAATCAAAAGAGGAAGGCAAGGAAAAGGTCGAGGAGATGGAACACACTCAGGACCAAGAGAGGCCACCTGTGGTTGAACTGATTGAAGTCAATGGCCAACAGGTTGCTTGTCTCTACGATTCAGGTTTGGATGGGGAAGCGGTGATAGATGCCAGCCTGGTAAGCCCAGACCAACTAACAGGGGAGACCATAGAGATACAGCCGGCAATGAGGAGTGCTGTTACCATGACGCTGCCAATCGCCAAGGTGGAGATTAAGTCAAGGTACGTCACGGGCATTATTCCAGCAGCTGTATTATCGGACTCCTTATTTCCCATGATCCTTGGCACAAAATATGTCTTTTTGGGGATGCCCAAACAGCCAGCCCACAGAGGAGCCGTAACCAGTGGATCTCAGGGGAAGGAAAAAGAGGCAGAGACACTATGCGACAACTCAGAGATAGGAGAATTGCATACTGCCCAGAGGAAGGATACTACGTTGCATCCTTGCTACAGGAAGCTGCAAAGAAGTGCTGAGCCACCAGAACGGGGACAGTACTTTCTGAAGAATCGACTACTCTATCGGAGAGCTGGGAGAGGAGACAACCTGCACGAGCAGTGGGTGGTTCCAGAGACCCACCGTCCTCACATTCTTCAGAGTGGACACATCATAGCCGAGAATCGACATATGGGTGTCAGAGAGACATTGCAGCAAATTTCCGGCCATTATTGCTGGCCAGGAATGACCGGAGATGTACGCCGGTTAGGTGAAGTCTTGTTCAGAGTGCCAGAAAGCACCACCCAACAAGCGAATTAAGAGGAAACTAGCTCTTAAGGTGGAAGACAAAGTGGAAGTATGGGGTCCAGAAGAGACTAATATACTACAAGTAGGATGGAAAGGACCTTATCCTGTGGAAAAGGTTGTGTCCAAGAACATCTACAAAATCCGGATCGGGGAAGAGCAGAAAAATCTCCCTAGACATCTCATTAGGAAATATGAGGAGAGATCCGGGAGCAAAGCTTCGCACTTTATGGTGATGGCAGCCATTGGGACAAAGGTTACCAGTCCAGACGAAGACCAGAGATCGCCAGTACAACATAGGAGGGCCTATGGGACAGTACGTGATAGGTCAGATTTACCCAACGAAAGGAGGAGGGAAATCACACGTCAGGGAAAGGACAAGAGTGAAACCTTCAATAGTAACCAAGTTCAGAAGGGGTGGGTAACGGCGGGAAAGGCGAGAAATACCCAGGACTCCAACCGAAGATTGGCTGACCAGATACAATATCGCCCAAGATGGTCCTGGAAGCAAAAGTCCAGGAGGTTTGGGAAAGACGACTCGGTCCAACGCGGACGAGGTGGAACATCCCCAGAGGCAAAGCCGGGGGAAACCAAGAGGACATGGAAGCAGTGTTACAATCAGGATGGGACAATCCGTCTGTATTGTGAGCCGTCGCTGACGCAAGTCGAGAGAAGGTCGACCGGACGGACAGGAGCGATGAGCCAACACTAGTTTCAGTCATGAGTAGTATGGTAGGGTGTCTATGAGGTCGCCTACTGGATGAGGAGGTGAGCCATGTGAGGATCCAGTCATATCATCAACACGTGATGTTCATAGCTACTTCGGAGAAGCTCAACGCACGGTGGATGTGATGGGCGTTGTTGCTGCAACAGGACAACTTCACAGTGGAATACATCCTGGTAAGGAGAATGTAGGAGCGGATTTCTTATCTAGACATCCAACTTCAGAGGAAGAGGAATAGGTTGGTGGATCATAGGAATCAAAACTACATTGAAGAAGAGTCGACGCGGTCAACTCTCTTAAGAGGGGGCCTATGTCACAGAATGATGATAGTTTAGTGATTCCCAGATAAAATTAAATGTAACATTAATGGCAATATAGGAGAAGGGTTAACAATCGAGTCGTTCAATCTGAGAGAAGGATAAATGGAAGGTTAGTGACCGAATATCAGAGACAGGTGTTCGCAGAGGTCAGTGACTGCCGATCTTATCGGCCGACAAGACAGAGACACGAATACATTGGAACGGGGAACCCGAAGACGGTGTAATCTCTTTAAAGTGCGACGAGCGATGAACGAGGGAAACAGCGGAGGAACATAGTAGCGCGAGCAACTGACGTATACGTGATTTCACTGAACTTTTGATGTTACGGAAACGGCAAATGCGACTGTTGATGTATGGACATCAAACACTAACGAAGAACGGAAAGCCCAATATAAATAGTAGAAACTGGGGTTTCGGGTTTAGTGTGTGCTACCTAACGGGACGGCAAACTGGATTTATGTCTCCTGAAAATAGCAAAGAAATCATCCCGGGAAATGGGATAGAAGTGTTTGTGTGCTAATGGATTTCAATCCTTGGAGTATCATAAATTAATTATATAAGGTATTGTAACCTTAGAGGAATAGTAGCATAGGGATATAGATGTTTGTGCTTAGCAGTGCTTTCTATTAGTGAGTAGTTTAGACTGTAGTGCACTCATCTGTCTTATGTCTGAGTGTTCTTCGGAGGCTTCTCATTACGGCCGGAGAAAGACACTCACATAAGAAGTAGTTTAAAGCAGACGCATATCACCTGATTGTATTATCCCACAGGTTTCATATATATTCCTGACCTGTTCAGAAAAGAGTAAAGATCCTAAAGTCACAGGTGCAGTGAAAGTATGTCACTATAGCAAATTCAACCTAAACAGTCAATAAGAGTGGGTGACATAGCGAATGGCAAGAAACAGGTTTTTGTGAACCCCAGTGAAAGAACTTTACGTTATAAAAGCAGAGTAATAGGGACAAATATATTGCAATTAGGTAATCACCTAAAAGAAACATTGAAGAACACGAGAACATTTACCATAGAAATAGACATTTATAGACAGTGGTGATGTGTATTCAGTGGTGGACTATACTACCTTCCAAAACAGGACATATCTGAACTTCAGTGACTTACCTTTATTGGATTATATTTCTGATGATAAGACAGTGACAATTGTTTTTTCAAGAATTGGATTAAGTCCAGACTCAAGCAGAAGGGGAGCATCCAGGGTGAGAACGTTCCAATTCTATGTGTGATGTCCTATGTTTTGGCCGTTTGACTATGCTAGAGGAGACACGGAGACGAATGTTCAAAAGTCCTATCTTGCACTCACATTAGCAGACACTAACAACTACATATACACATTCCATACATACAACTGACATAGTTTTCAACAATAAACAGGTTATTAATTGTTGGAGGAAACTGTTGTCAGGGTATGTTATGAAGGAGAGAGAGAGAGAGAGAGAGAGAGAGAGAGAGAGAGAGAGAGAGAGAGAGAGAGAGAGAGAGAGAGAGAGAGAAGAGAGAGATATAGTGTATGAAAGACGGAAGGGAGGAGTGTAGACAAAAGTCATTCAATACTCCCAATAGAAGGATATTAAAAGTGTGCTTGTCGAGTCCACTTTCCTCCAGGGACGACAAGCGACAGAGACGCTGTCATCATTTGGTTGCGGCAGGTTCAAATCTTAGTGTGGTTCCCACAGTTTTCAATTTTGATATTGTCTGGAGTGTTTCCTGCAATCAATATTTCTTTTGATCTATTTCTCTGAGTGCAGATCAATACCTCTGAATCTATTTCTTCTTAGCCTGGGTCAAATTCTAGGTCAGTTACAGTTAGTTGCATGACATTGTAATCTACCCCAGCATATTTTTGGGTATGTTTGTGAATGACTAGGCAGTGTTTTTAAGTTCAGTATTTTGGCACTGCTTTCTGAACGACCGACGCCAATACAGTGAAAATAACGCTAAGCGGTCTACTTCTGAATCGTATGCGGCTGATTTAGAACCCTCGACACGCTATGTGCCAGAAGTGGGAAATGCGTTCACCGCTCCTTAGCCTTAACCTGGTTTTCACAGCTCCGTCAATCCAGGAGCATTGTATACCATTTCACATTCATCTCACACGTCTGTAAACTTCTTCTCCACGTTATCTGAACGAAATAATATCCCCGCCCAGAAGGGGATTCGCACGACCGAACATGGAAAGAGAAGCTCAACTCCAAACCAGGCAGTTTTTGTTTAAAACATTAACCTGTTCTGTCCTGGTGGGCGCATTAGGTAAGCTGATAGGGGACTGCGCTGACAATGTCATGAGAGCGTCCGAGAGAGGGCTGAACGGCAGCAATCGTCGTCCGCCAACAGAGGAAAAGACCGGCCTCCTATTACTCTGTGCATTTCAGGCCTACAAATGTGATGGCCTTATCACATCACAGACCAGTCAGTTCCTGCTTCGGGACACGTTTTTGTTTATTCTGTCTTGTTTATAACTTATCGTTTTACTGTCTCAAACTTTCGCCATGGACAAGGCTGATATACTGAATGCTCTACGACAGTGGTTCTCAACCGGTGGGGAATTCTCCCCTAGGGGGGAATTTTAGGGTTTCCAGGGGGGGGGGGGGAATGAAGATTATTTCACGATCGTGTTAATACATGAGCCGATTACTTTATATTGTTTTTCCCTCCATACTTTACGGTTCTGTACTCCTCGCCCCTCTGATATTCGTCTTATGACGTAAGTAGACCCACAAATCACGTTATATGTAGACGTCTAAACTTGTTCTAGTATGTGTTATTAAAGTTAGCTTCCATTTTTACGTATACTATGTAGGGGCAGGGGGGGGGGGAGGGGGAACAATTTATAGGGAGGAAATACGAAAGGGGAGGAATAACATTCTCAAAATATGGTGAAGGGAGGCATGGGCCAAAAAAGGTTGAGAACCACTGCTCTGCGAGAAGTAATTCGTTTGCGAGAACCAAGTGACGACTATGAATCTACAACCATGGCCAGACTTCGAGAACAGCAAGTTAAAAGAGGTGTAGCCAAACAAGAACACTATGCAAGAAGCCAAGGAAGATTAATAAACCGACACATAACTGTTGTCATTAGCTGCTACACGCTGCGGGATTTATTGAGGTGATCCGAGCACTTATGGACTGAATGGTTCCATGTACAGTGAGGATGTTTTGTCGACTAACCAACTGTCTCAAACTAACTGTTACATAAACCTGCTTTGTCATAATTTCTTCATCAACTGCTTCCGTCCATACATGTAGAACGGTACCTCTCGATTGGCAAGCAAACGTGTTAGCCATTGCGTTACGGCAACATCCGGTTAGAACATGTTCCAGTTAAATAATCTACTTACACCGTGGTAATTTTGTTATTTGGGGGGGGGGGGGGGGGTGCGGGGTGGAAGGCGCTCACTTGCTTTGAAGTCAAGCGTAGACCACACACACTACTTATACAGGGTGTATTTTTAATGGCAGTGTTTGAAAATATTGCCGGTCCAAATTTTGTAGTTACCTATTATTCAAAACAATGTTTTCCCGTAGTGAATTTGAATAACGAATACACAAAGAATAGATTGCACGATTTACTGCCTGGCATATTTCGCTGCATCTCGTCAGGTACAAGTTGTAGAATTCACACAACATAAAGTAAAATAACTAGATAAATCCTTTATGCTGAAATATACACATTTCGCACAGTAAAGTCAATTGTCTACAGCGGCAATTTTAAACTGACTAACGTGTCTTTCTGTTTGCACAAAACTGGCCTATGTAGATTAATAATTATGGCTTCTGCAAACTTTAACAAGCGACTATTTTGTGTGTTGAACAACATTCGAAAGGCACTGTCTCTATCAATCACATGGCCACTTTCCAACACATGCCTAGCAATTGATGATGCGGGAAGCTTCCGGTGTGTCGTATTCCCTAGGTCCCCATCGCCTGTGTGTAGTATCTTGTATGTGTTCAGCAACTCTGTTGTTCAACTGCCGCTCTATTCTGTCGATGTAGGTAGACTGGCACCTACATGTGAATTAGTAAATACAAATAGATTTGGCGTACAAAGGAACAGGTTCTTTTACTGCTGGAGTGGGAATAGGTGTCGTTCTGTACCTAATTACTGGAGACTTCAGGTCCCCAGCATGGCGGTTAGGCATTGAACCGCTACGGCCTCTGGAGTATTTATCTTTGGTTGGAGCTGCGGTTTGCATTTCGCATTTTCCTCATGTTGGACTGGTAGTATATGGTTCCGTCGCCCTGCTACTGAGTGAGTGCGTGGCGCGACTCTGTGAGTTGTGATATTCACGTCGAATGCTTCTACATGTCTGCTTTTGTTTGTACAGTGACCTGCATGTTCGGAACAATGGCTGCCGGCTGTTGCTGAATTGCCTGATTTGCCTTTTCGGTTCACGAGTGCATTTTTCATGAGACTCGTGGGAGTGTGCGCTGGAGCTACGGAGTTCGTGCTTAATGCGACGCTTTCGGCGGGTAGCCCTTCGGATAGAGACAGAGCCATGTGAGAAAACCCGGGTCAATGAGGTCTTTTAGGTGACTGCCGATTCCATCGAAGATGAACTGTGGTTTTCGTGGAGGACTTTTGTGTTGGCATTCTGACAGCGGCATTATGCACAGTGTACCTGTGCAGGCTGTTGGATTGCCGAGATTCCTGTGTGTTCCACTTTTCACATTGCACAGTGGGGAGCATTTTGTGTGATATTCATTGGCACAAGAACGGAGCATAATGGGGACGATCCATTGCCATGAAGTTGGAACCTCGACTAGCTAACTAACTAACTAACTAACCTAATAAGTTCAGTTGCAGCACATAATGTTCGGCCGACTGCTGTAATGAGCCGGTGCTGTAGATATTGCATTACGTCATCCTCTCGAAAGGTTAGCTGGATGAATACCTTGAGTTTAGGGACTGTAGTTTTGTCTGGTTTTGGCTTGGGCTGTTGGCAGTGGCGCTTTATAAAATCTGTGGAGTACCCATTCAGATTTAAGACATTCTTCAGAGTTTCAAATTCCTCTGTCAGCGTGTCTTGGGTGCATTTCTTCCTAGTACGGGCAAACAGGCTCAGTACTAAGTACATCGTACTAGACAAATGTGAAGCTCTGAGAATTTAAGAATTGGCCAATCCATGTTTCTTTGCGGTACACCGATCTTTGAATTGTGCCGTCTGCTCTACGTCTCATTAGAATATCTAGGAACGGCAACGCTTCGTTGTGTTCATGTTCCATAGATAGAGAGACATTTTTAAGCGCCATGTTCATTATGGCCTGGAACGATGTTGCTTGTAGCTCGTCTGTGGTGATAATTAGTATATCATCCACATAACGACGGTAGAAGACCAAGTTGTTAATGTCTGAGGTTCTCTTTCTTCTAAGTGTACCATGAAGATGTCCGCTAGAATAGGACTAAGAGGACTCCCCATGGCCACTCCGTCAATTTGGCGGTATTACATTTTTTTAAAGAAAATGTAATTGTATGTTGGCGGTACATAGTAATAATAGCATCTCCAGAATAGATGTTGGTATGCCTATTGTTAGTTGCTTGTCTTTAATGCGTTCACTTATTATTTTCACTGTCTTGTCTAATGGAACATTGGTGAATAGGGAGGCTATATCCATGGATGCAATGTGTTTATTATTTATGTCCATGGTATCCAATAATTCCACCATTTCTAATGTATCTCTGAGTATTTTTGGATCGAAGGACTATCGTACTAGCTGTAACATTTCAGCCAGCCATCTCGCCATTTGATGTTGTGCATAGTTAACTATGGACAAGAAAGGTCTTAGCGGGATGCCGGGCTTGTGAAGTTAGGGTAGACTACATCTGGGGAGTTTGGGGGCCACGCGGTGTGAGCGTTTTTGCAGTGGCCTCACTGATGAGTCCCGCATTCACAAGTGACTGGATCTCTTTCCTCATTTTTGCATCCAGGTCCTCTGACTTGTTTACGTTTTGATCTACCCTGAATTTAAATTCATCTGATAATATCTCTTCCATTTTACTCTGGTATTCTGACATGTCCATCACTCCCTTTATCTGGTTTCAGTATTACGAGGGTTTTGTTAGCTTTTAACGCTTTTAGAGCAGTAAGGTGTTCGTTGGTCAGCGGACATGTCTGTTTAGAGGGTGTTGTGCGATACTGGTGTTCTAAATCTACCAGTTTCTATCAGCCATCCGACCGAATCAGCAGAAGTAGGTGATAACTTACAGACTTGATCAAACAACATTTCAAATTGTATTTGCGACTCAATACGGTTGATGTGCTTGGGCTTTAAGAAGAATTTTAATCCGTATGCAAGGGCCTCAGTTTCAATATTGTTCAGTACGTACGACGATAAGTTCCTCACACATTTCTCTAGATTGTCTAGTACTAACGTTGTTATCGTTTCAGTGCTGAGTGATTTGTTGAGGCGAGCATTCTCTGCGATTTTCACCTATTACACTGTTTCATGTGTATATTTAAGCTTGAAGGACTTATCTAGTTATTTTACTTTATGTTGTGTGAACTCTGCAATATGTACCTGACGAGATGCAGCGAAATATGCCAGGAAATAAATCGTCCAACCTATTGTTTGTGTCTTCGTTATTCAAATGTACCTATTATGTTGCATGAACTTTACAGAGGGTGAATACAAAACTTGGACCGGCAATATTTTCAAACACTGCACAGCCATTAAAAATACAGCTTATAGTAGTAGCACTGGACTGAATTGTGCATGTTTGCTTCACGTGCCTGGACAAGTTTTCGTTGTGACTTGACCTTTTTCAAATAATTTAACTGATTCAGTGCCGAAAGATAACTTATCGCCAAATGCGACGTCCCATTTCTACAGAAGGGCGATATATCACCATATTAAGGTCATCGTGTTATTTTATTATTTTTTTATTCGCAGTATCTTCCGCAATTTTAGTTCTCATCATCATCATCAAGTGCCGTGCCGGCTGGCGTAGGCGTTCATGGCTCTCCATAGATCTCGGTCTTTGGTTTTCTGGATCAACTCTGGTGCTGATATTCCTCCATGCCACCGTCTCAATCCATCCAGCATCACTTCTCTTGGTCTACCTCTGCCTCTCTTCCCCTCGATCTTTCCAGTTGTTACGATGTTCTCCAATGCCTCTCTTCTCATCACGTGACCGAAGAAAGATGTTTGTCTCTGTCTTATTGTTGTATATAATGTTCTAGTTTCAATAGCCTGTTTCAGGCAGTCGTCGTTAGTTACTCTGGCAGTCCAAGGAATTCGCAACATTCGTCTCAGGAACCACATCTCTGTTGCTTCTAATTTCTTCTTAATTTGTTCATTTACGTTCCAAGATTCACTGCCATACAGCAAAACTGGTTCTACATAGCATTTCAGCACTCTCTTTCTTACATTCAGTGATAGTGACTTATTGCATAAGATACTCTTCATTTTCTGAAAAGCGGCTTTTGCCTGCCCTATTCTACTCCTAATCTCTGTTGTACATCTTCCATCTGATGTTATAAATGCCCCTAGGTATCTAAAATTATCAACTTGGTTAAGGATTTTCCCTTCTATTTCTATGTCACATTTTGGTGTCACCATTTTCTTTGATATTACCATTGTTACTGTTTTCTTGATATTCAAGGAGAGTCCTTTCCTTGCACTCTCTGTTACTACAACGTCTAATAATTGTTGTAGGTCTGTTGAATTATCCGCCACCAATACTGTGTCATCTGCATAGCGTATATTATTTATATTATAACCTCCAACTAGTATTCCTGGCATCTCTTTGATCTCTCTCATTATTACTTCGCTATACAGGGAGAAAAGATCTGGTGACAAGACACACCCTTGTCGTACTCCTAGCTTTATCTGTTCGTAACTACCCTCTTTATTTCCCATTTTAATTGCTGCTACTTGGTTCCAGTAAACATTCTTTATTATTCTTAAATCTTTTCCATCAATGTTGATATCTTCCAACATTTTAATCAGTTCATCATGTTTTACTTTATCAAATGCCTTAGTATAATCTATGAAGCACAAATATATGTCTCTCTGTTTCTCTATTGACCTTTCTATTAGTGTCCGTAATGTATAAATTGCATTGTTTGTGCCCTTTCCTTCCACAAATCCATACTGTTCTTCACTAATTTCCATTTTTATTTTCTTTTTGATTCTTCTCATTATGATTCTGAGTAGAAGCTTAGTGATATGGTTTATAAGGTTAATTGTACGAAAATCTTCACAATCAATTGCTCCTGGTCTTTTTGGTATAGCTATAAATAAAGATTTCAGCATATCACTGGGTAAATATCCACTGCTGTAAATATCATTCAACATTTTGGTTAATATATCTACTCCAAATTCTCCCAATACTTCTAATTCTTCTATTGTGATTTCATCTGGCCCAGCTGTTTTTCCTTTCTTCATACGTTTCATAGCGTCAGCGACTTCTTCTTTCAGAATAGGTGGACCTTCTAAGTTACTATCTTCTGTTAATTCTCCCCTTTCTCCTTCATATAATTCTCTTATATACTCATTCCACCTCTTCATTATAGCATCTTCCTCTAATATTATCTTTCCTGTTTTTGATTTCAAACACCCTGTATTTATTCTTATTTTTCTTCCTGTAAGCTCACTGATTTGTCTGTGCATATTTTTTGTATCTTTAATGGAATTTAATTCAATTTTTTTGCATTGCTCGTTTAACCAACTTTCTTTAGCCTTCCCACATTTATCTTTTATTTCTTTATTTATCTTAGCGTATTCTTGTTTGTCATTTTTACTCTGTTTTCTTTTGTCCATCAGTTTTAAGATATCTTCATTCATCCATTTTTTTCTTAGCTATTTTGCCTCTCTCCGGTAATACTTCTTTGCTAGTTTGATGAATGGAGTCCCTTAACATTTCCCATTGTTCATCTATACTCTGTATTTTAGTTATTGCATTGTACCTATTTTTCACAGTCACTCTGTATTGTTCTTGCATTTCTTTATCTATTTTCAGAACCTCTTTATTAAGTCTCATGTTCTTAACCATTTTTTTCCCTCTCTTTAATCTTACTTTTATTTGTCCACATAGTGGTACATGATCACTATTACAGTCAGCACCAGGCATTGTCTTTACATTAATTAAAGCATTTCTAAATCTTTTATTAATTAGTATGTAGTCAATTTGGTTGCGTGTTTTCTTATCAGGGCTTATCCATGTGTACAGTCGTCTTTTATGGTGTTTAAACCATGTGTTTCCAATTATCATCTCATTGATATTTGCCCATTCTATTAGCTTTTCCCCTCTTTCATTTCTTGTACCTAAACCATAATTCCCCACTACATCCTCCATTTTTCCCTTTCCTACTTTTGCATTAAAATCACCAAGTATTATTTTTATTTCTTGTGATCCAATTTGAGCCATCGCCATTTCTATTTCATCGTAAAAGTGTTGTATTTCTTCATCACTACTGCTTGCTGTTGGTGCATATACTTGTATAATATTTATGTCTATTGGTTTGCCTTTGATTTTTACCATAATAACTCTATCTGAAATACACCAGTATCCATTAATTGACTTGGCTGTTTTTTCGTCTAATATTATTCCTACACCTTTTTCATGTGTATCCCCTCCAGAATAAATTATTGTATGATTGTCAGCTATAATTTTGCCCGATCCCTTCCATCTCATCTCACTAACGCCTAGTATATTCATTTTCATGCTATCCATCTCTCCTAGAACATTGGTCAACTTTCCTAGCTCATTTAATGTCCTAACATTCCATGTTCCTACTCTAAATTTATTTATTTTAGTTATGATTTTGCCATCAGTAGCTGGATGACGGTCTGGTGTCACCTGTGGCTCATGACTGTCCCTACCGGACGAGGATGCCCTAAGACAGCCATTAACGTCCTTCACTAACTTTGATTTATGTTTTGCCATGAAGTCTTGGGAAGATAATGTGGTGGTTTCCCCTTGCCTTCCACATCCACATGGTGGTCTTTTACCTCTGCCTTTGACAGCCATTTCCGACTGTAAGGACAAGTGAGTGCCCTGCCCTGCTCAGCTGCAGAGTTGTCCACTTATTCCGGTGGATACTCTGTCCCCAGAGCTGTGTTAGCCACACCGTAGTGTGTTTCCATCCTCTACCGCGGGGAGGTGCAGTTGGGATTTTCCCTTCATAAAGTTATGGTCTCTGACCAAAACTCTCCAGTACTTGGATCAACGTCACGGCACACGGGTGTAACCCATAAGTGCTCCATTCTACTCCAAGCTCAAGTCTGAGTCTGGAGAATCTCAGCTCAGTGCACGAACTCCATAGCACCGGCGAGGATCCTGAAATACTTTAAGTAGATTTTTAACTCGAAATTTTGCCCGGGCAGCGCCGTTAGGCTATTCTTTTTCGATTACCAACAGGCTTAAGGGATCGTGAAACGCAGTTTCACAATTCTTCGACACACCGAAATCAATCGAAGGTGATATGGAAGCCTGCATTGGTTTCGATGGTATGAAACGCCGTCCGTCCATAAAACAATGACCAATTACAGAAGACTTTTTTTTTACATGCGCAACAATACACACGGGCATCCGATCTTACTACCCAGAGTACATGGGAAATTTTGTTACCAGACGTCCACGTGAAGGCATCCCGGCCGTCACCGGGGCTTGAGCCCGGGACCTCCAGCACTCGAGGCGGACACCATACCTCGAGACCACTCAGCCCCCCTCCCCCACCACAGAAATTAAACTTAATTATTCATTTGGTTGCGTAGTGTAATACGTGAACTAAATTAAATCCGTCATCATTTCTCTTCTTTAAATGGTTGTGAACATACTGGACACAGCATTACGGTCCGATGTGTTTGTTATTTGATCTATGCTGGTTTAATATAAAATTATGAGACATGTGGTGCTATCTCAATGGTTTGAAACGAATTCTATCCGTATTCCATAGTTGAAGGTTCATCTGTATGATAGACTTGGCCAATGAAGACACTTTTTTGGAGTGTCTAGTTGGTCATGCGTCGAAGTACACTTGTTACTGCAGCGAGGCACCGTCGTAATTTGGAAGTGACAGGTTCGAATTCCTGTCGGTAACTATAGCTTTCAAATTTTACGTTGTCTAGTGCGTGCTCTAATCTCTACTTCCTTCTTCTCCTTCTGTGAGGCCTAACAATACTATGTGTGTTTATTTGTGATTTGATTGTGTACCATGTTTGGTCCAAACCTTCTTTTTGTTAGGCAATGAATATTCTCACCTTTCCTTTCTTCTGGTAACATTACATTTTTAGGGCTTCAGTGGGTGCGCTTGCTCATTTAGTCATTGTTTACGGAAGCTTGGTGACTACCGACTCACCAAACACTGGCTTGTCCTGCGCAAACATTGACGACATCACATTTCTCTCTATCATGTGCCAGATGCTGCTGCTGTCTTACGTAATTTATCTATCAAATCTTTAATCTATGAACTTTGTATTCTTTGTCCTCTCCGCTTCCTGGTACATCTCCCTAATGATCTTTTCTAGACTTTCGTGTATTGTTACACGCCCACAATATTTCACTTCCCTCATTTTTGTTTGTCTTAATAGGCAGTCTTCTTCAATATCAGTTGTTGGATACATTTCTTTTTTGTTTCAGTTGTCGTTCAGGTGAATTTGTAATATTCTACTGTATTAAACGGGTACTCCATGAGTGTTCCGTGGATAGCGGAGGTAAAGAAGCATCTAACTTCTCCTTTGATAAGGCATACCGCTATCCTCATCAGCCTGTTGTTCCACTGACTGACACACTGGCCATCTTGACAGACGATAATTTGTAAAATGGAGTTATACCTCTCCATAACACAAAACTTGGGCTTAATGCAGAGACCATGTGTTGCCCATACAGTATGATTCCCCTCTCTCGGCCTGCCTAGTTTACTCCCGAGGAAAGGCAACACCATTAAGTCTGTTGTTCCACTACATCAGTATATTTCGATGTTGGCCTTTGGTGTCATGATACAACAAAATAAATATAGACTTCCGGTAGTCAACATGGCGGTCAGGCGTTGAACCGTTAAGGCCTAGTGGCGTGTTTATGCTTGCAGCTACGGTTTGAAATCGCATTTTCCTCATTTTGGACTGGTCAGTGCATGGTTCCGTCGCCCTGCTACTGAGTGCAGTGCGTGGGCGACACTGTGAGCTGTGGAATTCGCGGGGAATGCTTTTACATCTGCCCTGTACAGACTATACAGTGACCTGCATGTTCGGAACAATGGCTACCGGCTGTTGCTGAATTGCCTTTTTGGTTCAAGGGTGCATTTTTCAGGAGACTTCCGGGAGTCGGCGCTTAAGCTGCGGAGTTCGTACTTTATACGACACTTTCGGCGGGTCGTCCTACGGTAAAAGGCCGAGCCATGTGAGAAAACCCGGGTCAATGAGGTATTTCTGGTGACTGCTGAGTCCATCGAAGATGAACTGTGGTTTTCGTGGATTAATTTTGTGTTGGCATTCTGGCGGCGGCATTATGCACAGTGTACCTGTGCGGGCTGTTGGATTGCCGAGACTCCTGCCTATTCCACTTTTCACATTGGACAGTGGAGAGAATGTTGTGTGATATTCACTGGCACAGGAACGGAGCATAATGGGGATGACCCTTTGTCGTGAAGTTGGAACCTCGACTACTAACAAGTAAATATAGCGAACTTTCGGGAAAAATGGCGTGGATGACTGAAAGACAATGATTGAAGACTGTTCATTTGATTAATCCATCTTGAGCTTAAAGCCTGTTCCGTTTGGCTATGCAGTCCGTAAAATAGGAATCATGCGCATGAGACACCTTTTGCATACACGTGTAACAGATTTGTGGTGACCTGAAGGTTCTTGTCATATTAATGAAGCCTACATCAGGGTTACCCACAGTTTTGTTATTAGCTTTGTTTATGGGACCTCATGCCAGGACTTTCCACTGCTAGATAAAGGGTGCACCCCAACAACGGTTACTTCAACAGGGGAACAAGAATGTTTTTAACGAACTACTTCGAGAACCCTGCAGATCTTGTCCCATCCCTCCTTCCTGACTTCAAACTTGCATTAATGAATCATTTTGTAAAGGCCATGGATCGAAATGGACAGGATATTTATAAATCATAATATAAATTAATCAATTTCTCTAGGCTCGCCATCATTCCGAACATACATTGCCCAATGGCACAGGCTCTCATGTCCTTCCTCTGATCCTCTGTCTTTGATGGTCTTCTAGAATTTCTCTTTTTATTTTTATTTTGAATGTTCTTCTTCTTCTGCGCTTTATCCTACCATTGGAGCACGGACCATTAACCTACTCACAGTAAGTCGTTCTCTTTTGTTATCTCCTACATCTCCCTATATATCCTCACAATATTATTCACCTCTGTCTCTAATTCTCATCTCCGCATGCTTCAGATCTCCTATTTCTTTGGCCCTGCAGGCTTCAGGGCGAGAATCAGTTATCAGTTGGGGTATCTTCATTGCACTCCGGACATTTGCACAGATCTCTTCTCTCCCCCCCCCCCCCCCTGCATATGCATCAGCGCTCGGTGGCTAATAGTGCCAGTTCTGTGTTGGTTAACGAGGCACCTCGTTTTCCCGATGTACCTCTCGTGTCTGGCCGTGCCAATTCTTACTCCCAAGTCTTTCATCCTGGACAGCGATGTGGATTCACTGACGTCAAAGTCCTCTGTTATCGACATATCTTTAAGGACGTTAATAATATCGGCACGACCCGTTGGCTGGCCATCTGCAGAGCAAGCCAGTTTATCAGCTCGTTCATTTCCCTCGACTCCCGCATGTCCCGGGACGAAGATGAATGTGACTTTACGGACAACAGACTTCCGCAGCGACCCAGTCCACTGTCTACGTACAGATCCAGCTTCGACCTTCCGAATCATGCTAATTGAATCACTTAGTACACACACGTTGGTATAATGCTGTCAGTCCAGCCATATGAGCGAGAATTTTGTAGTTAAACCACTAACAGTTTATCTCAATGTATGCCATTCCAGCACCAGTCTTGTCCCCACCTCTC
Organism: Cepaea nemoralis; assembly: GCA_014155875.1. NCBI lineage: Eukaryota > Metazoa > Mollusca > Gastropoda > Stylommatophora > Helicidae > Cepaea > Cepaea nemoralis. The sequence goes on from JACEFZ010015614.1 coordinate 143,455, forward strand.
AATTTGCTGGAATCTCTCTAAGTTCCATCTGAGTGATTTTGTCATACCATTTTCAAGTTTGCCTTTCAGTATAGTATGGAATGGTATCTCCATTTTTTTTTTTTAAATACTGCGACCAAGCCACGACAGTTTACACCTTGTCTATACACAAAAGTAGCTTATTTTCCAACAGAAAAAAATAATAATAAAAATTCACATGCACTTCAAAATACATACATGTTTAATAATGCATAGGGAGACAAAGATTAAAAGCTGTGCTAATCAATACCACTTGCAATATAATAATTTATCATACACAACATAGCAGTTTCACGAACACCAAAGGGAAATATGGTTTTGAAGTTTGAAACCATGTGCACACCAGAAATGTCCCAGACAACTTGATGTGTGTCCCCACACAGTCAATATATACATCTGCAGTCGACAGCAGAGCGAGAATTGTCCAGAAATTTAACGATGAAATAGTTAACACTGAACAGTTTTGTTTACTGAATACTTTCCCTCTTCTTTGCTCGACACAGTAAAAATATGAATAAAATTGGGTGGAACTACGGTAAAGCTGTGAAAATGTAAACAATATAAAATGATACAAAGTAGTGCAGCTTTACATAACAGAATTACGACACATACATGACGTTGTGGCGATTAGCCTTCATCAGCAAACAACCACATACACAAAACACAACATATAGTCACGGAGATCTCCGGTGGCTACATTAAGACGTGACGACAGGGTGAGAAGAATAAAAAGGTGAAACAATTAAAGCAATGAAGAGAAAATGAAAATTGGAAAAATGTTCCTACTTACCTCAGAATTCCGAGCTGTGTATAGCTGCATTGCCGGCTTCCTAACCTACAGGTTAGCAACATTTCTCCGTAATCTCGTATACTCTCGTAAGTAACGTGACGACGGTGAGAATCAGCAGTGGTTCGAATCGCGTCGGTAACTTACGGGGTATGTGAGCCGGCCACTCAGAAAGCAATGGCAAACTACTGAGCGTGATCTTGCCAAGAAATCAACAATCAGCTGAAAGATGCTGATGTTGACAGCGATGTCCTGTAAAGGATATGCAAAACATATAGCTGCATTACTTTGTGTCATTTTATAATGTTTGCTTGACACAGAGCATCTATTGGACAGATTGGTAGATTATGTGACACGGGCAATAACTGATAAAACAACGTGACCTGTGACGCCTGTAACTAAACAAGGGAGGTCATTCAAGAATTGAAACCTGTCAGTGACATATAATCCGGGATTTTACGAGGGTAAGTTAATAAGTAAGTCACAAATGGCTGTAAAAAAAAATAACTAAAGATGATAGCAACTTGAAACCAGTTTTTTTTTTAAAAAAAAAACATACATTGTCCTTTTATTTCTCAACATAATTTCCACCAACACTGATGCAGGAGTGAAGCAGGGATGTGTGCTCTCTCCCCTGCTATTTAATATCTACATGGACAGAATATCCAAAGAAGCAAGTCATGACAGAACAGATTCAGAAAATTTAGAACTCTTTACTCCAGATGAAACAACTGATCCACAGGAAATAAATGAACTTCTATTTGCAGACGATCAGTGCTTCTTTTATTGCGACGAGGGCAGACTGCAAAATCATATTAATAATCTGAGTTCAACATGCAGGAGATACAATATGTATGAGATGAGTATTATAAATACAGCCAAAACCGAAGAAATGCGAGTTAGCAGATCGCCGGGCCCACTAAGTTTACAAATAAATAGCACAACTCTGAAACAAGTTAAAGAATTAAAATATCTTGGAAGTATGATCACAAAAGATGCAGATCGGACAGAGAAATCGAAATCAGATGTCAAAAAGCTAGTGCACTTACACATCAATCATCACCCTTACTGAAACATTCAAATATACCCATTGTCATGGCATAAATGACAGCCAGACAGAATTAAAAGAAGGACTAAGTGTACCAGAATAGGGAAGTAGAAGAAAGTAAACACATGAGCACAATAGAGCACTTGGACGGAACAAAGAGACGTCACAAGTGCGTATATGGACAACCAAACGGTTGTCGTGAGTCAGTTGTTGGCCAGCCTCGACATGACTCACATCTAGCAGGCAAATTGGAACATTGTACCTTCAAAGCACGCACGTATTCCACTCACATGAGGACACTGCACAATACATCGCAACTCCTTACACGAGCAGGCATTGGACGAAGATGGGTGTAGCCCTTAAAGAAATCTAGCACTTCGGGCATCGGCAGGTCGCCCAGAGGTCGGAATAACGGATGCAGACTGACGAGGTGTCATGGATCGAGTCTAGCTTCAGACACCCGAGTAGGATAGTGTGAGCGCTTCTGGCATCGGGTAGGATAGCATGAAGGTAACCTAGACAGTTAGGACTGTAGCCGGGTTGACAGTGCACATTGTGAGACTGATGAGGGAATGTTTGACGGGTGTGAGTGCCTGAAGGCATCAGCATCGTAGACATATGAAGACTTCATTTATGTCTTGCCAACGGTCAATATACGGTTGATTGTCACTGCACCATGGTTTACTTGAGTCCTTTTCGCTGTGATGGTTGTCGTGTTGTTGTCGTCTGATGTGGGCACGGACACACACACTCAGTGTACAGCTTACTCCTAGATCATATAACGAGCAAGAGCGCAGCTGAGCTGATCTGATGGCCGCGCTACAGTGACCTGGCAACCGCTAGCGATCAGCCCTGTGACACCCATATCCGCAAAACGACAGATAATAAACAGCACATTCACACCAACCCTATGCTACAAATCTCAAACCTGGACTTTATCCAAATTACACCTTCGCAAAATCAACACCTGCGAAATGAGATGCCTGAGGAGGGCTGCCAACTTAACAATCCGAGTTAGAAATGCTACTATCAGACAGACTGTGGGTTCAACACCTAGTACCACATTCATTGAAAGACAGAAGATCAAGTGGTTTGGAAATGTTAGAATGCAACACCAACAACTACCATCATCGGCCTTACATCAAAGATCATCTGCGACGAGACCACGAGGACGTCCAAGAAGAAAATGGATTGACGACATCAAAGACATTGTACAACCACACGGAATGACACAATCCAGTTCCGCCCAACGGGCGCTGGAACGCAAATTATTCCTCCCCACGGCTCTTGACGGCAGAAGTGGAAGATGATGATGATGATTGATGCACTTATCCCATCATTTTATCAGTCCTCCCAAACGGGCTATATAGAACTGCGTGCTTTGTTTTCATTGACCTACCACCCCACAGAACTGTGTGACTTACTTATTGAGTCACCCTCGTAACGTTTTCTACCCAGCAATGCACCGCTTTACGGGACAAACATTTGTCAGCATAAACAGGAAACCCATCTTGGCGGGAGACATTTCGCGAATGACGCCGAAGTTGAATGTGAAGTGAAAACGTGGTTTAAAAGACAGAGCACGCAGTTCTATGCAGCCGGTTTGGGAGGACTGATAAAACGATGGGATTAGTGCATCGATGTTGGTGGAAATTATGTTGAGAAATAAAGGGACAATGTATGTATAAAAATAACCTGGTTTCAAGTTGTTATCATCTTTAGCTATTCTTCTACAGCCATTTGTGACTTACTTATTGACTTACTCTAGTCGTATATGGCCGAAATAATAAAGTAGTCTACGCACTGTTTAGCCCTAAACAAGAGATAACGCAGTTATCTGGCCGACACTCAGTACTCCAAAGAAAGGCCAGACGGACACACAATCAGACTGCAACTATTACCATTAGTATTGGGGCTCTTCTCTGGCTGTTTAAGATGAGGACATAGCACATCACATGTGACATGTGTTGACCCACCACAACTTCTGTTTTCATACTTTGATATAGTCGCCTTTTGCTGCCGTAACTTCTGCCAATCTTGCTAAACTGAACCATCTAAATGTGTTCTTTTATCTGCCCGTAGCTGCTTCCTAACTTCTTAATTAGCTTCTGTGTATTTTGCTTTGGCTCTGATTTTTGCAACTTTGATTTTGCTATTGTTTAAATCTACTTTTCTTCTTTGTCCTTTCTTCTTTGATTAAAAAGGTTTTGGTGTTATGCATGCTTTCTATTTTTCTTACCATTTCCCAAGGATTTCCATACATGGTTTGTTCCAACTGCTTTTGATCTGCGGTCAGCAGTCTTCTGTTCTCACCTCATCTACTAACTGATGCCAGACCTGGCACATCTCTGACACTGTGACCATAAATTGTTTCTTGATTTCTGAGATATCCTACACTAGATTGCATGATTTATTGTCTGGCATATTTTACTGCATCTCTTCAGGTACATACTGCAGAAATCACACAACATAAAGTAAAATAACTAGATAAATGAAATTACTGTGTGAACATGTGTATATCTGAGCTTGAAGGATTTATCTAGCTATATTACTTTATGTTGTGTGATTTCTGCAGTATGTATCTGACGAGATGCAGCAAAATTTGCCAGGCAATAAATTGTACAATCTATCGTTTGTGTCGTCATTGTTCAAATTCACTACGGGAAAACACTGTTTTGATATCCTACAGTGTATTGATGTACATGTTTATAAGATGTTATGAATCTCCTGAATTGAAACTTAATTTTACCTAGCAGACAGTGCACCTCTAAAAGCTGTTACACCATTTGGACATCATCTTAATTTCTTGTTAATACATACATCATCAATATGATATTTTGTACAGGCCACCAAAAATATGGGTTTGACAGTACATCCTGAATATAACTTAAAGACATCTAAATAATTATAACATAATAAATGTAAACAAGGTTAAACATTCTCTTCTAACAAAGAAAGAATTCACTAAGTTCAACAAAAAATGAACAACTAAATCTGAATAGTCCACTCTCCATAATTTCCCAATTGAATGCAATAGTTGTGTAACAACAAAGGGACCTCGGGCAATTCTGATCCAGTTTTACAACCAACTCAAAGTGCATATAATGCTGATGGAAACCCCTGGTGCAAAAAGTGTCTCAATGGCAAAACATCAAAACCAGTCTAACATGCAGATCAGTCCACATGTGTCCAATTACACAAATTTGATCTATGTAACATGTTAACACATATACAAATTTAGCTATAAACACACGGGGAAATAAGTAACATTTCTCAACACTCACATGTTGGCAACTTTAATACTGGTTTTTCACTATGTTAAAACATGTTTTTTTACTATCAGATATTTTAAACAAAGTACTGTCACTGGTGATATATGGCAACACAGAAATGCAAATACAGACATAGATTTGCAGGAGAAACTATATTATTGCATCTGGCCAGCAAGAAAATGATTCTAAATGTTTTAGTTTAGTTTAGTCGACAGATCAACATCACGGCACATGGGTGTAACCCATAGATTCTAAATGTGAAAGATGATACAAAAACAAGAGGGAAACTAGGTGAAGAAGAAAGCTGTCCACTACACCTTATGATGTGGCCTAGTATATATGAAGATCTAACACTTAACACTCCTATGATAGTAGCTACCTGGGGATTGCCTTTACCGCAACTTTATATTTAATACATTTATATAATTTCACTTGATTCACTTCAGTGTTCAGACTGAAAAAACTTGACTTACTACCAAGTAATCCAAAGGGATAAAGAAAAATGAATATAAATAAATGTTAACTAAGTAATACAGCACTGCAAAGAATACGACAATCAATAATTCAGTATCAACTCACAAATACAGAACTGCAAAGGAAATGACCACACATATGCTTCAATAACTAATCCAGCACATATCTTTTACAACATGCATAGACTATTACATGGTACCACTTGGTGGTATACACAGCAATTTTGGAATCCCACAAAACATTAACATTATAGAAAAACTAAATCATTCTGGTGAGAACACGGTGAATCCAGATGTATAATTCCTTTATGGTACATAAATAATTACACAGCAAATGAGTTAAAGCATGGGAGAATATAAGGTGCAACACAAAGAAAGAAGAAACCTGTAAAAGAAGTCAGTATTTCTGTTTATTTCACATGTATTTATAAATGTAATTTCTAACAGAATTTTAAAATATGTATTTATACATGTAATTCCTAAGATATAGCTTTTATATGTATTTATACTTATAATTCCTAACATATTTCTTTTATACACATTTATACCTGTAATTAAATTCATAACATCTTTCACATACTTTTAAATACATCACACATTCTCAACCACAGACAAACAATTTATGTATCATTAACTCATATAATTATAAAGGAAGCTAGGAGATAGTGAAGTGGCTAGTACTCTAGCCGGCTGGTACTGTACACTTGGGTTTAAATCCTGTTTACGCCAAATGTTTCTTGACATGATTCAGAGGCAGCCAAGCCTCATAAAACTGATCAAAGAAAACATCCTGTGAGGTAAGGCGGCAGGTGTGATGGTGGAATCATCATGCATTACGTGCCACATAACCAAGAAAACATGGGCCCAGCACGGTATTTCCAGCATGTTCATTGAGCATTGGGCTGGAGTCTATTGACAATTAAATAAAACCCATGGAGGAAACATGACTGAACAAGGCCTAACCCCAGCCAGTCCGCTTGTGCTGTGCTGAATCATGACCTAGTTACATTTTAATGCCTCCCTGCAGATGTGAAATTCCAGTACTGGTCTTGTACAGCCCGCTCATGTCTATGCCTGGAAAGGGGAAGGAGAGCTTTGTAACACAATCAGTGTGGAGCTGTTACAGGGTCAGGAGAAGAGTCTCTACACAAACCTTACTCTGAGAGATGGAAGACATTTCAGGGTTTAGACAACTTGAATACCAATGCATGGTACTTAAGAAGTTAGATCCCAGTCTTCCAGAGGGTTCACAATCAACCAACCATTTGCAACATGTTTCAATGGCCTGAAAATAGGTCCTTTGTCGTAATCTGATAATATGTACCAAAATGTCCTTACTTTTCTTTCTTTATTTTCGAAAGATAACAAAATAAAATGTGCAATACACATCATACAAGTACTTTAAAGAGAGACATTCATAAAAACATAAAAGGTAATTAGCACAAATGTAGGCGATCACAAACAAACAAAATCTATTTCTTTCTTAAGGAAACTCAACATAAAAGCATCTGAACTCAGGGGATTAAAGGTGTGATGCTTGCAACAAAGAAATAAGGTGAAAGTCAGTGTTATTGCAAGTGGAAGTCATTTTGTAATCTAGTTTCTTCTTTCTGCTCTGTTAAGATATAGAGGGAATTGTGTGTTACAATGTCCCTAAGCCGGTCTCTCTGGCTGTGGGGTTACAACACTTTCTCTCTGTAATCCCGTTTATCACGCAGAGTCTCGTAGCGGAGCGAGAGCTGAAGCGGTTCGACCCCCCGCTCGTGACTTGCGGGATACTGAGACCCTAAAATCTATGCTGATGGCAGCATAGCTACTGGAAGGGTCTCTCATGTTGAACAGGTCAAGGGATACGGACCAGATGTCCAGAGATACAGAGCTGCTGTCTTGAAGGTACACTTGTGACAGACAAAGTTTACAAAAGCAAGCCTGAACCATTGCCTATTGAAATTGGGTGTACTGAGCCACAGACTTGATGAAAAAAGAGCATTGTAACTCACTTTATGATAATGTTCCTTTCTCTTCCCTCATGCTTTGCCATTCGTCTGATTTACTAAAGTGTAGAGGAAAACATCTAACCTTATGGTATTTGACCTAAATAGGAGGCTGCTAACCTTTGGTCTGTTCTTCAATAGTTTAACTCAACCCTCATTTTCAGTTAAGAGAAGCCTATACTCTTACAGAGAAAGCACTCAACCAGTGGCTATATAATTTAAAAACACACGGGAGAATTAATTGTTTTCATAACTGTATTGCTGTTACAGTTTGTCTGGGAACTATATAATTTTAAAACACACGGGAGAATTAAATGTTTTCGTAACTGTATTGCTGTGGTACAGTTTGTCTGGGAACTATATAATTTTAAAACACACGGGAGAATTAAATGTTTTCGTAACTGTATTGCTGTGGTACAGTTTGTCTGGGAACTATATAATTTTAAAACACACGGGAGAATTAAATGTTTTCGTAACTGTATTGCTGTGGTACAGTTTGTCTGGGAACTATATAATTTTAAAACACACGGGAGAATTAAATGTTTTCGTAACTGTATTGCTGTGGTACAGTTTGTCTGGGAACTATATAATTTTAAAACACACGGGAGAATTAAATGTTTTCGTAACTGTATTGCTGTGGTACAGTTTGTCTGGGAACTATATAATTTTAAAACACACGGGAGAATTAAATGTTTTCGTAACTGTATTGCTGTGGTACAGTTTGTCTGGGAACTATATAATTTAAAAACACACGGGAGAATTAATTGTTTTCATAACTGTATTGCTGTGGTAGTTTGTCTGGGAACTATATAATTTTAAAACACACGGGAGAATTAAATGTTTTCGTAACTGTATTGCTGTGGTACAGTTTGTCTGGGAACTATATAATTTAAAAACACGGGAGAATTAATTGTTTTCATAACTGTATTGCTGTGGTACAGTTTGTCTGGAAGCTTGGCGACATCTAAAACGTATCTCAAGTTAAACTACTCATTTGTTGCAGAATTTCTAATGTAACAAATTACTTAGTGATAAAGTTAAATTTCTGTAAATAGCTGGACTTATACAGACAAAAAAAAAACATACTCGACCAAAATGAAGTTTTTATATTTCTTAGCAGTTTATTATTTTCAAACTAACTGCTATCAATGACACAACATTTCTGAGTTGAACATAATGACAGTTCATTTCTACAAATGTATATGATACATACTACACTCTGGGTACACTACTGTACAAGTGAAGTCCATCAACTGAAGTTGAAACATACATCAACTGACTGCTTCTGCAACTAGCACGCGCGCGCGACACACGCACACACAAACTACATACAGATCTAACAAGTATTATGTGTTTTCATTTCTTATATATTTACATTTACAAGGGCAAACAAAAGAAAATGACAACGGGAAAACACTGAATAAAATAATATAAGGTATTTGACTTCATGACTTACAGGATGTGCTGGCATAGTGGTTAGTGCACTCATCCAACACAAGCATTGTGGGTTCAGCAACAGGGTTGAATTTTCTCTGAACATACATGGCTCTACAATCAATTCAGCCTCATGAAATTGGCAGCAGGTATTTCTCTGGCATAGTAATGTAAAAGCAGGGGTTGAATGGGGAAGGAGAGAGAGGGGAGAGAGAGAGAGAGAGAGAGAGAGAGAGAGAGAGAGAGAGAGAGAGAGAGAGAGAGAGAGAGAGAGAGAGAGAGAGAGAGAGAGAGAGATAGCATCCTCCCCTCTTTGACCCAGTAAAACAAACATAACTGACCAAATGCTGTTGACTGTGGCAGAAGGTTACTGCTGAGAGACTAAGACTAAGGCCCTTACTCATCCTTGCTGGCACTACCAAGCAGTTGATAGGGTAAGTCTATATTTTTCTCTGACAAATAAATGACATTCCCTTCAGAGGGATGAGAATCAAAGTCTCCTGATACAAGAGATCAGACAATTAAACCCCCTGTCTTTCCAGAAATAACTACAGTTAACAAATCTTTTCCTTTCAGATCTATCAAACAGTTCAATTAGCGCTAATATTTTACAAAGTGGAAATCACACATTGACACAAAATGCACTATATGGACATGCACCCATCATCAAGTACAGTAGAATGACTAACCATTTGGCCAGTTGGGAATCTCTGAAAATATGACAGCTTTTGGAAACAAGCATTAGAAAACAGTCTTGTGTGAAAATAAATTAACACTGAAATTAGACATTAAGCAAATGAACCCTTGCTTAAGACTGTTTACTCTGTGATCAAAATGAAAATATATAAATTCTGATGGTTAATTGGTTAATAGTTCACTCAGAGCATGTGCAGTGACATGGATGTTATTAAAAATAGTTTCTTATACAATTGTAGAGACTAAATCACGATATGCACAGAAACACACACATACACATTAAAAAGTAGTGATGTAACAAATGTTGCCTCCCAGAAACATATTTTTGATTATTTGTCAAACAGTATGGTTTCACACATATGACTTTCATCATAGAATTATGGCAAGCAGACCCCTCACAACACTTGTGCCTGTATGAATGGTTGGATTGTTGTTAGCATTTCATCAAATTCTCATTTACACGCTCTTCTTATAGTTATTTCTGTCTGATTGATAGTCAGCATTCCTCTGCCCTCATTGATATCAGATATTACTCAAATAAGCCCAGTTAGCTACTGTATCTTTGAACCCAGTCTAAGGCTACAGATGATAATTTGCTCGTCTTCGGTAATGATGGACAAGCAACACATTCAGTTTCGCTACTAGAAGCAATCATACCAATGTAAAAACTATTATAACAAGCAGATTGTGGAAATAAATTCACCTTCAGAAGAGACCTTAGCACTATCACTAGTACTAACATGATTTTCTTTGGCACTCACTTGCTCACTTTGAACTCAAGCGTAGTCCATACACACTACTTCTAGTAGTGCTGGACTGAATTTTGTGTGTGGATTAGCTTTCCCTATTAAGTGTTCCTCACCATCAGGCGAATCAACTCTGACTTCAGAGGTACTTGTAATTTACGTCCCCAAGTTTAGGACGATATGTCAACATTTAAGTCCAAATGTCCGGTCTAGGGATTAAACACCTTACCTCAGCATCAACACACTGGATTGCTTAAAAACACATGTTCTTATCCATTTGGCCATGCTGACCTACTAACATGATTTTGACTCCAGTAACAGGCTGGAAAAGTATAGCTTGTAGCACAGCTTTTGACCAATGAGATACTTTCTGGTAGTTGGTTATGGACCACGCAGCATATACAGAATTTGTTGCTGTCCTGCACGATGCTCCTGTGCATAATGGTCACTAACTGTTTGGTTACTTAATAACTAAAGACAAGAAGCATCACTGATATAAATTGTATGTTATCATATGTGTCACTTTATATTTGACCACGCCAATATATTTAATTTTATAATTTATATTAACACTGGTTTTTAATTTCTTGTCTAGCAAATGCATATCACCAATCCAGACAAAAACTTATTTGAGGCACCACTAATGACCTTCTTCTGTCCTTGATCTCCTATTGGAGCATAAACCCATAAGCCATCCTATCTGTGCCATTCCTGCAACTTGTGCCATATCTTCCACATGTATTTAATCTTCATCTCTAATTCTATTTTCCAGGAATTTTTAGGTCTAGCTCTATTTTGTTTGCCTAATGAAAGGACTTTCTAATTATTCCAGCACCTGCATCTTTCCCCCATCTTTTGAATCTCTTATATTTGTTAACTTCTCTCATTAAGCTCACTTTTGCGATTCTGCCACGTCATTTTAGTCCATCCTATGCTGGTCACTAAAAAATGGACACTTGTCATTTTTGCTGACATACACCAGCTCTGTGGCGAAGGGGTTACGGACGCAATTTATAATCTCACACACCACAAAACACAGCTGCGGATGATTTGGCAGCAGACCACCATGCATTGGTTTTTATAAAATGGTATGAGTGTCAGTTGTTCAGAAAGCAATAGCAAAGAACTGAATGTAAACTTGCTAAGAAATCACAAACAGTAAAAAAAATATGCTGGGGTTGACTGCCACGTCCTGTAAATGATATGCAACTAACCTTTTTTAACACCCCAAAACCAAAGCACATATTTTTACTAAACACAATGCATAACTTCCTGACATTGCTGTCTAATGCTGGACAATTTTAGTGCCATATTGCACTGGTCAGAAACAAATGTAAGCCTAAACAATTGGGAATTCCCCCAACCACCACCATGCTGTGTAAAATGTTTTAACAGCCTAAATGCCTTGCCTTACCCATAACCTAGGAGGCTGTTGAGGTAGGATCTCCAACAACACCCTGAATGACATGCTTCCACTAGTGTCTGCAGCCTACTCAGAGACTCATCATCATCTAGCATGTTCTGTGCACAATTTTGCTCTCATCATGGCCCACAGAAAAGTCTCTCCATCTCTGACCAGTTCTCCTGCCTCATGCAACTCATCTCTCACCATGGCCCACAGAAAAGTCTCCTCATCTCTGGCCAGTTCTCCTGCCTCATGCAACCATAGCCCAGGTGTCTGCCATGTCCTGAGCCCATCTTTGTGCTGGTCGACCCTCGCCTTGTCTTTCAAGAGGAACCATGCCTTCCACCGCTGTTCTTTCCAAGCCACTGTGATGCTTAAAATTGGTCAAATACTATAAGTTCTATGTAGTGTTATACTTTTGAATATACCAATTTAGTAAAAAAAAATTAAAATTTAAGAAAGTACTGGAAATAAATGAAAAGCAATAGTAATGAACAAGATGACGGTGGCTATATCAATAACAAGACAAACAGAATAACATATATAATGCAAGTTTTACTGATTTAATATTACAATTGTGCACAATGTGTATAATATTACACAAGTCTGAGATGCACAGTAAAACAAATAAAGCAAACTTCAATCTATTTCAAAGAAAATGTGAAACACACAGCTATCTGGCACTAATCAAAATCTGTTTCTATTTCACACATCACACCAAGACTGCTTAGAAAATGTCCGGAAAAAATCATTTGGCTCTGTGCAACAAAGGTAAAAGCTGATGTTCCACACACACACACAAACCTGGCTTCAGGTATATATAAAGCATCTCAATATCTGACAAATCGAGCAGCAGTGGTTAATGCTACAAAATGTTGAGGTTTATTTCCCCTGACGTGTCTAAAGTTGCCATTCAGTAGTTACTTGTAAACAGAGATCGGTTGTAAACCCTGTCCAGACCAACTATAACAATAGGCTAGCCCATTTTCATGTCATTGTATGGATATGACCCTGTCCCCCATGTTTTTGATGACTAAATGGCACATAAGTTGAAATGAGTTGAGCTAAGAAATGACACCACTGCACTCAGGACATTCCAACAAGCGCTCCTTCCCCTAGTTTTACAGCCAGCGAAGAGTCATGCTGCTAATGGTTCCAACTGCCGTCTGATTGAAAGTTCTCTTGGTCTTACCTCTCAGTTGTGAGATTCATCCAGAGCCCCTGCCATACTATTCTCCACTATCTCCACAGTTACCTGACCACCTTTCCCTTGTCCATAGGTAATCTATAGGTGCATTATGGTATATAAACGGCTCATTATCATTGCACAGAGATTGTTTGAGGTTGTATCAACCCAGTGCAAAATATTCCATCCACCATTAGGATTTGAACCAGTTAATAAGACTTTCTAACAACTGCGCTAACAATGCTTAAGAGATCAACATAAGACCAATTGTAGACTACTGAACAGGTAGGAAAAAAAAGACCTCTACTTTCGGCCGACAGCTTTTTGTTTTGGGCATAGTTGCATTGTCTGTTTACAGCAGAGCTGTGCCGTTCAGCCAACACATCTGACCTCTTCCCAGCATTTTATGACTAGCTTAGTCTTCCCAAGTAGTTTCGAAGGATATTACACGGAATCGAAGTGGTGACATAATCGTCACCCTTCATAGTACATAGAATGAAATAATTGATGCCATACAATGAGTAGTTCAATCCTTCAGCACAGTGCCAATAGTTCTTATAGCATACTTTGCTGTTTGTTGTCAGGATCATTCTGATTGTTTCTAGGATCAAGGTCTTGGTTAGTGACTTCAGCATTGATTTGCTGTCAAGCAGTGTGTTCCGAGCAGAGCACCAACCCAGGAAAACAATGCTCAGCATTGTTTTAAATCTTTCCCTGGAAGGTGGGACAGCTTTGGACGGTCTAACCAATACATTGTAGTTGGGTTTGACTTTACATTTAAATATCATTTAGTAAAAATCACACACCGTGAATATTAGAACCTATTTGTTAAATACTTAAGTACACTACTGATGGGACATAATTCACCCATGATTTGAGGGTAGGCTGGTAAGTGCCAAAGGGACACTAACATCAAAGTTTCTAGTCACTACATCTCTGAGGGCACAAATTCTGAGACCCCATGCCAGTTTAGTTCAGGTCTATGATTGTCATTTATCCGTGGTGCATGATGAGAACATATAGCAGAAGTCTTGCATGGGGTTACATACAACAAGCACAGAGCTCCTGACACCGAAGATGAGGTGTAGGGTATCCCTTTATATGCAACACATTGCAATAACTTTCCCCTGTGCCTACGCCTGAACTCACCATACAACAGGCTGGGGATTCAGAAATCAACTCTTAAAAATCAAACCGACGAAAAAATACACAATTGTTATTTCTGCAATCAGATTACACAAGAAACAAACAGCATAAATTACATAATTTTAATGTACAAAATATCACATATCTATCGGCTCATAACAGCCTATGTGTCCAAGGACACTTAAGAGAAACTAACATATTTGATACTGTGTCAGTACATATGACTACCAGGGAGTGTCTACAACTTCAGATTGAGACTGAAATTCTATCACCAAGAACAATAGTATCATTTCATTCAGAACACTGAAATACAAAACTATTTTCCATTCTTGTATGCCAACCAAATTATACAATCTTCTACTCATTTTTATCAACAATAAACTAACATATATACACAAGCTATACCCTTGTTACAAGGGATCGAAGAAAGTAAAGTAGTTCATTAACAAACAGCTATTTCCATGAATATGTATATTAAACTAACAATTCTTGGCATTCTTAAATGTTAGTGCCATCACAGACCATTCTTGGTGAAATGTGTCATCTGTCTTACAATATGGGAACTAATTATGAACAGAATCAAACAAGACAAATCAGCATTTCCAAACTACTGTTGTTTGTTCAACTCTTTCAGTACCAGATGGTACTTGTGGCTCAAAGCCAGTAAACACCGTTTCACAATCCAGACATACCGGGTTACAAGTCAGCCACAGACGTTTTGGAAGCAATACGCTTGTCATGATAATCAACTAACTGTTCATAAAACAATGACAATCTTCAAGTAAATGTCACATATCCTTTGCAGGACTTTGCGATCAATCCCAGGTTGGTTTCCTAGACAATTTTGCGTTCAGAAGTTTACCATTGCCTTTTGAACGAGGAGTCAACATGAAAGTCCAATTGACTGGTGTTCACCCACTCCCAGCCGTCAGTGCACAGCAAGTTGAAACGTAAGCAAGATAAACCCCCAATTTGCCCAGAGAAATCACAAACAGCCAATAAATGCTGGGGTTGATCACCACATCCTGTACAGGACATGCACATAACTAAACTTTCAGCACCAGAAGGTTTGGCTGCAGAAGTCCGGGCAAGTGAACAAGAAAGAGTAACCACTATGAAAAGTCAGGGGTGCATTAGTATAAAAGAGTTAAATACACAGTGGAAGTGACTCACTGGGGTCAGTAGACTTCTTTAGTATCATCATGATGGCTACTGCCATAGAGGTCATGGCAGTAACAAAGGCAATAGCGTGGCTGGAGACAATAACGCCCACCCATGCATGTATTCTCAGTAGCTCCTACAAGCAAGCTAAGTACGATCAAGATGGGCTGGAAAAGAAGGCAATGGCTTGAATCTCTGAGGAGGTCTGTTTAGTTTAGTTGACGGATCATTATCACGGTACAAGGGTGTAACCTATAAGTGCTCCGTTCTACTCCTAACTCAAGCCTGAGTCCGCAGAAGATCCTGAAAATACTTTGGGTAGATTTTTAACTCAAAATTTTGCCTGGGCAGCGCCATTAGGCTACTCTTCTTTGATTTCCAACTACCAAAGGATTGTTACATGCACAACAATACACATGGGCATCCGATCTCACTACCCAGAGACCAGGGAAAATTTTGTTACTATACGTCCACGTGAAAAAATCCCGGCCCTCACCAGAGCTTAACCTGGGACCTCCAGCACTCAAGACAGACACCATACCTTGAGACCACATAGCCCCCTCTGAGGAGGTCAAGAGTGACTAATATTTGTTTAATTTTTGTGCCAGGACATGCCGGTGTAAGAGGTAACAAACTGGAAGCTGGACAAGTAAATGACACAAGAGATAGATGTGATTCTGCAACTTTGACAGACTGCAAAACATCAAGCCAAACGGGGCCAAGCGAGATATATGAGAAGCCAATGGAGAATAGTGAACCAACAAACACTAAAACTGGGTTTGACAGTCACTACACGCTGAGGGAATTACACTGAGGGTATGTGGACTTACAAAACTAATAGTTCAATAGTCTATGAGGATTAATTAACATAAAATATGACAAATGGAAATCATTTTCATTTCCAAATACTGGAAAGTGTGTACTGTGAAAGACCATAACGTACCATACCAAAGTGACAGGGTTTGTCCTTGACATCTCCAACACACTATATGACAGATGTGATTTATGACATTTCTCATGACAGATCTAGCAGTACATAATCAAGAATCTACACTGCATCTAGCATGTCACAAATGAAGAAGTAGATTCACACAGCCAGGGTATGCAAGAAGTACTTACAGGCACAGTCTTGCCCACTAGTATATACCGATCCAATAATTGGAGGCAACATAGACCTAATCTGAAGTGTGTATTCAAACATGCAATGTCAAGTGACAGGATTTATATACTTTATATTTCCAAAACCAATTAATCTGAAAGAGGTAGAATATTCAGGGTGTGGCTGCATAGGGTATATGAGGATATACACATACACTTTTGTTAACTATTATTCATGAGTAAGAATGAGTACGATCAATGAGGGGTAGACAAATCCAGGGCAACTGAAAATTGTAGCCTGGCTCCAGAATTTTCAAATATCCTTGAAGCGGCCTCCAAGAACGGACTTCCATGCAACAAAACCCATCGAGCGTTGTTATTTTGGTGGAAAATTAAATAGAAACATATAATGCTATTTTTTTTAAAAATGACTGGAAACTGACTGATGGCTATTTTTGCTAGTGCCTCTTAAACAAGTAATTAATTTTAATTCAATCTTGTATTAATTAATAAATTAAGTCTTTCAATGGCACATTTTACAATAATCATCATCAAGTGTCCTGCCAGCTGGCGTTGGCGTTCATGGCTCTCCACAGATCTCGGTTGTTGGTGTTCTGGATCAATTCTGCTGACTGGTATTCCTTCATGCCACCGTCTCAATCCATCCAGCATCATTTCTCTTGGTCTGCCTCTGCCTCTCTTCCCCTCGATCTTTCTAGTTGTCGCGATGTTCTCCAATGCCTCTATTCTCATCACATGACCGAAGAAAGATGTTTGTCTCTTCCTTATTGTTGTATATAATGTTCTAGTTTCATTAGCCTGTATCAGGCAGTCATCGTTAGTTACTCTGGCAGTCCAAGGAATTCGCAACATTCGTCTCAGGAACCACATCTCTGTTGCTTCTAATTTCTTCATAATTTGTTCATTTACATTCCAAGATTCATGCCATACAGCAAAACTGGTTCTACATAGCATTTCAGCACTCTCTTTCTTACATTCAGTGATAGTGACTTATTGCATAAGATAAAATAGGTAGGTTTATTTTAGTTTGATTCATGGTTTTCATAGTTCATACTAAAAAAAAATAAGCTGGCCTCTGAGAAAAAGGGGCAGACTCTTGAATTATGTTTAGATATGTCTACTCATGAGTATAATAATTTCAAAAGGAAGGTGCTTTTCTGTTAAAAGAAAGAATGTTCCAGTAATTTAGTAACTTTGAACTCTCTTATTTTTGAACTGAAATGTGGTTTGTAAAAGTATGTTTCCTGAGAATAAAAATGTTTTAAAGGAAATTGCGAGCCCTTTGTTTGCTAAATGAAAGCAATGTTTGTTCAACTGATTTATTGCAATCAATATTGTATCAACTGCATATCTTAAATTGTTGATGCTATGTGCTCCGAGGGCAATGCTTCCCTATGTAGGAAAAACATTACACATCTATGTCATATATATCTCTCTTGTCTCACTGATGCTGACCAACTTATAAATCTGTTTAACGGATAAGTAATTATTATACTAATAATTTTTATAGCAGCTTGTTTCCAATATATGTGCTTTACAAGTCTGAGGTCTTTCCTATGACTTTGGAGGTCAGCAAATATCTTTATTATGTAGACATGCTTTTGCTCTATTAAAAACATTTGTTTAGTCACAGAAATAAAGATGTAGGTCTATATTTACTTATGCTGAATGCTCTATCAATGTTCTCTGCAAATACACAGCATTCTACAAACCCACAGTCACAAAAATAAAGATGTAGGTCTATATTTACTTATGCTGAATGCTCTATCAATGTTCTCTGCAAATACACAGCATTCTACAAACCCACATTGTTCTTTCCTTTTTTCTGGTTGTATTTTCTACTTAATCCTTCTGCATGATGGTTCTTAGCAAAATCTTTGTGTTAATTATTCATTGTTGATCACATTTTAAAGCTCATGATTTCTTCAGGATTGCAAGAAATACAGATTTACAACTATCTTGGAACAATCAAAACATATGACCAAAGATGTCTTGTAGAGATAAGAAAAAGAGCCATAGCCAAGCTACCCTTCAGCAAAGGTCAAATATATACTTATCAATAACAAGCTGGATTTGCAGTGAGAAGAAGACTTAAGGGCTGTATTAAACCTAAACGTTTGTATGCATGTAAAACATGGGCAATAGACAGACAAGCTGAGAAACATCTAAAGGTGGTGGAAATGTGGCTTCTGATGAAAATATAAAGAATACATGGATGGACAGAAAAACTATTGAGATAGTCCAAGAAATAAATGAAAACTATCAATTAATGAGAGAAATGAGATACTGACAGATGATTTTTTGGGCACATTATGAGAAATAAACTTGAAAACTGTGACAACTGGCAAAATTAATGGGAAAAGAGCAAGAAGAAGGTGTAGACAAATACCTGGATGGCATTGCCACATTATATGCTTGGGACAAGAACACAGACATGACCTAAGACACTGGTGATACTGAGAAATGGTGAACAATGGCTGCCCACATTATATACTTGGGACAAGAACACAGACATGACCTAAGATACTGAGAAATGGTGAACAATGGCTGCCCACATTATATACTTGGGACAAGAACACAGACATGACCTAAGACACTGGTGATACTGAGAAATTGTGAACAATGGCTGCCCACATTATATACTTGGGACAAGAACACAGACATGACCTAAGATACTGGTGATACTGAGAAATGGTGAACAATGGCTGCCCACATTATATACTTGGGACAAGAACACAGACATGACCTAAGACACTGGTGATACTGAGAAATGGTGAACAATGGCTGCCCACATTATATACTTGGGACAAGAACACAGACATGACCTAAGACACTGGTGATACTGAGAAATGGTGAACAATGGCTGCCCACATTATATACTTGGGACAAGAACACAGACATGACCTAAGATACTGGTGATACTGAGAAATGGTGAACAATGGCAGCCCACATTATATACTTGGGACAAGAACACAGACATGACCTAAGATACTGGTGATACTGAGAAATGATGAACAATGGCTGCCCACATTATATACTTGGGACAAGAACACAGACATGACCTAAGATACTGGTAATACTGAAAAATGGTGAACAATGGCTGCCCACATTATATACTTGGGACAAGAACACAGACATGACCTAAGACACTGGTGATACTGAGAAATGGTGAACAATGGCTGCCCACATTATATACTTGGGCAAGAACACAGACATGACCTAAGACACTGGTGATACTGAGAAATGGTGAACAATGGCTGCCCACATTATATACTTGGGACAAGAACACAGACATGACCTAAGATACTGGTGATACTGAGAAATGGTGAACAATGGCTGCCCACATTATATACTTGGGACAAGAACACAGACATGACCTAAGACACTGGTGATACTGAGAAATGGTGAACAATGGCTGCCCACATTATATACTTGGGACAAGAACACAGACATGACCTAAGACACTGGTGATACTGAGAAATGGTGAACAATGGCTGCCCACATTATATACTTGGGACAAGAACACAGACATGACCTAAGATACTGGTGATACTGAGAAATGGTGAACAATGGCTGCCCACATTATATACTTGGGACAAGAACACAGACATGACCTAAGATACTGGTGATACTGAGAAATGATGAACAATGGCTGCCCACATTATATACTTGGGACAAGAACACAGACATGACCTAAGATACTGGTGATACTGAGAAATGGTGAACAATGGCTGCCCACATTATATACTTGGGACAAGAACACAGACATGACCTAAGACACTGGTGATACTGAGAAATGGTGAACAATGGCTGCCCACATTATATACTTGGGACAAGAACACAGACATGACCTAAGACACTGGTGATACTGAGAAATGGTGAACAATGGCTGCCCACATTATATACTTGGGACAAGAACACAGACATGACCTAAGACACTGGTGATACTGAGAAATGGTGAACAATGGCTGCCCACATTATATACTTGGGACAAGAACACAGACATGACCTAAGACACTGGTGATACTGAGAAATGGTGAACAGTGGCTGCCCACATTATCGGCATGACACATGATGAACATTTATGATGTGTTCTCTTATTTCTATACCGACACATTCCATGATTACTAACGTTCCACGTCACTGTCTGATGAATGGACACCTGACATAGTTTTGTTTGAGTGATTTATTAACCACTGCCTTACTTTTTGATGAACTGCTATTTTTGTTTAAGTTATTTGCTGGTACTTATTGTTTACCTGATAGGAATAGGTAGTACTGTTTCACCTTGGGCATTACCACTGACTGGCGCCGTGCCATCTTGACAGATGATAGTTTGTAACATGGAGTTATACCTCTCCACAGCACAAAGCATGGGCTGAAGTTAGACCATGTGTTGCATATGCAGCATGATCCCGCTCTCAGCCTGCCTAGTTTACTTCAGAGACAAGGCAACATTAATATGTCTGGAACAAGACAAGCTGCAGAAGCTGACAGATCAGCAAAGCTTTGTTGATCCGGCAAAGCGCACTATCACACGGCTTCTCAAACTAGTTCAAAATACACTGTTTTAGGCATTTGAACCCTACTGTGGGAAACATTGGTCTACACTATAAAATAAAACAACGTCACTTTTATACATAAGTTAGTTTATATTTATAGCCATATGCTTTCATTAACTTTTACATTTTACACTCATAAATTTATATAATGTGTGCATTATAAAATCTGTCACCATCCAATCAAGCACTCATTCTGTGACTGCATCATACCATACATCCAGTAGATTATATTACACATGCTTAATGCAGTCACTTCTCTGGTTCCCTTGGCCAAGAACTTTCATCCATTTTAGCTTTCAAAGTATCAAATTTACACTGATGTAGTTCAATTGTCCTCTCCAGCTCCAACCCAACGATGCCTTTATAAGGAATTCTATATCTGGCAATCTCCCTGCTAGCAAGACACTGAAGGGAGGTGTACTTCAGGGGTGGGACAATGTTATGAAGGAGTACAGTGTGCAGCAAGGAGCCGGCTGTCTCTCCCTTGTTGTTACAAGCATCAATATGACTACCACTTTCTATTAACACTTTGAGCACCTGTCTGTCAGATGGCACATCTTTGGCAGCTATATGCAATGGAGAGTTTCCACCTTGATCTAAAGCATTAGGATCTGCACCAACCTCTATTAGCAGATTTATGACGTCAAGACTGGGAAATTTGCAAATTGGGTACCGGCCGACCTCTGTTGTGTCTCTGGTACACGCTAAATGAAGCAAAGTGCTCTTTCTCAGTCCCAAGGGAGCCATTCTGACCAGACGGTAAACAATTTTTCGAAAATTTAATTTGTCATCCACAGACAGTAGGAGTTCCAATCTTGTCATTAAGCACAAGAGATGTAAAACTATCACCATTAATCTATTGAGGTTGGACAGGGTTCTGTTCTCAGCATCTGCTGAAGATGTTTTCAGTGATTTGTTGCTGGCTACAGCACGCTGAACTTCTTCAACCGCCCGCTGTAAAACCGCCATGAGATTTTCAAATTTAAGGCAAGAAAACAAGTCTCTTCCACGCCACTCTGAAGTCATAAATGAGAACAATTCTGCAAAAGACAAAAAGCTGGACTGTGTCATGGGGCTGACAGGTTCCAGCGCACTCTGTTGCATTTCCAAAGCATATATCCACAGCGAAATACACCGGTCGAAATTACCCATGTCTGCATACAGTGCGCCTCGATATCGTATATAGTAAGAAGTGTCTGGATGCGCTGGTCCAAGAATTCGTTCCCTAACCAGTAACGCCTGCATTCGCATTTCATCTGGATCAGAAACTAGCTCATCTAGCATGCCACTGGACTGTGCTTCCACTGCATACTCATAAGCTTCTACAGGTTTTACATTCGTTGGTTTTGGGTAAATATTTGTTCCATCCTCAAACCGTAACTTCATGGCCCTCTGCCAAACTTCTACTGCAGCAATATTATCTCGCTTTCTATCAATATATGTGGCACCTAACAGTTCAAGAGCTTCTATTTTTTCTATTCGTGAACATTCAGGACGGCTAATGAGATATTCCACTATAAGATTGTAACCAGCAACTGCAGCAGCCATTAAAGGAGTCATGTTGTAATGATCCTTGACCATCTTCGCTCCATGTTTTAGCAACAGTTTCATGATTTCCAAACTTCCAGATTCTGCACAGTCATGCAGTGCTGTGTTGCCTGGTGATATAAAAAACAAACAAAAGACATGAATTTCTGACCGACTGGTTGATGACAGTAGTATGGTTTGAAGGTTCTACTCTACTTACATTACATTGACTCAAAAAAGCCACAGAATACCTGTTTGTATGTCAGTGTGTGAATGTATGTACACATGTACTTAGGTATGAAGTTTGAAAATACTACTTTGATATGTAAAGAAAAGTGAGCTGGCACTTAAAAAAAACATCAAAATATAATGTAGATATGCAATCAGTATAAATGTATTTCTGAGGAAGTGTCCAATATATAATCCAGAGATTAAAAAAGAAGTACTACTGCATACCAATATGCAAAGGTAGAACAAAATTAAACATAATTCAAAAGATAGCATATAAATTTTTAACATATGGCCTAAGCAAATTATGGAAATTCAAGTGCCTGGGATAAATTTTTCTACCCCTGCCACTATGTTGTGGTATACAGACACACACATTCACACAAAGCAAATATATTTTCACAAACATGAATTTAGGTTCATGAGTTTTAAATATTGAAGCCACAAGTAATAGAAAAACAGTAACAATGGTGATATCAAAGAAAATGGTGACACCAAATTGTGACATAGAAATAGAAGGAAAAATTCTTAACCAAGTGGATAATTTGATATACTTAGGGGCATTTATAACATCAGATGGAAGATGTACAACAGAGATTAAGAGCATAATTTTTTTTCTTTATTTTTGCATATTCTTTACAGGACATCGTTGTCAATACCAGCATTTTACCGCTGTTGTTGATTTCTTGGCAAGATTACGCTCAGTAGTTTGCCATTGTTTTCTGAGCGGCCGGCTCACTTATCCTGTAAGTCACCAACAGGCGAGAACCGCTATCAATTCTCGCTATATGGCAGACAAAAGCCGCATTTCAGAAAATGAAGAGTATCTTATGCAATAAGTCACTATCAATGAATGTAAGAAAGAGATTGCTGAAATGCTATATAGAACCAGTTTTGCTGTATGGCAGTGAATCTTGGAATGTAAATGAACAGATTAGGAAGAACTTAGAAGCAACAGAAATGTGGTTTTTGAGATGAATGTTCAGAATTCCTTGGACTGCCAGAGTAACTAACAACGATTGCCTGAAAGAGGTTAATGAAACTAGAATATTATATACAACAATAAGAAAGAGACAAAGAGCTTTCTTTGATCATGTGATGAGAAGAGAGACATTGGAGAACATCGTGACAACTGGAAAGATCAAGGGGAAGAGAGGCAGACAGACCAAGAGAAAAGATGCTGGATGGAATGAGACAGTGGCATGGAGGAATATCATCAGCAGAGTTGACCTAGAACACCAAAGACCGAGATCTGTGGAGAGCCATGAACGCCTAGGCCAGCTGGCAGGGCACTTGATGATGATGATGATTTAGTGCCTGGTATATTTTGCTGCATCTTGTCTCGTCAGGTGTACCCGACGAGATGCATGCAGAAAGATATGCCATAACAATTCATTTTACTTTCAAATATGGGGGTGTCTGTAGTAACGTGATTAACCCTTTGCCGGGCAGAACGGTCCAGAGTGTTTTTATCCCGGAAAGGGCAAAACGTCCCAAAGCAGTTCATGATTACTAAGTGTTGTAAAAATGTGATCTCGCAGCTTTCCGAGACTTCCAATTGTTTACGTCTGGTGTTATCGATAAGTATGTGCGCCATTTGCAAGCATGTGCAAAGCGATTTGATCAGATTTTTGTATAGTTTTCAGTGACATGGTTCTCTTTGAATAACCATATTGTCAACACTCCAACACCAACTGTAAATCTGTGCTCAGAGATTGTGGAAAGAATTCAGGCAACCAAATACCTGGGGGTACGATTTGATTGAAGCCTTCATTATACTAAGCACATAGACCAGGTGATAACAAAGGTCAAGCGGGGTTTGGCTGCGATGAGGGTGATGGCGGTGGAAAACTGTGAGCAGCACCATCTATGTCTTCTGTACGAGGGTCTGGTCCTTTCTGTTTTTGAGTATGCGATGAGTATCCTGACTCTCAGCCATAAGCGGATAGAAAGGATACAGAACGAAGCTATGCATATTAATTATACTTGGGTGTACAATTCATACAGCATGCAGGGCAATGTCCTTCCTTTTTGATTTTTCAACCATGGGGGACAGAATAAAAATCTGTCGAGCATGTGCCTGCCACAGAGTCAACGCAAACACACAACACTCACTGCATAGTAAAATTAAGAAGGTAAATGGCAGCAGGTTAGTTAGTTAGTTGCATATCCTTTACAGGATGCAGCAGTCAACGCCAGCATTTTTAGCTGTTCGTGATTTCTTGGCAAGATTATGTGCAGTAGTTTGCCAATGCTTTCTGAACGACCGGCAGCCATACCATTTCATATAAAACCAACGCAAGGCTGTGTGCTGCCAAATCACCCACAGGTGTGTTTCGAATGCGGGTTTGTAAGAATACGAACTGCGTTTGTAACCCCTTCGCTACACAGCAGGTTAGAAAGAGGAAAATTGTGGGTGGGTCTAGCCGAAGACATTCTTCAACAGGTGTGTTCTCTTGAGGATTTAGAACCTCTCAGTGAGTGAGTACAAGTGCCAACAGAGCTCTTTACGTCCTTTTCAGTTTGCATCCAACTAGACAGAAAATGCAGACAAGAAATCTGACTGCTGTGGAGGTGGAAGTACAGGCTTTGATCTTAGAGAATTCTTTAGAGAGTGATGCTGTCATTTACACAAATGGGTCGGTTGTTCGATGAGTGAGAAGTTCATGGGCTTTAACGTCTCAGGCTGGAGGGAGAATTGTGAAGGAAGATTCTGGTGCTTTTGCCTTGACCATGGAAGTCATGGCAGTAAGTAAAGCAATAACATGGCTCGAGACATAGACCTTCACTCGGGCATGCTTCCTTGAGTATACTCACATACATCATAAACATAGAACTATACACATGATATTTACCTTTGACACTTTTTCTATTCACCTCAGCTTTCAGTTTCAGCAAATACTCAACGATGGGCAAGTGTTTTTTATAGCAAGATATCATCAGACAAGTGTGGCCATGCCTGTTAGCAATTTCGATGTCAGCTTTCTGCTCCACAAGGTATTTAACTATTGCAAAATGTCCATCAAAGCAAGCTGCTCTAAGAGGTGTTGAGTTAGTGAATGTTGTCTTATTTACATTGGCACCATGTTCGACAAGGTACCTGACGATACTCAAGTGCCCAGCAGCTGCTGCACACCACAGGGCGGAGCGCCCTCGATCGTCTCACCGTCAAACGTTACAGATCCTACTTGTTCTATTTCAGCTTTGCAGTGTTCTATGAGATATTTCACTACTTCGAGATGGCCATTTCGTCCTGCCATGATAAGAGGTGTAGCTCCATTCGTCTTGGCATGAATCAACATTGAGACTTCATCTTTTGATCGCTGATCCAGAAATACACGTAGACGGCCGAGCTTGCCGTCTCTAGCTGCGTTATACACAATTGTCCTATATTCCATGAATAATTTACAATCAGGACTATAATCCCTTTCAATTTAAATCACTATAATGAACATAAAAAACGTATTTCTGAAACTTTCTTGCCATTGACAAGCGTAAACGAAAGCTTCCTACTGCGATGGCTGACAACTGAGGGGGCGCTATACAATCTATTTATGCTTTTCATTTTTGAAGAAGTCTTTCCAAAAACTACCATTTTTGCCTTCAACGGTAAGAGCTCTTCATATAATTTAAATCATGATGACGTTGCACGACTACTCTCCACAGGTCAAGGGTTGAGTTGAGACTTGAGTCAAGAAAGGACATCGCAGCATTCGAGACATTCACAACAGCCAGCGATGAGTCCCAACACTAATGGTACCAGTAGCAGTCTAATTATGTGTCCGTCTGACCCTTCCTCGGAGTCCCGAGTGCCGGCCAGATCCTGGGGTCATGTGTTGAGTTGTGTTACCACTTCACTCAGGACATTCCTATATGTGTCCCGTCCCCTCATTCAACAGCCAGCGAAGAGTCATACTACTAATAGTTCCCACCGCTATCTTATTTAACGTTCTCCTGGTCTTCCCTCTCAGCTATGAGATTCTTCCAGAACCCCTACCGATCCCCCGAAAATTGCATTCTTTCCACATATGGGATCTCAATC
Source organism: Cepaea nemoralis (assembly GCA_014155875.1). Lineage (NCBI taxonomy): Eukaryota > Metazoa > Mollusca > Gastropoda > Stylommatophora > Helicidae > Cepaea > Cepaea nemoralis. The sequence goes on from JACEFZ010015614.1 coordinate 170,299, forward strand.
TGTTCACCCGCCTTCTCCACCTGGTCCCACAAATGCATGACCACCTTTCCCCTTGTCATAGGCAATCTACCACCAAGAGGTGCATTCCCTGACAGCCTATCAGCCTGTTCATTCCCCCCGCATCCCTGCACGGCAAAGGCAAAATATCCATACAATTCTCACAATCTGTGACCTCTGAAGCGACGTCGTCGCTTCAGAGGTCACAGATTGTGAGAATTGTATAGGGATTCCACACGAAACATTCCTTTCTCCACCTTACTAAGCATACTCTTTGAATCCGTAATGAATACAATGTGTGCTGCAGTAGTCTCCTCTAGCCTACGGAATGCCGCTGTTACTGCTTTCACCTCCATTCTCATGCTTGAGGTTGTAGTCTCATATGCCAGACTCTCCCTTTTCAAGACTTGTCCATTAGCCTTTAGCAATAAAAAAAAAAAAAAAAAAAAAAAATTAAAACCCAACCACTACGTCTGTTTCTCACCACTGACTCATCGGTGTAGATGACTATGTCACTTTGATGTGTGTTACTCTGGATCAGTTGTTGCACTTCAAACTCTGTGCGGCCCGCTGCTCATTCTCTGCACTCACGACCCAGTGTTACGATTACATTGAGCCAGTCCGTCGTGTCTTCTGGAACTTCAGTCCACTCTTTTCCACGATTGATGGTCTCCAGAGCACACACCTGATATTTCTGCCTGTACCATCCAGGACCGGCCTCGTCTTAGTCTAGGACCCTTGACCATATCCATGGCTTCATCCAGAGGGTGATCCCTATCTGCAGCAACTCTCATGTACCATTTGGCCTGAAGGACCCTATGCCTGTCCGTCATTGTTGGTAGCGCCAGGATATGCCTCATGCATATAATTGGTGCGTCCTTTGTGCACCCCTGGATTATCCGCATAGCAGCATTCTGTATGAGCTCCAACCTTTCAAGCTGGCTCTTTGATACTGTCGGCAGCCCCAAACCATACTCAATGACAAAAATTATTAATTGCTGAAAGGGCCTGTAAAGCATCCTCTGATCTACCCCGGTTGCTGCCATCGCCCTCAGTGCATTAAGCTCCATACCAGCCTTCACCACTAAAGCCTCCACATGATCCCCACAAGACAAACGCCTGTCAAAGGTGATGCCCAAGTACTTAAATTTACTCTCTCTCTCTCTCTCTCTCTCCGAAGAGGATATCCATTCAACATAATACCTGGGACATCTGCCTTGACGATCCGGTTATCCAGGGAGTACCATACAACCGATGCCTTGTCTGGGTTTATGACAGCCCATGCGTCCCTGCACCACTATGCCACCCCATTTACTGCCACCTGTAAATCTTCCGCCAAACTGGCCCTGTCTCTGCCCTGTCTGTACACCAGCACATCATCTGCAAATGTCAAGATTCTACCTACACCTGTTGTCTCAACAGCTGCGATTTTGCTGGTGAAGACATTAAAGAGCACTGGCGACATAGCAGATCCTGTGGCAACCCAGGTGTAATAGTGCAGGGGTCAGAAGTCTAGGAACTCATGCGCAGTGCAACCGTATGCTCATAGAGGACCGTCGCAACCCATCTTACAAGGCAAGGGCTGACTTCCATGTCCAACAGGTGTATATCAACCGGTAATACCTGACCTTCTTATACGCATCCTCCATGTCAAGCGCTACCGCCACTGTCTATTGTTTATCCTGGAAGCCTTCGTAGACATCTTTACTTTCCTGACCCCACCCACTCATATCCAATATTGAATGCTGTAAACCATCCTTGACCACCAGAGCCTGCCCAAGTCTTCCCTGCCCGGTTGGGTTAATGTAACATGTATAGCCAGGGCACAGTTCTTATAACATCAGGACTTCAAACTCGTAGACCAATTTCTCCAATATTGGTCCTCGTTGCTTTGGAATACGGCAATCCCAATACCCAGCCCGTACATTTTTTAGCCCCAAACGCTCCGTTTTCCCCTACCCCTTTTGGATCCAGCCCTCTTCTTCCCTTTCATTCCTCCATCTCCTCTACCTCTTCTTCTTCGCTTCATGTTTTCCCCGCTGGCTGTTGTCAAAGGTATCGAGCACAAAGCACGTACTCCGTTGCTTCGGCGATAATTCTTTTGATTTTCCATAGTTGGTTTGATTTAAAAGCAGGAAATAGCTGGTCACCCCAGTAGAGCCTGCCTGATAGGGAAGGGGCAGGGAATGTCCCTCAGGCGTCCACACGCCTGCTGCTGCCCCGCTCGCATAGTAGTAGTTTACCCCCCACCCACGGGCCGTGATTTCTATCTGTGTGTGTGTGTGTGTGTGTGTGTGTGTGTGTGATATTTGGCATATAGTTTCAGGTCCCAAGTGGAGGCAGTGGGTTGCAGAGAGGTGACTCCAGCTCGCCAGGTTAGACAATTGGACAATACAACTGAAATTGGTTGTGTTAGAACTAAGGTCAATGATGTTATCAACAGCTACTCATCGCAATCACGCGCATACTACTACGAAAGTTTATTAAGTCAACGCCAGCATTGTTTTGTTGCTGTTTGTGATTTGTGACAAGTTTACGTTCAGTAGCTTGTTGTGGCTTTCTGAAAGACCGGCAGTCATACCATTGTATAATGTAACATCGCAACAGAACCCAAACTGAATTTTCTTAGTAGATCGATAGCAGCCCCATTCTCACGACGATATTATTTTAAGTCGCTGCATTCCTTACGTGACAATTGATGGCGAACAGGAAATGAAGTGTAAGAGGTTAATTACGGCGTTGGAAGATTACGGGGAGAAATGTCTGTGTAGACAAGGAGTGTAAATAGAGCCAGGACAAATTGATGGTTAACATCACGTCCATTTACTGACGGATTAAAGGTTAATAACTGTGCCATGTACAATTACCCAAAGTGTTTTTTCTCAGTGTGTCAAGAAAATTAACACGGCCACGGACTCAATTAATGGAGAATCGCGGGAAAGCATTTAGGATTAGAGAGTAACGGGACAGGCAACGAAAGTTTATAGCAAGACACGTCCTGAAATGTTATTATGAGTGACAATCACTGTTTACCTGAAAGCTAGGAGACGATAACTAACTGATTCTCCCTCGCTTAAATACCGGATGCAAATTCGACTCTGGGTTCAGTTGATAAAACTTTGAGTGCAACTCAGTGCACTGAGTGATTTCAATTCGCTATTCTTCGGATAAATTGTAGTGCATTTCTGGAAACAGGGTATGTGCCAACTTGTAGTTAATACCAAAAGTGCGTGTTATAATTATCTTGGAGGGCTTTGAACCATTCATTACTTCTCTATATTTTATACTATGTTGTCTAATTGGTGACGTACGTCTTAACAAGTGCATTTGCTATGGAGATATCTATGTATTATATCTTGGTTTACTGGCAGTTCTGTTGTATGTCTGCTGTCTTATTTGTTACTTTATTATCTCCTTTGCTTATTACACGCACGTAATCAGATAATATTCTACTTTAAGAAATGTTGCATATCCCTCACGGGACACTACAGTCAACACCAGGATTTTCTAGCTGCTGTTGATGTACTAAGCAAGTTTTTACGTTCAAGCGTTTGTCATGGCTTTCTGAACGACCGACTCGCATTCCCTCGTAAGTTACCAGTTCGGCGCGAACCATTGCCGATTCTCGCGGCTGTTGTTTTCCTTATGTGGATATACGGGATTACAAACAATGTCGTTAACTACTTGGCCAGGGAGACGGCTATATTCTACTAAGAAGTGTTATTAGTTACTTTATTATCTTCTTTGTTTATTACGCGAACAGTGAAGTAATGTTTTACTGAGATGTATTATTTGTTGCTTTATTATCCCCTTTGTGTATTACACTTGCGTACTGAGATACTAATTTGATACTCACGTGAAAGATGAAGATATTATAATTAGATGCAACAATCTACACTGTAAATTGGTATCACCAGAACTTTGTATGAATACCATCATTATCTTGATTCCGCACAGTGATCCAGGCGATTGGACATGCTCTGACTATGGCTAGTTGTGAAACTTATTGCAGGAAAATGATAGTGCATATCTAGTTAGACATGAGATGTTAACTACATCTGCTAGTATCTATATGTGTGAATATTCATCAGTCACACACCAAGCGTTTGAGACGTAAGATGGTGCATGATGGTGAAAATGACCACGTGTTCACATGCACCCACTGTGAACGGACATTTACAGCGCAAATTGGCCTTATCAGTCACACTCGCTACCGCCATAGTTAAAAGTTATTATGCCTTTTTAGAGCACAAACTATCGTCTGTCAAGACGGCAAGGTGCCAATGGAAGAATATTCATCACATCATCTCATTGGACCGAGACAGATGATGTAAAGACCTGACCTTAGGGATAGGACAAGGTTAAAGGGCAGATGGTGCATGGACTTATTGTGCGACTACTGTGCCCTTAACCGATCGCCAGCAGCATATAGGAAAATCCACAATGACAACCTTAAGATGGATATCTGACGAATTTGATATAATACTGTATCCAACTACCTGATTATGGTGGATGCATGGTTGTTGTTCTTTTCTTTCATCAGTGGTAGTTTTTGCCTACGCTTTGCCTACATTGAAGTTCACCAGTGAATGCTGAAGGATCTCACCTTTCTACAGCAGCAAAGAGTGAAGACCTTATATCAGCTACTGACTACTCAGGGCCCCACTGTTCCAACATCAAGAACTGCACACTTAACAGCTGAGTACAAACAAGCTAATCAAACTACCCATTACCAATAGCCTATAAATATAAAAGAAAGAAACACTATCCGCAGACCTTACCACCCATCCTTCTACACCAGAGACTATACCCTGCAGCGGATTATTGCAGATGACGGACAGTCATTCACTGTGCTATTATCAACTGTTTTGTTTTCGTGACATAACCATCTTTCATATCACCCCAATCATCCATTATAATTCTTTGAACACATTCAGCAAGAGTTAATTCATTCTTGAATCGTGTGTGTGTGTGTGTGTGTGTGTGTGTAACATATTAGTGTGATAGTGCTCAAACACTATCTGGGGGATGCAGATCAGGAGAGCTGTGTGACAGGAAGAATACTAGTCTTCAGTTAGTACAAGAGTGTACATCCTCCTCTCTGATGGCAGTGCCTTTCCTGTGCTCTCTTGGCCTTCTACATGAAAACATTACTTGATCCCTTTGTGTAATCCTTCCAGATTTGCATGATCCAGTTCACCAAGGAATCTCACGAGCCATTTCTGGTTTTCTTTTAGTAACCAGCAACCACTATGTGGGGGATACTTATCTCTAAACTCAAACTATATGCCACTTATGAAAACCAACGCAAGGCGTCTGCTTCCAATTTGCCCGCAGCTATGTTTCGAACGCAGTTTCGGGATTACGAATTGCGTTCGTAACCCTTTACCACAGAGCAGGCCTATATGGCATATTGGTTAATACAGATGTATGAGATTTATGGCAAAACATGACCGCCCACGCTTATCGGCATGGCTCATGATGGATGGATGGATGAGATTTATGGCGCTATTATATACAGCGGATCTATTCTTGATGTTCTCCTCAAATCTACTGTCATGGCTCTTTATAAAGAAATCTTGTGCAACGGGTTGTAGAGAACACCACACAATTAGTTTAATGAGTCAAGTGATTAAAAACTAATGAGAATTGTAATGAGAAGAATAAGAAATAAACCGGAAATTAGAGATGAGCAGTGTGGGTTTGTGGAAGATAAAGGCAAAACGACGCCAATATCTTGAGAAGATTAACAGATAGAATGATTGAAATAGTGTAGTAGGTAGGCGCTCTCTGACGGCCGGGTGATAATAAGTTCGAATCTAGGCGGATTGTTACAATTAACCTGGGTGTCCAGATATACACAGGCTGCACCAGAAAATGTCTTGGAAAGTAAAGGCGACCGGCGTGATACTGACCACATCACTGACCGAATGTCGAATGGTCTAAACATATGGGCTCAGTGCCATTTGCTCGACACGCGTGAAGGCTAGTCAAAGGGTCGTTTCTTTTTTTTTTTTTTACTTTCCCTTCTACTAACTGTATTACATCCCAGAGGTCCAGATCCCAGGTGGAGGCAGTGCGTTGCAGATATTCACGCAGAGAGGTGACTCCAGCCCGCCAGGTTAGACAGTTGGACAATAAAAGTCGGACTGGTTGTGATAGCACTAAGGTCATTGATCTTATCATCAGCTTCTCGATGCAATCAAGCACATGCTACTACGAACGTTTTGTAAGGGTTAATGAATGTGCGCGCGCGCACACACACACACACACACACACATACACACGCACGCACACAACCACACACACACGCACGCACACAACCACACGTACACGCACGCACGCACGCACGCACACTCACACACCTACACACACACACACATACATATTCAATGACACACAGGTCCAGATAAAGGTTAACATAATAGTAAACATTTAAGTTAGCACATCGAAGTCAGGTAATACACATTTTAAAAATGTATGAATATATTACTATAATAACTTCAGTTTTCCTCGCATAGACAGCATTAGCTAGCATCATATTTGTTCCACCCATGTGGCGCCAAAAGCTTTTTTCATTATTTGGCAAGGATAAAAGAAAAAGTTAGTTGCATTCGCTTTTACAGGACGTTGCAATCCATCATTTGACTGTTTATGTAATTTACTAGGTAATGTTAGTTCAGTTGTTTGCCATTGCTTTCGGAACAGCCGACATCTCACATCACCGAGAATCAACGCAAAGCCGTCTGCTTCCAAATCGCCCTTTGACTAGGAACCCACAGCGCCGGTTATTTGAACAAGAATTGAGGGGATACAGTGTTTTGGGAAAGGAGGGCGGGGGGGGGGGCGCTATTGTAATCAGCAGCTTTCGTAATAAGCAGTTAAACAGATATTTGTACAGTCCCATTAGCACCCAGCGTTGTGGTTATTTATAGACGCTGGCTGAATAAATATAGATATAAATGGTTGCATATACTGTTACTGTTTTTCCAATAAAAAAACGGACAGGTTGGAAATGAGAAATGTTGCGATACATAAGAGGTCAGAGTGGCCGAGAGGCTTATCACATTCGTGTTTAAACTTCCCGTGCGCTGACGTGGGGGGTGTGGGGGGAGTGGGTTTATTCCTGATACCGGTCATTTGGACTGAAGGATTGTATATCGCCGAATGTGACTTCCCATGTGTACAAAAGGGCGATATATCGCAAGACTAGCATCATCGTTTCGTTTGACGGTATCGTCCGCAATTTTAATGATCATTGAATACAAATTTACGTTGCAATATATTGTTCATTTGATTGTATAGTGACCTTCAGGGCAAATGGAACCTGAGAGTTGCTGCAGATAGGGATCACCTCCTGCATGCAGCAATGGATATGGTCAAGGGTCATATACTAAGACGAGGCAGGTCCTGGATGGCACAGGCAGAACTTTCTATTCGTCAAATGTGTGATCTAGAGACCATCAATCGTGAACAAGAGTGGACTGAAGTTTCGGAAGACAAGACGGACTGGCTCAATGAAATAGTAACACTGAGTCGTGAGTGCAGAGAATGGGCAGTGGGCCGCACTGAGCTTTAAGTGCAACAACTGATCCAGGGTAACATACATCAATGTGACATAGTCATCTACACCGATGCGTCAGTGGTGAGAAACAGACGTAGTGGTAGGGATTTTAATACGAGTCTTGAAAAAGGAGAGTCTGGCATATGAGACTACGACCTCCAGCATGAGAATGGAGGTGGAAGCAATAACGGCACTCCGCTGGCTAGAGGAGACTACTGCAAAACACATTGTATTTATTACGGATTCAAAGAGTATGCTTAGTAAGGTGGAGAAAGGAATGTTTCGTGTGGAATGGCTATCGCCGCTTCAGAGGTCACAGATTGATTGATTCATGATTGATTTATTGATTGATTTAGGAATCGACATCACAGCATTCGGGGCATTCCCATAAGTGCTCATTCCCCATCCTCAGCAGCCAGCGAAGAGTTCCAACACTAATAGTACCAGTAGCAATCTGATTATAAGTCCGTCTCGCCTTTCCTCTGAGCGTTGAGCGTCGGCCAGATCCCTTCGTCACTCCTCGTTGTCTCATTCTTGCCAGACCATGGTAATCCATTTGCTCCTCCGAGGTGTGCACGTGCTCCCACAAGGCCGCAACCACGTCTGCCTTGTCATGTATCAATACTCCACCAAGTTCTGCAAAGCCAGCCAATCTGTCCGCCTGTTCATTTCCCAGCACACCGGCATGCCCCGGAGAAAAGATCCAGGCGATGCTTGTCACCCGTGACCTCCGAAGCGAAGCAAGCCACTCCGCACGAAGTCTGCCCGTCCCCACCCTCGTCAGCATGCTTTCTGAGTCAGTTACAATCACGATGTGTGTGTGTGTCGTATTCTCCATCCAGCGGAGAGCCGCAGTGACTGCCTTCACTTCCATTCTTAAGCTGGATGTTGTGGTATCATATGCCAGGCTCTCCTGCCCCAAACATCGACCATTAGCTTTGGCTATGAACCCCCAGCCACTTCTCTCACCTCTTGACACCGAACCATCTGTGTAGATAATCACATCACTCGAGTAAGCATTGTCCTGAATTAGTTGCTGGATTTCCACTTCCGTGCCCCCTGCTGGCCACTCCCTGCACTCCCGGCTCAATGTGATTATAACTCTGCACAAGTCTGACTGCTCCGCTAGCACTCTGACCCACTCCTCTCCACGCCTAATGTTCTCCAAGGGGCACACCTGTCTGATCGTATCCTCCACCTGAGCCATCCATGATTTCCCTCTTATCAGTCGCTGACCCTTAACTGCGTCCAGCGCCTCATGCAGTGGGTGGTCTGTGTCTGCAGCTACTTTGAGGTATGCCTTCACCTGCATCACCTTGAGCCTACCAGCAACAGTTGGCAGACCAAGGATGTAACGCATACACACTACTGGGGTGTCTCTAGTGCATCCCAGAATGACCCTAATCCATAATCAATTACTGAAAGGATCAAGTGCTGGTATAGTGTGAAAAGCATTCTCTGCTCTATGTCCATTGCAGCCATAATTTTAAGTGCATTGAGTCCCTTTTGAGATCTTGTCACAACCGTCTCCGCATGGTCCTTGAAGGATAGGCTCCTGTCAAATGTGATCTCGAGATACTTCAGTTTGTTTTCTCTGCTGACATTTTTACCATCTATCGCGAGGCTTGGGACATCAGCTCTTACAATCCTGTTGTCCAGAGAGCACCACAAAATAGCCGCCTTTTCCGGGTGGATGACAGCACTCATTTCTGTGCACCAGTCAATCACTTTATCTACTGTCGCCTGTAACTCCTGGGCTGTTTGCTCCCTATCTCTCCCCTGCCTATATGCAAGAATCTCATCTGCAAATGTTAGTATTCTTCCAACCCCTGGTGCTTATAGGTTTGCAATCTTGCTCGTATACACATTAAAGAGCACCGGTGAGACTGCAGATCCCTGTGGCAGTCCCGGGGTTAACATATGTGGCTCTGAGGTCCATGCGCCCAGACGAAGAGCAACCCGACGAGAGTGCAGGACGGCTGCTATCCAGTTCACCAACCAGGGATTGACCCCCTTCTCCATCAGTGCGGTCATCAAAATATCATAGCGAACTCTATTGTACGCATCCTCGAGATCAAGCGCTACCGCCATCGTTTCCTGTCTACGCTGGAACCCCTCATAAACATCAAAGGCAAAATTGGCTGCATTTGACCAGGTATCTTTTCCAGGCCTGTAGCTCCCCAGGCGTCTTGGAAGAAGCTTCCCCCTTTCCAACAACTCTTGCAACTTGACAGCGACTATCTTCTCTAAAACCTTTCCAAATGTATTTTGAAGGGTGATGATCCTAAAGCCGCTAAGCTTTGATTGATCCTTGAATGGTTTTGGGAGAGGGATGAGATAGCTGTGCACTCAATCCTGCGGTACTGATGCTGTCCTAATGCTCTGGTTAAAGCAGTCGGTGTTCTCCTCCAGGTCTGCTTCGCTCAAACCCTTCATGTGGCCATACCTGACCCCATCGGGCCCTGGTGCCGTGTCTTTTGCCTTTTTCAAAATGTGTTTAACATCTTCCACCCGTATGATGTCTTCATACTGCATATTCTTCGTGGTGCCAGATAGCTCCTCTCTAACTGCATCCCTGGTGTCCGCATCATTATGATTGGTCTGCTCTAAAAATCTCTGGAGAAACGCCTCCCCTTTCTCTTTGTCTGTTGTCACGCGCACATCATCATCTCTATAGATTGTTCCCACTGTCATCGGCCGATCTTTTCTCTGCATTTGTCTGTGCAGTTTCCAGAATTTTTGCAGTGTTTTATCCCCTCCAATCTCCTTCATGAAACATTCCCATTTTGCCTTTTTGGCCTCTGTAGCACAGCGCTTGAAAACCTCCACCTTGTCTTTCTTGACATTTTCCGCAGTGTCCACTTCCTCTCGGGAGCTTCGAAGTGTCTGTCGCACTTTCTTTAGCTGCTTCACTGCAGCTCTCTTTGCTTTCCAAGCATGGTCTACTTCTGGGGTCCACCATGGGGGCTGCAAAAAGGGAGTTTTAACAGTCCTGTTGCATGCCCCTTGTCTGAGGCGTCCAAGAAGGCAATCGGTCCACTCATACCGGAAGGTCTTGCGCGTTCTTCCAGCTTTAACTTTCCTGGGTTTATAGATCAGGACTGAGCATGGTATGTGATCACTCCCATGGTCATTCAAAACAGTCCACTTTACATCAAGGACTGATGACCGGGAGACAAGTGCCAAGTCAATAGCAGTGTCTGCGTCGTCAGGCCTCATTGCCATTCTAGTCGGCCTACCATAATTTATGCAGACCACATCGGAGTCCACCATGGCATCTGCAAGGGCAATTCCCTGTCGGTTTTCTCCACTACTGTCCCAATCTCTGTTCCTTGCATTGAAGTCTCCACATATGAGTAGCCTATCACCTGGTAATTCCTCCAGTTCCTTAAGCCAGTCCCAATGTTCCTTTCTGACAAAACAGTCCACTGTGGCATATACATTTATGATGTTCCAACTTAAGCCACCAATCTCCATTTGTATACCCTGGACCTCTCTTGCACAGTGATTCCACTGGCTCAAGTCGAGTACCACATGCTTCACTCCTTCCTTCCCAGCAGACCTTGTCCATGTCTCTTCTGCCCAGTAGGGTTTATATAACTGGCGTACCCAGGGCAATGGTATTTGTCTGTATTTAGCTCCTGGAGCATGAGGACGTCAAAATCATATATTAGTCTCTCCAATACAGGACCTCTCTGTCTGGCACTGCGACAATTCCAGTATCCCACACTTACATAATTGAAACCTAGTCTTTCCACTTTTCGTCTTGTTCTCCTGGCGCCTGCCCTCCTATTTCTATGCCGTCGTCTCACACTATTTCCTCGTCTCCTCCTCCTCACTCTCTCTTCGCTAGCCTCTGAGAGATGTGTCAAGCACAGAGCACGTGCTCCGTAGCTCCGGCGACGATTCCCATGTTTAAATAAATCCATAGGCAAAGTTTGGATATTGCAGGAAATAAACGGTCACCCTAGCATTGCCTGCTTGCTAGGGAAGAGGCAGGGAATGTCCCGCAGGAGTCCATACGCCTGGTGCCGCCCCGCACGCCTGTCAGACGTCCAACGTTCACGACCAGTTAACCCATGGCCATCCAGTTCCTCAGCACGCTGGTCCACCTTGAATTTGGGGGTTTATATTTGGAGTTTTCCGTCTCCTAGATGGATTGCTGTCCAAAGCTAACGGGCTCCACCTACCCGGGAGCGTAACCCTGATCGGGGGCTAAACGGGTAAGGTCACAGATTGTGAGAATTGTATGGATATTTTGCCCTGGCTATGCAGGGGTGCGGGGGAATGAACAGGCTGATAGGCTAGCAGGGAATGCACCTCTTGGTGGTAGATTGCTTATGGACAAGGGGGAGGTGGTCGTGCCCTTGAGGGACCAGGCGGAGAAGGCAGGGGAACAGACTGAGAACCCATATGTTGAAAAAATGAGATTGCTGGGGATCGGCAGGGGTTCTGGAAGAATCTCAAAACTGAGAGGGAAGACCAGGAGAACTTTTAATCAGATAGCGGTACGAACGATTAGTAGTATGACTCTTCGCTGGCTGTTAAATGAGGGGATGGATGGGAATGTCCTGAGGGCAGTGATGTCGGTTCTTAACTCAACTCAACTTTGTGCTGTTTGGTCCAAATCTACTTCTTATGTTTGGCAATGAATCAATTAAACATTGACTTCTCGTTCAGGAAGCAATGGCAAACAACTGAACTTTGGTCGCAACGTCCTGCACAGAACATGCCGCATGTTTTAGCCACATAAACAATTTATTTCAAGCTGTGGCAAATATTTGCGCCCGCCATTTTGGACAACAATTACCTTCAAATTAATACCCCGTGTGGGGGAAACCCTGGTTATCCGCTATTTGTTGCTGATTCAGTCACAGGATTAGTAATCTGAGCCAGGGATGGACACTAATATAACTTTTCTTTGAGGTTGAACGGGGTAGGGGTAATAGTATAATCGAAATCAAAAGCATTTGCAACCCATATAACTATCTACATGTTGATTAAAATCGTTCATGTAATCACAGACCATCGTAATCTCTTATAATTTATCTTATTTCCCTCATCTTCTATGTAAATATTTTTTTCTCCCACTAATGGCGTCCCTGTTGGTTTTAGATGACAAGTTAAAGTTGATTAACATACGCTTGCTTCGTGGCGAATACTCTGTTAGGCTGAGTTTTAACTTTTATGTGACAAGTTAAAGTTGATTAACCTACGCTTGCTTGGTGGCGAATGCTCTGTTAGGCTGAGTTTTAACTTTTAAGTGAGCTCAGCATGGCCTAATGGATGGATAAGAGCGCTCATTCTTAAACTTCCGGTGTGCTGATGCCGAGGTAGCGGGTTCAACCCCTAAACTGGTCAGTTGAACTAAAATGTTGACTTCTCGTCCTTGACTTGGGGACGTAAATTACAAGCACCTCTAAAGCCGGCTCCGTGGCGAAGGAATTATGGATGCAGTTCGCAACCCCGCGTTCTAAACACATTTGTGGTCCATTTGGCAGCAGACACTTGCCCAGGAATCACGAACAGCCAGAGAAAAGGATATGCAACAACAACCGAAGTCGGAGTGGGTTCTTCGCCTGATGGCGAGGGACACTGATAATAGAGAAAGCTAATCCACATACAAAAATAAGCACCATGGACGAGAAGTAGTAGCACGTGTATGGACTATGCTTGAATTCAAAGCGAGCAAAAAAAAAATCTTAAATCTGATGCATAGATGCTGAGGTCGCCTAGACCATGAAAAGACTGGCATCTATAGAAGTGAGGTCTTCTCCAGAGCCAGCAACCCACTTCCAAGACCAATACATGTTCTCAGGCTTGTCTACTCATTGCCACGTATCACACCCAGACAAATGTACAGATTCTATGTAACACTTCAACATTCAAATAAGTAAATATATTAGACAAATTATTAAAAATGTTGGTCAAATGCAGAAAACTCACGTCAAAACTTGTAAAAACTAGGAAAATTTGTTAGCCAAGTGTGAGAAACATCGGTCATGTAAAGTAATAGCTCGTCCATACTCATGAAAAGTAGGAAAATATGCTAGCCAAATAGGAAATATATTGACCAAGTAGGACAATTTGTTAACCAAATGGGAAAAATATTGGCCAAAATAGGAAATAGCTCGTCCAAACGTATGAAAAGTAGCAAATTTTGTTAGCCAACGGGGAAATATATCGACCAAGTAGGAAAATTTGTTAACCAAGTGTGAAAAAATATTGGTCAAGTAAAGAAATACCGCATCCATACTTATGAAAGGTAGGAAATTTTGTAAACCAAATGGGAAAAAGATCGGCCAAATACAGAAATATCACAACCAAACTTATAAAAAGTTGGACAATGTGTTACCCAAATGGGAAAAATATCGGTCATGTAAAGAAACATCTCGTCCAAACTTATGAAAAGTAGGAAAATGTGCCAACCAAATGGGAAAAATGTTTGACCAAAATAGGAAATAGCTAGCCCAAACATGTAAAAAGTAGGACAATTTGTTGCCAAAGGTGAGAAACATCGGTAGTATCAGGAAATATCTTGTCCAAACTTATAAAAACCAGTAAAATTTATTAACCAATGGTGAAAAATAGTGGCCAAGTAAAGACATATGATGTCCAAAATTATAAACAGTAAGACAACTTGTTAACCAAATGGGAAATATATTATCCAAGAGAAAACATATTTAAACCAAATTTGCAAATATAGCGTCCAAACTTATAAAATTTATCATAGTCATAGTTGCAGAGATGTTATCACCGATGATACTCGGAGAAGACGTATCTGTACGTAACAGCTATTGGGTCATACAGCAACGAGTGGCTAGAGCATGTTAACAGATGTATAATATTACACACGAACACAACAAACTGTCCAGACTCAACCTTAGGCAATGTATATGTGACATGTCATATGTCCACAGGCATAACCAGCGACGTTATCACGTAGCAAATTAGACAGCTACACTTTCATTACCTCTCTATGTGTCCATAGGGTCTTTACATAGGAAAAATATTGACCAAGTAACGAAATATCGCCGCCAAACTTATGAGAAGTAGGAAACTTTGTTAACCAAGTGTGAAAAAGTATCAACCAAAGAGAGAAATATCTCGTCCAAACTTATAACATGTAGGAAAATATGTCAACGAAATGGGAAAAATGTCGGTCAAATACAAAAATAACTCAACCAAACTTATATAAAGTAGGAAAATTGTTAACCAAATCGGAAAGATATTGACCAAGTAGGAAAATGTGTTAGTCAAAGAGGGAAATATTGACAAAGTAATGAAATACAGCCTTCAAACTTACGAAAAATAGGAAACTTTGTTAACCAAATGTGAAAAAATATTGTCCAATATGAGAAATATCTCGTCCAAACTTATACAAAGTAGGAAAATTGTCACCCAAAGGGGAGACATATTGACCAAGTAACAGAAATATGCTCGGCCAAACTTAAAAAAATGTAGGAAAATTTGTTACCAAATGGGAAAATATTGACCAAATACAGAAAATCTCGGCCAAACTTATAAAAGTAGGAAACTTTAAACAAACGGAAAAAAATATTGGCAAGTCAAGAAATATCTACAGCAAACTTAAAAAAAATAAGGAAAATGCTCAGCCAAATGGGAAATATATCGACCAAAGAAATGTTGTTAAACAAACAGGGAAAATATTGACCAAGTAAAGAAATATCGCATCCAAACTTATGAAAGGTAGTAAAGTTGTAAACCAATTGGGAAAAATATGGTCAACATTGCAAATAGCTCGTCCAAATCTATGAAAATTAGGAACTTTGCCAACCAAATGTAAGAAGGTCGGCCAAGTAACGACATATCTCATCCAAACTGATTAAAAGTAGCAAACTTTAACTAAACGGGAAAAAACTAGCGACCAAAAAGAGAATATTTCAACTAAACTTAAAAAATGTAGGAACATTTGTCAGCAAAATGGGAAAAAGGTCGACCAAACACAAAAATATCGCAACCAAACTTATAAAAAGAAGGGAAAAAATTGACCAAAGTAACGAAATAGCTCGTTCAAACTTATAAAAAGTAGGAAAATTTGTTAACCAAAGGGGAAAAAGCTTGGCCAAGTAAGACAATTTGTTAACCAAAATAATAAAAATATTGACCAAGTAACGAAATATCTCCGCCAAACTTATGAAAAGTATGAAACTTTGTTAAGCAAGTATGAAAAAAGTATCAACCAAAGAGAGAAATATCTCACCCAAAGTTATAAAAAGTAGGAAAAGCTGTTAGCCAAATGGGCAAAATATCGGCCAAATACAGAAATATCTCGTCCACACTTATAAAAAGTAGGAAAATTGTTAACTAAATGGGAAAGATACTGACCAAGTAGGAAAATTTGTTAACCAAATGTGAAAAACATGGTATACGTAACGAAATATATCGTCCACACTTATACAAACTAGGAAATTTTGTTAGCCAAATGAGAAAAATCTTTGACAAGTAAGAAATTTTGTTAGCCACATTGGAAAACTATCGACCAAGTAACGAAATACAGCGTCCAAACTTATGAAACGTAGCATCGTGGGGATGCCAATAAATCGGTGGTCAACAGTGTACACCTCAATTGACATTGACTTAGAGAGACGGAAATCTCCTTCATGTAGTTGTCCATGGTGTCAATGTGTCAGTTGAGGTGGACACTGTTGACAACCTATTTATTGGCATCAATAAGTTCAGCAATCTTCCTGAATGCACAAGACCCGGGAAGGTTAACCCGGTCAACAAATGCCAGCAGAAGTCGGATGTGTCGGCGTAATGGCACAAGAACACAGCTCTGCTGTAAACAGGCACAACGCAATCACGTCTGAAAAAAACAAACTCCGGATGAACGCAGAAGAAGAAGAAAAATGCACAAGAGATCGCTTTGTGTCTTGTCTGGCTTTGCATGAGACTGAGCACTTATGGGTAGGTCCGGAGGACTCTCTCTCTCTCTCTTAGAAACTGAGAGCCTTAAAAGAAACGTGTACAGGGCTGAAAGACAGCATCAAAATGTCTACAGCACATGGCATTGTTTTTCCTTGGAGAGACTGAATACTTGAGGGATTGTCCGGAGGGCTATGGTTCTTAGAACCATAGGGAATCGCTGAACAGAACACTTAGCGCCACTTAGCGCCCCTTGCCACCTTTACCTCTACCAGACATGTTAGCAGTGCTAAATGCAGTGTTATGAATGAAAAATCGCGATGTCGACAGGGCTATTTATGCCTTTCCAGTGGTGGTGGTCATGTTGTTCACGCAATTTGGCGGACAGGCGAGAGACGACTGGTTGGCGACCGGGCAAGATAAGGCGAGTCTCTGTATTACTATGATGTGTCTGTTTATCTTTCATTACTTTCTTATGTTCGGTTGTAATATCAATGTAGTTTGCACTAGCATAGTGTTCCATTAGTGCATTTGCAGCCTTTTTTCCTGTAAGCAGGGCATTTCCTTATTTAATTCTTATTTGTTTGTTTCTGGGTCCTTCATTGTTCATGGCTTTCACTAGTTTCCATAGTTTGTTTCCATCCCTGTCAAAGTTCAAGTTTTTTGTTTTTTCCCGCCAACAATCTCTTGTTGTCTGATTTACTGTTCTTTTACATTTTGCTGAGATGGCATTGAGAGAGATGTTTGCTTCAGATGTTTGTTCTCTCTCTGCTGTCTTCCTGGTATCTTCAACTGTATCCTCCAAAATTTGTAGTTCTTCAGTCCAGTATGGTTCGTAATTTTTCCTCACTTCTCTTGGAATGGACTCAGTGGCCGCCTGTATTATTGCTTTGTTTAGACTTTCCACCATTTGCTTCATGTTGCCATGTTGTGTATTTATCTTTTCACAATATTTGACAGTTGCTATGGCAAATCTGTCCCAATCAGTTCGTTTGTAATTCCAGCGAGGCAAAGGCTTTTGCTCCTGTTGTACATACTCCATATTCATTACAAGCTTGATTGGTGTGTGGTCACTATCTGCTAATTGGTCAAGCACATGGCGATTTTTTGTGGAGGATGTCTCCTGTGCAGAAAGCTAAGTCTGGAGTTGAAGTGATAAATCATCTTCTAGAGTGTGTGCTTAGTGTGTCATCCACTTTGTGGAAAGGATATAATTACTACAATGTTGGTAAAGATGACAGGAAGGGACACATTTATCAAATTGCTGACAAAGATGACGGGAAGAGACAACAATTACTACAATGGTGGCAGAGATTATGGGAAGTGATGTAATTAGTTCAAGGTTGGCAAATAGAAGTTTCTTACATAAATTTATTTTTCAATGGATCACATGAGAGGTTGCACTTTGAAGGTTTATTTTTCTTTCACTGAACCAATTGCACAAAGTGAAGCTTCTTGAATAATAAACCATGTTCTCCCTCAGTGAAGCTCTCTTCCCACAGGTGAATGAGTGACTCTGATGGCACCAAGTGCATGGATAAACAAATCTATTCTTACAGCTGTAAACAAAAGTATGTTATGCTGCGGGGGCCATAGTGGTACAGTGGCTAGCAATGTCTGCCTGTCGGCCTGGTGGGCATGGGTTTCAATCTGCATCAGCGCAGATTTGTAAATTAACCTAGGCTCCCAAGTCAACCCAGTCTAAAATGTGTACCAGGAAATATTCTGGGAAGTAAAAGCAGTGGCATAATATCAATCACATGACCAATCGAGATGCTGATTGGTGTATAATAATATAGATTAGCAATATATACCTGATATGCCTAACAGCATAGAAAAGAGTATTTTACTTTCCTGATATTCGGCCAATATTACTTTAATGCATGCTCTTTCAGATCATTACACAGTTCTACATATATTTGAACAAAAGTAACTTTGGGAAGCAGTTGCATTAATTTAATTTTATTAAAGGTGCTTCAATAGAAAAGCAGTGAAACAGATATCTGTCAAATCTATAATACCTTGAAGAAAACATAAACATAGTACAATGTGGCTTTTGGCAAAATAGAGGTATACGTCATATTTTTACCTGGAGGGAAATTATGGGGGGAAAAGCAGCAGTACAATGGGGATCTTTAGTCTTGCAAGTTGAATGTGTAGAACATAAAGAATTATGTAACATGATGAAAGAAACAGACTTTCCATTAGACTTAAAATTGGTCATAAAAACACCATCATGAACAAAAGGCAGCCGTGAGACTATGCAATGATACAACAAACTGATTTGATATAGAACAGTGAATCAAACACAATTGCATTTTATCCCCTTATCTGCTTATCGTATATACTGAAAATCTGAGGAATGTTAGAGAAAATATTGCACGAAGAACAATATGATCACTTTGTAATCGAAGGAATAGAAATGCCTGAACTGTAATATGCTAAGGACATTATATTACCATCAACAACATAAATGGGAATTGAGAAGCTAATTAAGTCAGTGCTGGAACAAAGCTTCACCCTGGCTCCCACGTTGACCCAGTCTACAATGACATTATATTACCATCAACAACATAAATGGGAATTGAGAAGCTAATTAAGTCAGTGCTGGAACAAAACTTCACCCTGGCTCCCATGTTGACCCAGTCTACAATGACATTATATTACCATCAACAACATAAATGGGAATTGAGAAGCTAATTAAGTCAGTGCTGGAACAAAGCTTCACCCTGGCTCCCACGTTGACCCAGTCTACAATGAATTGAGAAGCTAATTAAGTCAGTGCTGGAACAAAGCTTCACCCTGGCTCCCACGTTGACCCAGTCTACAATGAATTGAGAAGCTAATTAAGTCAGTGCTGGAACAAAGCTTCACCCTGGCTCCCACGTTGACCCAGTCTACAATGAATTGAGAAGCTAATTAAGTCAGTGCTGGAACAAAGCTTCACCCTGGCTCCCACGTTGACCCAGTCTACAATGAATTGAGAAGCTAATTAAGTCAGTGCTGGAACAAAGCTTCACCCTGGCTTCCACGTTGACCCAGTCTACAATGAATTGAGAAGCTAATTAAGTCAGTGCTGGAACAAAGCTTCACCCTGGCTCCCACGTTGACCCAGTCTACAATGAATTGAGAAGCTAATTAAGTCAGTGCTGGAACAAAGCTTCACCCTGGCTCCCACGTTGACCCAGTCTACAATGAATTGAGAAGCTAATTAAGTCAGTGCTGGAACAAAGCTTCACCCTGGCTCCCACGTTGACCCAGTCTACAATGAATTGAGAAGCTAATTAAGTCAGTGCTGGAACAAAGCTTCACCCTGGCTCCCACGTTGACCCAGTCTACAATGAATTGAGAAGCTAATTAAGTCAGTGCTGGAACAAAGCTTCACCCTGGCTCCCACGTTGACCCAGTCTACAATGGGTACCAGGAAATGTCTGAGGAAGTGAAGGCGACCGGCGTGAGACTGACCACATCACTGCTCGGCTGCAGATTAACTTAGTTGTATATCCTTCACAAGACATCACAGTCAACCCCAGCATTTTTTTTGCTGTTTATGATCTCTTGGCAAGTTTACATTTGGTAGCTTGCCATTGCTTTCTGAACGATCTCCACCAATACCATTTCTTTAAAAAACCAATGCAAGGAAGTCTGCTGCCAAATCGCCCACAGCTGTGTTTCGAACACAATATGCGGGATTATGAACTGCGTCCGTAACTCCTTCACCAAGAAGCCGGCAGATTAGTCTATGAAAATATGGGTCTAACACCATATGCCCAATGTCTTTGGTGTGTAAAAAGGCCCTTTTTTTTAACTTAAGAGCAAAGTTTAAAATAAAATGTACACCTCAACCCAATAAACATAAAGCTAATTACAATCAATAAGAAATAACAAATATGTCAACAATATAACAACATGTCAATGGATATATTTATCAATGGCAAAAAATTACAGAAAGTAAAGAGTTTTGAGTATCTCAGTTCACTACTGACAAGGGATGGAAATGTTATGACAGAAATAAAACAAAAACAAATAATGCTGTTCAAAAATTAAGTATTAAAACCTGTATGGATTGGAACAGATAGAACAACTAAGAGCATGCATATTTTCTGTAGAAACATACAGGTGTGAAACTTGGATATTTAACAAATCAGCTCAACAGCACATGTGAAAATAAGTGTTTCGGAAAAAAAATGTTACAAATTAATTGGATAAGCAAGACAGCAAACAGATCTATCCAGTACTGAAGAAGACTGGTTATTAAAACAAATAAAACTGAAGAAAATTAATTATTTTCAGCACAGGAAAAGACATGAATGTCTGGAAAAGATCATTATGGAGGAAGGTGTACCAGGAAAGCAAACAAGAGGACAATGGATTCAATATGTAATACATTATGTACATTTCATTTGCACAACTGGGGTTGACTGTAGGACATACGGATTATGATATTATGAGGAAGTCAGCTGGGCCGAATGGATATTAGTGCTCATTCCTAAACATCCGGTGTGCTGATGCCGAGATAGCGGGTTTAACCACTACACTGGTCAGTTGGACTCATATGTTGACTTCTTATCCTTGACTTGGGGACATAAATTACAAATATCACTGAAGTCAGAGTGGGTTCGCCTGACAGCAAGGGACATTGATAATAGGGAAAGCTAATTCACACACAAAAATCAGTCCAATGCAGTCTAGAAGTAGTAGCATGTGTATTGACTACGCTTGAGTTCAAAGCAAACTAACACAAAAACACAACCAGAAAAAATATGAAATTCTCAAAGGCTGTTACACTGGCAAATTTCTGCACAGAACAAGCCACTGGAGGATGATAATGATACCTGAATCCTAATAAAACATGTATCTGTCTCCTTGAAACTCATGAAGAGACTACTCCAGCAGCAGTTTTCTATATTCACTTTGCAAATTCTGCCATGAGAACTTTTCCACAAGAACCTGAAATCCAGATAGCAAGACAATGAGTAAGCAACATTAGCAAAGTTAGCAAAGCCACCCAACTCAGGGTAAACAAAAAGTAAATCAAGTAATCAGCTTGTAGAGATGCTACGGCTGATAATTTCATGTAGGGCTAAGTTATCACCAAGAAAATTCATCATGAATGCAGTAAATTAAAAACTGAATAATGAATAATACACCCCTTCTCACACATTGTCAACCTCTGTTGCTAAGGGGTGGTGAATGCAGTGCTACAATCCCAGCATACCGGGTTCAAAGTCTGCCACAGGCAATTTACAAGCAGATTGCTTTGCTGTGATTTTCACAATGCTATGAGCATTGGTCATTCAGAAAGCAATGGCAAACTAAAAAAAAAACAATTGTTTGCATATCCTTTATAGGACATTGCTGTCAACATCAGCATCTTTCAGCTGATTGTTGATTTCTTGGCAAGATTACGCTCAGTAGTTTGCCATTGCTTTCTGAGCGGCCGGCTCACATACCCCGTAAGTTACCGACGCGATTCGAACCACTGCTGATTCTCACCTTCGTCATGTTACTTATGAGAGTATACGAGATTACGGAGAAAAGACGCTAACCTCTAGGCCAGGAAGCCGGCAATGGCAAACTACTAACATAAAATTGCCTAGAAAATCACAAACAGCCAATAAATGTTGGGGATGGTTGTGATGTCCTGTAAATGACATGCAACTAAAATAACTTTCATCAACCAAAAGTGAATTATATATTACTATTCAATCAACATGTTTAAAAAACAGTGTGGTTGTCAAAAGCCACACAGGTAAAATGGCTGACAACAGTTGATGTTTGGCATATGTTAGGAATGTCACATACTAACTTCCCACTAGTATTTATAACTGGAGCTAAGCAAAAGCAATCTATGCTATATGTTCCATTGCTATTGCATTGTTTAGGTTTGTTTTGTTTTGTTGTTTTGATGTCAGGTCTTTGTCAGATATGACTGAGCTACCGGACGACAGTAGTCTGTCAGCGCCGAATGTTGGGCGGCACTTACCAAACCCAACATCCCACATTGTGCCAACGGCTTCGGGCGGAAGAGCACAACTGGGAGGGTACAAGCCTCATCCTGATGTGAGGAAATGCAACCTAAAGACAAAATTTCATGGCAGGGCAGACCAGACCCTAAGCCTTTGTTGGAAGCTGGTCTAGGATCGAAGCTCCGATAGGTGGAAAGTTAGAGCATTGCTTTACTGATCCAGCAGCTTCTGCAGCTTATCTTGTTCCAGATGTATTAGTGTTGCCACTCCTCTGGAGTGAACTAGGCAGGCCAAGAGAGGCATCATGCTGCATGGGTAACACATGGTCTCTATATTTTAGCCCAGGCTTTGTGCTATGGAGAGGTATAACTCCACCCCTGGTCTTAACTGGTCTAGGAATCAAAGCGAGAGGTAGCAAACACGTGTTATAAGTCCCTGTCAATTGGCGTAGACATGGGGCGCCATAGGTTGCCTTTGACGGTGGGAGACACCTACTGTGTCACTGATCAGCTACCGCCTGCCTTAAGCTGGCATCCCCCAGCCAATTGGGTGCTAATCCGCCACAGCCTGCCTGCTTCAATGGGTGCTTGGGGCTAGGACAAAATCTGAATCGCAGGCTGTTAAACCAATGCACCAGGTACTAATAAAAATAAAATAGAAACCACAAGCTACGGCTTGCAACCTGGAGCACAAGAACCATGTGTCCAGGATTTTCCACTGACCTGAAGAAAACTGACGATGTGAGAAAAACGGTTCTGATTGATGCCAAACTCAATCGTCTTAACATTGATATTGCTGGCCTGCAGGAGACTCATCTCGCTGAGGAAGGGTCACTCTGGGAAAACAATTACACCTTTTTTGGAAGGGTAGAGGGCAGGCAGAAAAAAGGCAACATGGTGTGGGCATTGCAGTGAGGAATTCGCTACTGGGAATGATTGAAATTCCAGCTGGAGGTAATGAAAGACTATTATCCCTGCACTTGGCAACCTCTTGTGGTTTTGCCACCATTATCACTGCATATGCACCAACACTTGCTTCCTCTGATGATGTGAAGGATTCGTTCTATGAGGAGCTAGACTCTGTGATCAAGGCAGTTCCAAAATCAGACTACATTTATATGCTCGGTGATTTCAATGCTCGTGTGGGCAAGGACTCGAGTTCATGGCCAGTGTGCCTTGGAAAATACAACATCGGTCGCATGAATGAAAATGGGCAAAGGCTGTTGGAGCATTGCACCAGAAATGACCTATGTATTACAAACTCCTTCTTTAAAACAAAAGAGCTGCATAAGGTCACATGGAAACATCCAAGATCCGGCCATTGGCATCAGCTGGACTTCATCATCACACGGAGACAACATCTGAACCATACATCATTAACTCGAAGTTACACAGTGCTGACTGTGATACGGATCATTCTTTGGTTGTTGCAAGGGATAGACTGAGACCAAAGAGAATCTACACAGCTAAACACAAAACTCGCTCCAGGATTAATGTTATTAACACCCACGATCCTGATAAGCGCTTTGAGTTCCAACAGCAACTTGAAGATACATCAGAAAATTGTACAGCAAGTTAAAAGTGGGGTAAACTTAAGGAAACTCTTTATAACACAGCGGTAGAGGTTTACGGCACTGTGGATCATAAGAGACAGGACTGGTTTGCGGCAAACAGCCAGACACTGCAGCCCTTGATTGATAAAAAGAAGATAGCTCTCTTAAGAAACAAGGAAAGAACTATGCGTAAAACTCTCAGTGAGCTGAAGCAAGCTAGGAAGGATGTGCAAAAGGCTGCCAGGCAGTGTGCAAATGACTATTGGATCAAGTTATGTGAGTCCATTCAAAATGCAAGTAATAAGGGAAACATCAGAAGCATGTATGAAGGGATAAAGAAAGCCTGTGGTCCAATGATCAAAAGAAGTGCACCACTTAAAACCTTGACTAGAAAAATCATCACTGATAAGAAACAGCAGCTAGATAGATGGGTAGAGCACTATATAGAGCTTTACTCAAGTGAGACCAAATTAGCGGATGATGCCCTCAACGCCATAAAGTCCCTGCTAACTCTTGACCACCTGAACACGTTTCCCACCATAACAGAAGTTAAGTGTGCTATAAATGAACTTGCATCTGGCAAGGCTCCAGGTAAGGATTATCAGGAGTGGGCAAGACACACTCACTCTACAGATCCACCAGCTAATAGAGCTATGCTGGCGAGAAAGACAAGTCCCACAGGATTTCAAAGACTCAAGCATCATAACATTGTACAAAAATAAGGGCGATCAGAGTGATTGTAACTATAGGGGTATCTCACTTCTATGTATTGTTGAGAAAGTATTCGCCAGAATTGTTCTGCACAGACTTCAAGTCCTGGGAGATCAAGTCTACTCTGAATCACAGTGTGGCTTCCTACAGAACCAGTCTACCATTAATATCTTCTTCTTCTTCTTCCACGTTCATCCGGAGATTTTTGTTTTGGACATGACTGCGTTGTGCCTATTTACAGCAGAGCTGTGTTCTTGCTCCTTTAGGCCGACACATCCGACTTCTGCGGGCATTTGTTGACCGGGTTAACCTTCCCGGGTACCACTGATATGATATTCTCATTGCGAAAAATGCAAGAAAAATGCTGTGAACTGAATCAGTCACTATTTATCGCCTTCATCGACCTTACAAAGGCATTTGATTTGGTCAGTCGTGAAGGTCTGTTCAAGGCACTAAAGAAGATTGGCTGCCCACCAACTCTTCTGTCCATTGTAAAATCGTTCCACACAGGCATGAAGGGTATAATAAAGTTTGATGGTGCAACTTCAGAAGAGTTTGAAATCAAGAGTGGAGTTAAGTAAGGTTGTGTACTAGCTCCCACCCTCTTTGGAATATACTTTTCACTTATACTGAAATATGCCTTTCGTGATCAGGATGGTGATATATACATTCACTCACGCTGAGATGGCGGCCTCTACAATGCTCAGAGATTGAAGGCCAAGACCAAAATTAGGAGGTTACTGATCAGAGAGTTACTTTTTGCAGATGATGCTGCAATTACGACCCACTCTGAGGAAGAATTACGTCTGCTATCTGAAATCTTCAATGCTTGTTCTGAATTTGGTTTAACGATTAGCAAAAAGAAGACAAAGATTATGTCACAAAGTGCACATGGGGTACCATCAATCTTTAACTGACGAAGCCGAACTAGAGATAGTAGACCATTTTACATATCTAGGATCAGAGGTAAATAGCAAATTATTCCTAGATCAGGAAATCAACATCCGGAGTGGTAATGCAGTAACAACAATGAACAGGTTCAGAAAAAGAGTCTGGGAGAACAGGAAGCTTACTGCCAAAACAAAAGTCCTTGTCTATCAAGCCTGTGTCCTTAGTACTCTTCTTTATGGCAGTGAAACCTGGACAACTTACTCACACCAAGAGAAACGTTTAAACAGCTTTCATATGCGGTGTCTGCGAAGAATTCTTGGTATTAAGTGACAAGACAAAATCACAAATACTGAAGTATCGGAAAGATCAGGTTTTGTGACGGTATATTCCATGCTCAGTCTTCATAGACTTAGATGGATTGAACAAGTTAGGAGGATGGATGATGGTAGAATACCAAAGGACATCTTTTTTGGTGAATTACAGGTGGCTAAGAGATCTCTAGGTAGGCCTCTACTATGATACAAAGATGTGTGTAAGCGGGACATGACTGATACAGGCGTTGATAATGCACACTGGGAGCAAGTCGCTGCTGAACGTGTTGCACGGAGGGCAAATATCAGAAATGGAATAAAGACAAAGGAGAAAATTATTGGAGATAAGTCATACATCGAGTGTGTCAGATGTAAAATGGTGCATGATGGTTAAAATGACCATGTGTTCACATGCATTCACTGTGGAAACATTTACAGCGAGAATTGGCCTTAACAGTCACATTCACCGCCGCCATGGGTTGTAGTTATTAAGCCTTTTTGAAGCACAATGTAACAAATTATCGTCTGTCAAGACAGCAAGGTGCCAATGGTAAAAATGATAATTTCGTTGTTCAGAATTACCTTAATTAACTATGAATCAATTGTGAGAAAGAAACACTCATTGGCCAAAGTGACAACCAGCATGCAAAGCAAGAAGGACACAAATCACCTTGGTTATCCATTACATTTTGTTTCTTTTTAAGCTATCTTGATTATATTTTGCCAAGGATGAAATCAGGACAAGAGTCTGAGACCAATGATGTGCAGCTCCAATTTCACTGAAATCTAATTCACACAAGTCTTACTGTCATCTCACCTCACTATTCAAGTCCTGAAAAGACAGGCAGATAGGAAAGCAGGTGTTGAACCAATGACAGTGCTGGCTGGCTGGGAAACTGCAAGTCAGCAAATCAAACCATATGGTCATCACTTACTGTACCAAAGACAAGATGTTTGTAGACTCAAATTGGTCTAATCAGCCACCTTTGATCCCACTCTGGGACTGACAGATGACATTATGATCCTCTTCAGGAATGACAGACAAACAAGAGTCAACTGTGTGGTTTGGGTATGTCTTCTTTATGCACTGATGTTCATTATGTCTGCCTGTGAGGTGAACAGCACTCACTTATCCTGACAGTTGGAAATTGCTGCCAAAGGCTGAGGTAACATAACTCCAGGTTGATGTGGAAGTCAAAGGGAAACCATCACATTATCTTCCCAAGTCCTTTTGAATCAAAACAGATTGACGTTAAAGAACAATGTTAATGGCAATGTTGGGACATCCTCAACTGAATTTTTTTTGGTAATGCTCAACGGGCAGAGTCAATAATTAGCCACTGAAGATACCAGATCATCATCAAATCAACGATGACAAAACCACCAGACATAGTACAGACATGTGGAATGTCAGGACACTAGCAGAGGTAGGACAATTAGACGAAACAATATAAGAACAGAGGCAGACCGAGAGAAATGATGTTTGATTGTCTAAGACGAATGTCAGCACTACATATGAGATCCAGAAAACCTAAGAAAATAGATCTGTGGTGAGACATGAGTGCCTATGCCATTTAGCAGGTTACATCATGATGATGATTTCCAGCTGTGATGTCATCTTCTTTCCAGTCCAGTTGTTGATGTTATGTTGTATCCAGTCCAGTTGTTGATGCTATGTTGTATCCAGTCCAGTTGTTGATGTTATGTTTCATCCAGTCCATGTGTTGATATTATCTTCCTTCCAGTCCATGTGTTGACATTACCTTGCTGTTTAAACCACTGTCCCCTCTTGCATGTTTGCTTACTGCATTTTAGTCAGTTAATCTATTTTGTCTGTTCAAAGACATATTTTCTTTGCAATTCTCTTTCTTTTGAATGTTATATTTATTTACATTTATCAATAAGCTTCATTATGATATACTATGTAAATAATAAAAAAGACAATTCAAGCAGTAGTGATGAGAACTTTCCAATACATCTTCAGAATACCTGTCAAGATCATGCCTCAACTGCCAGTATATAAAATATCATAAGACAGTATGTGGAGTTAGGCGATGTTCGTTTAACAACATCTCAACAATTATACAAACATTTAAACTGCAATGCCACAGCCATGTGCCAATATCAACTAATTTGTCCAATGCTGTACCTAATGGAATAGTCGTAGGAAACAGAAAGTGGAAAGACCAAACATGTGCTGGATATAAACAGACAGGGAAAATAAAGAGACTGGGTTGAGCTGAACTGATATGAGTCAAGATATAACATCACAGCACGCATATGCACTACATCATCTTTAACAGCCAGCAAAGAGTCCCAATACTGATGGTACTACCAGTTGCTGTTTGATGTTAGCAAGAGCCATGTCTAGACAAGACATACAGAGTGAATCGTGGAGTCCTGCACCAACAACCTTTCAAGCTATGGGATAAAGTAGGAAGGAAAGTTAATAGCCCTAATATATTCACCAAAGTAGCAATGTTTGCAGTTATACCTGCAGCAAGGTAGACTTATAGTTAACAAAAGGATTCACCTTGAATTTATCTGATTTTGCAAGGGTTGGCCGCTGACAAAACCGCTTCAGTCGCTTGACCAACTGTGATTGTGTAGCATAAAGACACTCCGCTGGTTAAAACACAATGATGGCATCACCATTAACACTGAGCCACGAGCATTGTAATAAACATGTTTACACAACAAATCTTCATCATTCCCATTTGTTGAATTTAACAATATTATATCTTGCAGGATTATATTTCATATTTTAAAACATGTGGATGAATATTTTTGGTCTGGTACAGTACAGTGTAGTGTGGTGTGGTGTAGCGTAGTGTAGGAGCATGAGGGAGTTGCCTGCCAGCCTAGTGGTCATGTGTTCGAATCCTCTTAATGCTGGATGTTTTTCACAGCTCCAGGCTCCCAGGTCGACCCAGCCCAAAATGGAAACCATGAAATTCACTGAGAAAGGGAAAGCAGCTGGCATGGTACTGACCGCATCACCCAATGAGTGCCGCTTGGTATAACAATATGGGGCTAGCACCATATGTCCAATATACCTCATAGTGTAACAAGGATATTTTAGGTGGACCATCATCAAGTGCCTGGCTGGATGGCATAGGCAATAATGCTTAACCACAAATTGTGATCTCTGACGGTATGGATCAATTCATGTGTTGACTCCCTTCTGTGCCATGACACAAGACTCAAGAATTTTCTCTCAATGTCTTCCTCTGTCTCTCTTTCCCAAATCTTTATGATTGTTTACAATATGTTCCAGTTTTTGTCTTCTCATAATGGGGGTCAAAAAATTATGACTGTCTTTTTCTTATCCTTGTGATAACTTGTCTTTGCAACCTAGCCTTCCTCAAAATGTCCAGATTACTCATTATAGCTGTCCAAGGATTTTTCGGCATTCGTCTATAAAACCACATCTCCAAGGCTTCTAGAGATATTTTTGCTTGTTTACTAACTGTCCAGGATGTGCAGCCTTGTGTTAAAACTGGTTTTATATAACATGCCTGAATTCTTTTTCTAACTTTCAATGACAAGCACTTATTGCATAAAATGTTCTTCATTAATAGAATGCAGTTTTTGCTTGTCCTATTCTGTTCCTTATCTCTAAGATGCATCTTCCATCTGATGTTATCCATGTGCCTAGATATTTGAATTTCTGCACTTGCCCCAAAATTACATCGTTTACTTTAATTGTACATTCAGACACAATCTGTTTCTTTGATATCATCATGATTTCTGCCTTAGTTTTATTCAAGCTAAGGCCCATTTTTTTCACTCTCTACAAAAAAACTGTGTCTATCATTTCCTGTAGTTACTTCTGACTTGCTACTTTCAAGACAGTTTCATCAGCATAACGTAAGTTATTTATATTATGTCCACCAATCATTGGCATATTTTCTGTAGATTTCATTATATGTTCACTGTGCAACGAAAACAAATCAGGAGACACTACACAACCTTGTCTGGTACCCTTCTTTATGCAGTGAAATGCTCCTAAAAGGTTGTTGATTCTTACGGCTGCTGTTTTCTGCCAATATATGTTCTTTATTATTCACAGAGCTGTGCAATAAATGCTTAGTTGTTCTAGTAGTTTTATTATTTCTTCATGTTTCACATTGTCAAACACTTTTGTGTAGCTATGAATCATATGTACAGATCTGTGTTTACTTCTATAGCTCTTTCTAAAAGTGTCCTGAGTATACATGTAACATTATTTGTGCCCTTCCCCTCTACAAATCCACAATGTTCATGACTAACTTCTGATTTTATCTTGTTTCTTATTCGTCTCATAATTATTTAGCGTAACAGCTTTCTCATGTGAGGTCAGCAAGGCCAAATGGACAGGCACGCTCAATCTCAAACATCCAGTGTACCGATGCCAAAGTTGCAGGTTCAAATCCTACATCAGTCAGTTTGACTAAACTGAGATGATCTTCGCATTCTAACGCGCCTGGTTTCCTTGGTAGAGCTATAAAGATGGAATTTAATATGTCACTAGGAATGTACCCATTAGTATAGATGTAATTTAGAAATTTTGTCAATATTTCTATTCCAAAATCTCCTAGAGCTTCAATTTCCCCCAATGTAATGTTGTCTAAACCAGGTGCCTTTCCTTTCTTCATGTAGTGTTGTGCATCTTCAACTTCCACTCCAAGTGTTCTGACATACCACATACTAACAAATAATGCTTTCTTCATGTAGTGTTGTGCATCTTCAACTTCCACTCCAAGTGTTCTGACATACCACGTACTAACAAATAATGCTTTTTTCATGTAGTGTTGTGCATCTTCAACTTCCACTCCAAGTGTTCTGACATACCACGTACTAACAAATAATGCTTTTTTTCATGTAGTGTTGTGCATCTTCAACTTCCACTCCAAGTGTTCTGACATACCACGTACTAACAAATAATGCTTTTTTCATGTAGTGTTGTGCATCTTCAACTTCCACTCCAAGTGTTCTGACATACCACGTACTAACAAATAATGCTTTTTTCATGTAGTGTTGTGCATCTTCAACTTCCACTCCAAGTGTTCTGACATACCACGTACTAACAAATAATGCTTTTTTCATGTAGTGTTGTGCATCTTCAACTTCCACTCCAAGTGTTCTGACATACCACGTACTAACAAATAATGTACTTTTAGCATATAGTATGCATGATGACGATTGGGCTAACAACTGTAGCACATGTTGCCCCCTACTGAACACAGAGATTCCACAATAATCCCCATTAACGTCGTTATCTTAGCTGAGTTTGTTTGGTTTTTTTTTAAAAGCATAATTATCTTGGGAAAATACAGCCATAGTTTCCCCTTGCCTTCTGCTGGTTTATGCAAGGTTGACTCCACTAGCCTTTTGTCTAAAAAGACAGATCCTGCAAGGCAGGGGGTAGGTGGGGGGAGTATATTAATGGCGCCTTTTACCCACCAATGGCCACATCATAGAGTTCAGAGGTATTTTATAGAGATAGCTGCCCCACCAACTAACTCGCCACCTCTCAATGACCACCTGGGTTGGTCCATGACTGCTTATTCACAGCTAATCTCTATACAAAATATATAGAGGCCACTCCACCACCAATGGTAGCAACTGTTGCTTACATAGTCCGGTCTATAGTTAGTAAGAGTAATAAAGGTGACAAAAAGGGTTCCTGCTGCATATCTATTCTTATTTCACATGTATCCACCAGTTTACCCTCATGACAAACTCTGCATTTCATGACCTCATATATTACTTTTATTAAGTTAACGATCTTCTGTGGCATCCCAAAGTTTCTTAAAAGATTCCCTATCAATTCTGTCAAAGGCTTTTTTATAGTCCACAAATCCAAAATAAGGCAGTGAATTCATTTCAATGCTTTGTTCTATTATTATCCATAATGTGGCCACTTTGTCATTGCAGGATCAGGATTGTCTTTGTTAATGGAGACTGAATCCTCGGACAGTGTGATGGTAGGCAGAGAGCTAACCACTACACTGCTACAACTTACATTAAATAAATTCAAGCATTATTACATATTGATATTAACATAAACATAATTACCTGGGTATATCTCTGGGTAGACAAGCCGTTTTGGACACAAGGGATAACAACCATGACCTGTGGCCTCTAACCTAAGACAAACAGGTTTCATGATTTAAGGATTTCATGCATTTGAGTTAAAGGAATGCAAGATACCTAAACGTTATTATTCAATTGTACATATACAAAATATATACCAAGAGAAAGACAGAGAGGAAACAAAAAAGAAAGGAAGAGAGAATTATGGATGTACGGATGGACAGAAGGATGGAGATATTTAATGGCAGGGACTGAGAGACAGCAAGGGAACAAAACAGGATTACAGAGAAAGCTAAAGTTCAGAGACAGAGAGAGAGAGAGAGAGAGGAGGGAAAGAGAGAGAGAGAGAGAGAGAGAGAGAGAGAGAGAGAGAGAGAGAGAGAGAGAGAGAGAGAGAGAGGAGGGAAAGAGAGAGAGAGAGAGAGAGAGAGAGAGAGAGAGAGAGAGAGAGAGAGAGAGAGAGAGTATGTGATATTGAGATAGACAGTCACGCAGACAGAAAGTGAGAGATCATTCATATCTAACTGATAAAAAATAGGATTAAATTATATACTCAAGATGAGATAAAAAGAAAGAGAGAGTAACAGAGAGATAGAGTGAGGGGGAATTAGACAGAGATAGAGATAAAGAGAGAAAGAGAAAGAAAGAGAGAGAGAGAGAGAGAGAGAGAGAGAGAGAGAGAGAGAGAGAGAGTGTACATGCATGCGAGCGTATGTGTGCGCATGCATGCGTGTGTGTTTGTGTTTGTGTATGTTGTGTGAAAAGGGCAAGAGGAGTGACAAAAATAAAGTAAGAGGGGGAGTAAAGTGAGAAAATGTAACATCAAAAGAAATAAAGAGAGAGAGGGATGGAGAAAGAGGAAGAGAAAGAAAGAGACAAAGAGATTTAAAGAGAGAGAAGTGTCCGTAAATGTGTTCACTCACAAGAGTCAATTACAATGAAACTGTCAAAAGTATGTTTACTCACATTGCAACACCAAAAAACTCATGTAAAGCCGTAGAGACCACAACATCAGCAGAATTCAAAATTCTGAGATAGTCTTGCCGAGTCTGGTATCCCCAGTTCAGAATTTTGTCGGCAAGCTGTGGTTTCACCAAATCAAAAACTTCAGGCACGTCTGCAAATGTCTCGCCAATGACTGATACAACAAAGTCAAAGCCTTCAGTCTGCAGCTGCAACAGTGCTTTAAAAAAGCTTTCTGGATCTTTATCATGTTCCCTACGGTTGGAGAAAAACAAATTTTTAAAATTCAGTTGCCAATTAAACCAGAGACAAGATAACTTCTCTTTCTTTCACATACTTTCCCTCAATGAAGTATAGGATCTCAACAAACTTGTAACAAGCTGTCCTGTCCTTTGCTATCTCTTTTAGCTCCCTCCACATCCTCTCTATACTATTCATCTATGCCTCTGATTCCTCTTCTCCATTTTGGTGACCTTGTGGGTTATAGACAAGAGAATTTCCAGTTATACTATTATCATGTTTTCTCAATTTTGTCTTATCCAGTCCCAGCTCCTTTCTTCACCTCTTCATTCACCAGTATTTGTTAAGTTCTTTCCATGAATTCCACGTTGATTCTCTCATATGATTTTAGTTCTATTTTGTGTAGGCAAATACAAGACTAGAACAACATAATCTCTGTATCTGTGATCATGATAGCTGAACATCTGCTGCAGCTGTAACTGAAGAACTGCAGAAATATTAAGAATATATAAGCTAAACAATATCAAACAGACATGTTGGTTGATTGGTTGGTTGGTTTGCTAATCGCTAAAGTGTATCCTCATTTAAAAGCTGGTTCAATAGACGATCGTCTCATGAGTAATTATAGGCCAATTTCAATATTATCCTCACTATCCAAACCACTAGGAAAGCACATCCACAAAACAACACTAGTGCACTTAGTTCGCTACAAACTAATAGTTGACGGTCAGTCAGGATTTCGGCCAAAATATTCTTGTCATACGGTCCTTAACAAACATGATAGAAAACTGGCATCAAAATATTAACAACAATACTCTATGTGGAATGGTGTTTATAGACTTTAGAAAAGCATTTGATATGATGGTTCATACTATTCTAATTAAAAAACTAGAAACAATGAAAGTAAGCTTTAATATAGTGACATTAATAAACTCCTTTTTTATTAGACAGAAACCAAGTAGTATCATACAATAAATCTCTATCTCAAGCCATTACCACTAATATTGGAGTACCTCAAGGGTCTATACTTGGCTCTCTGTCATTTCCCATTTATATAAATGATCTTCCCTTTTATCTGTCATCATCCTGCGATCTATTTGCAGACGACTGCACAGTATATACAGACGCTATCGATCGCAATGTGCTAGAATTATCCTTGCAACAGGAAATAAATAGTGTAGTTAACTGGAGTCATGCAAACCACATGCAAATTAACATTTCTAAAACAAAAACTATGTTAATAGGAACCAGGCAAAGACTTCACACTCTAAACTCGCAGAGAACT
This sequence comes from Cepaea nemoralis, assembly GCA_014155875.1. Lineage (NCBI taxonomy): Eukaryota > Metazoa > Mollusca > Gastropoda > Stylommatophora > Helicidae > Cepaea > Cepaea nemoralis. The sequence goes on from JACEFZ010015614.1 coordinate 204,749, forward strand.
TTCAGCTGCACATTGGTAGCACGCCTATAGAAAGTGTAACCGAGCACAAGGCACTGTTTCTTATCATAGATCAAAATCTATCCTTTAATTCCCATGTTCATGCTCTAGTAAAACAAATAGCCAAAAAAGTATACCAACTTGCCAAAATTAAAAATTTCCTTGATGAAAACACAAGAAAGATATTCTATATTTCCCACATACAAACACATATTAACTATTGCTCCACAATCTGGGATGGATGCTCCAAATCAATAACACAATGCCTGTATTCACTCCAGAAAATGGCAGTGTTTAATCAATAGTGATAAGTTTACAGACAATTCTAACCTACATGAACGTCTTCAGTTACTGCCTCTCCACAAACACCTACTTTTTAATAAGGCTAAACTAATTCACAAAATCCTATTTCAAAATGCTCCAAGCTACCTTTGGCCATTGTTTAAATATAATGCAAGACATAGCGAACGACTAAATATACTTCATGTCCCTAAACCTAGGATAGACTTATATAAAACAAGCTTAGCATACTCTGCCACTCAGTTGTGGAACAATCTTCCACAAGAAATCAAAGACACCACCAATCATTATACATACAGTTGCAACCTGTTTGAACACTACCTCAGGACAGACTACATACCCCCATAAAAATAAAACAACAACAAAGACAATAATAATGGTAAATTATCTCGAACGACAACTAGCCAAAAAACATTCCCATATGTATGGCACGTTACGCCTTCCTTGGGTTTTTATAATGCCCACGTTAAACATTGCATCAGTGAGTTATGTATTATTGATTATTTTTCATGCATTTTAATGATTATTATTCTTTTGTTGTCAAAGATCTGCTTCATAAGAGATGTTGAATGAAAGAATGTATGAGAGGAAATAGAAAGAAGGGCAGAATGTCAGACGGGCCTGCATGCCCAATTTTAAACCCTTTGAAAATAAAGATTTTCATTCGTTGGTTGGTTGGTGGTTGGTTGAAAATTCTCTGGAAAACTGTGCTTACACTCTTAAGTCTGATGCACTGCTCTTCGGGAGATCTAAGCCCTGAAAATGGTGTGCATCTCTTAAAGTTAAGTTGGTGTAAAGACTTTCTGCCTGACCCAGTACTGAGGTATCATCTCCATGGGACTATGTTGCAGAGGCCTCCTCACTCTCTCCTAGCTCAGAAACCAGTGAGGTATTCATGATCAGTACCAGAACTTCACATCTGCAGTGAGACACAAGGATGTAACCGGGTTACAGTTCAACACAGCACATTAAAGATTGACTAGTCCAAATTTACACAATTTCACATTATACAATCACATTTGCCTTTAAATGTATGCATCATATTATTACTCAACAAAAAGAATATATAAGGGGCGTTCATTTGAAATCCGTTCGTGCCACACCGCGCGTAATTGTGTACATTGAACATGATCATGTCATAATCATGTGATAAGTACTGACCAATGAATAAAAGAGCATATGCTTATCATCCCATGATGCATAGGTTCTGTTTATGACCGTTGAGAAAATGGCCGGGTTGATCCAAAATCTGTCCAAAGAAGCTCAAAGAGCGGTGATTCAGTTTCTTTCATTTGAAGGATGTCGACTAGTGAACATTCTTCGAAGAATGCAGGCAGCGTATGGTAGCAAATGCGCATGGAAGACAACAGTGACGCACTGGGCGCGAATGTTTCGGAAAGGACGTTAATTCACGACAGATCTTTGACGACCGGGTCAAGCGCATATTGTTGCACACAGAAAAAACCATTGTCAAAATAGATGCAGCAGTATAGATGAACTATTGTCAAAGCATACGTTCGCTAGCGAAAGAATTTGATGTGTCAATTGGGACAATTCAAAAAGTCGTTCGTAAGAAACTGCAATATCGGAAGATGTGTTCACAGTGGGTACCATGGATGTTCACCGACCACCAAAAAGAGGAACGCATGGGATAGTGTTTGAACCACTTGCTGCGTTAGAGAGTGGAGGGTGATGCATTTCTCTTCCGCATAGTGGCAGGCGATGAATCATGGTGTCACCACTTTGAGCCAAGCAGCAAAAGAGAGAGCATGCAATGGAAGCATGCTGGATCACCAAAAGCCAAAAAATTCAAGTTACAGGTTTCCGCTGGTAAGGTTATGCTGAGCGCATTTTCTGACCATGAAGGGCTATTGTTGGCTGACTTCAAAGAACCTGGTGTCAACATCAACTCCACTGCTTGTTAACACTAGACAAGCCGCAAAAAGCCATCAAGAATAAATGACCCGGCATGCTTTCTCGCGGTGTGATTTTGTTGCACGATAATGCTCGTCCGCATGTTGCAAAGATTGTGCAGGAAGCATTAGCAAGGAAGACGTAGGAAATTCCGCAACATCCAGCCTAGTCCTGATTTGTCACCATGTGATTTTCATTTGTTCAGAATTCTAAAAAAAAATTTCCAAGGGGCAACGATTTCACACAGATGCAGATGCGGTAAACACTTGGGTCAGTGAGCAACCACAATATTTTTTCACGAACGGCATTCGCCGCCTACCTAAGCAATGGGATGCTTGCCTGAATGCCTACAGCAACTTCTTCTGACCAACCCACGGTGCATTATTCAATCAAAATGAATGCTTTGTTTAATTCTACTACACCTGTGAATGTTTCTTTCATGCTTTTGTAATAAAGCCTTTGGAACGGGTTTCAAATAAACATCCCTAATAATATAGGAAAACATTTTACCATCTGTGTGGCCAAACTATATGCAGGTAGGTCTTTTTTCCTTTGAAAGGTTCTAGACTCCTGTTGCTAGAATGAAGATGTGGATCATTTACACAGTTGGATTCTGGATTTGTATTTGTACCAACAGAACAGTTTCTTGCAGTTGTTTCATTATTAAATGTTTCTATCTTATCTTGAGGGCTATTTGACAGTGCATTGTTAAATGAATTAATATTTGTATTACCAACAAAATAGTTATTTGCAGATTTATTATTATCTGTTTCCATCTCATCTTGAGGGATATGTGCTCGTTCATTGCTAAATGAATTACTATGTTTAAGTCTCTCACTTATGTGTGCAGAAATCATGCTAGTTTCATCAGAATCTTGTAATACTTGACTGAATATTTTATCTACTTGGGAGGCTGTAGACTTTTCTGGAGACTTATCAGTGTCTTCATGGTCTTTTGTGATAGCAACGTAATGAATATCTCTGTCTGTGGTATCAAAAGTATGAAAATCTTTGTTTTTTGTATCAAAAGAATGAATATCTATGTGTGTAGTATCAAAAGAATGATTATTTATAGTATCAACACAATGAATGTCTCTATTTGTAGGATCAATAGAATGAATATCTCTGTTTGTAGTATCAACAGAATTAATATCTCTGTTTGTTGTATCAACAGAATGAATATCTCCGTTTGTAGGATCAATATAACGAACATCTCTGTTTGCAGTATCAAGAGAATGAAACACTCTGTTTATAGTATCAACAGTATTAATATTGTTAGCACTGGTCTGGTCTATGGTAACTGGAAAGTACAGAACTCTGCACTTTGGACGTATGACTGAAGCAAGATCCTTTGGTCTGTGGTCAGGTATCAGCTTCAAATGTGTTGAAATGGATGACAGAAATGACTCCATGTTGAAAGCAGAGTTGAACACCACCACATCAGCCACCAGACTGTGCAAAGAAAGTAAAATGGTAATGAAGTGAATACTTTTAGTAATATTATTCAACAAAAACATCAATTATCTAAAACATGGGTATCCAAGACTTTTTGTACATGAGTCAACAGATGGACATTTTTCTGGGGTTTTGTTAACTCCAGACATGAAATAAATCATCATCATGTGTTCTGTAAATGGTGAAGGCATTCAAGTATCTCCACAGATCTCAATCCCTGAAGCTCTATATCTATTCTCCTGATTTTTTTTCTCTCCATTTTTCCCCCCTTTTTTTTTCGCTCGCTCACTTTGAACTCAAGTGAACTCCATACACACTACTTCTAGTAGTGTTGGACTGAATTTTGCATGTGGATTAGCTTTCCCCATCAACAGTGTCCCTCGCCATCAGATGAACCCACTCCGACTTTAGAGGTATATTCTCCTGATGATTTTCCTTCATGACACCATCTTAGGCTATCCAGCATCATGTCTCTTGGTTGACCTCTGCATTTTTTTTTTTTTTTTGGCGTTCACTCACTTTGAACTCAAGCGTGATCCATACACACTATTTAAAGTAGTGATGGACTGAATTTTGTGTGTGGATTAGCTTTTCCTATTAACAGTGTCCCTTGCCATCATCATGTCCTCCACAATCATTTGCTTTTTGTGTTCTTGATAAGTCTAAACACTAACTTCCATGGCATGCTGCTAATCTATCCAGCATTTGCACTTGTCATCATTTTCTATACCAAACATCCTCATTTGTCTGAGTTGTCACAATGTTCTCCATTCAATCTGCTTTCAACATTAGATGTCATGATAATAAACCATTGACTGGCAGAGTAAACTTTAGATTTTTTTTTTTTTTTTTGGTTTTTCTCACATATCCTTTATAGGACATTGCAGTCAACACCAGCATTTCTCAGCTGCTGTTGATGTCTTGGCAAGTTTTATGTTCAGTAGTTTGCCAATGCTTTCTAAACGACCGGCTCACATACCCTCCGTAAGTAACCAATGCGACACGATCCACTGAAATATTTTGCGCAGCTATGTTTCGTATGAGAGTATATGGGATTACGAAGAACGTCCTTAACCCCTACGCCAGGGAGACTGGCTAAACTTTAGATTAGACATGAATTAATCGATGAGTCAAAGTCAATTAATCAGCAGCTAACGTATATTTGAACATGAGCTGTCCTTAAGAGCTTGTGTTTAGAAGTTCTCAATAAGGAAACAGATAAATGAACTATTTCATGATAGTATCATTTCCCTTTAGGGTCCGTAAAGAACAAAGATGATAATTGCATTTGGTTCACTATGCCAAAATACTCAAAACTGATCTTTGTGACAGTTTCGGTAGCAATTTTATTTTGCTGATGATGTTCCTTGACCAGTGATACATATCATGAATGGGCGTGAAATATTACATAAGACATTCATCACAAGTGATGCTTCAGGAGATATATTGTTGCCTACAGCACACAGCTAATATGGCAATATTTTGGTTTTTAAAAGGTTAATGTGAGAGGACTGACTTCACTGTGCTGGATTTTTAACTCATCTGGCTCGATCTCTCTCACAGAACAGCAGGCCATCTGTAGAGAGCATCGCACAAAGCTCAAATTCTATAGATCCAGCAATGACACCAGGGTTCTCTGGAAAAACTGCACTCAGTCTAATGATGCGTTCCAAAAACAAACCCATAACCTTCAGAGCATGAGGCAGATGGTTTGATCACTTCACCATGGACATTCCCAGGTTAGAGTAAGCCCAAAGAAGATACTGTCATTGGAACATGATGTGCTGCCCAAAAAAGATACTGTCATTGGAACATGATGTGCTGCCCAAAAGAAGATACTGTCATTGGAACATGATGTGCTGCCCAAAGAAGATACTGTCATTGGAACATGATGTGCTGCCCAAAGAAGATACTGTCATTGGAACATGATGTGCTGCCCAAAGAAGATACTGTCATTGGAACATAATGTGCTTCCCAAAGAAGATACTGTCATTGGAACATGATGTGCTGCCCAAAAGAAGATACTGTCATTGGAACATGATGTGCTGCCCAAAGAAGATACTGTCATTGGAACATGATGTGCTTCCCAAAGAAGATACTGTCATTGGAACATGATGTGCTGCCCAAAAGAAGATACTGTCATTGGAACATGATGTGCTGCCCAAAGAAGATACTGTCATTGGAACATGATGTGCTGCCCAAAGAAGATACTGTCATTGGAACATGACGTGCTGGCCCAAAGAAGATACTGTCATTGGAACATGATGTGCTGCCCAAAGAAGATACTGTCATTGGAACATTATGTGCTGTCCAAAGAAAATACTATCATTGGAACATGACCTGCTGCCCAAAGACACTGTCATTGGAACATGACTGTGGTGCCCAAAGAAGATACTGTCATTGGAACATGATATACTGATCAAAGAAGATACTGTCATTGGAACATGATGTGCTGCCCAAAGGAAGATACTGTCATTGGAACATGACATGCTGCCCAAAGAAGATACTGTCATTGGAACATGATGTGCTGCCCAAAGAAGATACTGTCATTGGAACATGACGTGCTGCCCAAAGAAGATACTGTCATTGGAACATGATGTGCTGCCCAAAGAAGATACTGTCATTGGAACATTATGTGCTGTCCAAAGAAAATACTATCATTGGAACATGACCTGCTGCCAAAGACACTGTTATTGGAACATGATGTGCTGCCCAAAGAAGATACTGTTATTGGAACATGATGTGCTGCCCATAGTAGATACTGTTATTGGAACATGATGTGCTGCCCATAGTAGATACTGTTATTGGAACATGATGTGCTGCCCATAGTAGATACTGTCATTGGAACATGATGTGCTGCCCATAGTAGATACTGTCATTGGAACATGATGTGCTGCCCATAGTAGATACTGTTCATTGGAACATGATGTGCTGCCCATAGTAGATACTGTTATTGGAACATGATGTGCTGCCCATAGTAGATACTGTTATTGGAACATGATGTGCTGCCCATAGTAGATACTGTCATTGGAACATGATGTGCTGTCCATAGTAGATACTGTTATTGGAACATTATGTGCTGCCCATAGTAGATACTGTCATTGGAACATGATGTGCTGCCCATAGTAGATACTGTTATTGGAACATGATGTGCTGCCCATAGTAGATACTATCATTTTAAACAAAATGTGCTGCCCAAAGAAGATACTGTCATTGGAACATGACGTGCTGCCCAAAGAAGATACTGTCATTGGAACATGACGTGCTGCCCAAAGAAGATACTGTCATTGGAACATTATGTGCTGTCCAAAGAAAATACTATCATTGGAACATGACCTGCTGCCCAAAGACACTGTCATTGGAACATGATGTGCTGCCCAAAGACACTGTCATTGGAACATGACATGCTGCCCAAAGAAGATACTGTTATTGGAACACGATGTGCTGCCCATAGTAGATACTGTTATTGGAACATGACGTGCTGCCCAAAGAAGATACTGTCATTGGAACATTATGTGCTGCCCAAAGAAGATACTGTCATTGGAACATGATGTGCTGCCCAAAGAAGATACTGTCATTGGAACATGATGTGCTGCCCAAAGAAGATACTGTCATTGGAACATGACATGCTGCCCAAAGAAGATACTGTCATTGGAACATGACGTGCTGCCCAAAGAAGATACTGTCATTGGAACATGACGTGCTGCCCAAAGAAGATACTGTCATTGGAACATTATGTGCTGCCCAAAGAAGATACTGTCATTGGAAAATTATGTGCTGCCCAAAGAAGATACTGTCATTGGAACATTATGTGCTGCCCAAAGAAGATACTGTCATTGGAACATGACGTGCTGCCCAAAGAAGATACTGTCATTGGAACATTATGTGCTGCCCAAAGAAGATACTGTCATTGGAACATTATGTGCTGCCCAAAGAAGATACTGTCATTGGAACATTATGAGCTGCCCAAAGAAGATACTGTCATTGGAACATTATGTGCTGCCCAAAGAAGATACTGTCATTGGAACATTATGTGCTGCCCAAAGAAGATACTGTCATTGGAACATGATAGTGCTGACCAAAGAAGATACTGTCATTGGAACATGACGTGCTGCCCAAAGAGATACTGTCATTGGAACATGATGTGCTGCCCAAAGAAGATACTGTCATTGGAAACATGATGTGCTGCCCAAAGAAGATACTGTCATTGGAACATTATGTGCTGCCCAAAGAAGATACTGTCATTGGAACATTATGTGCTGCCCAAAGAAGATACTGTCATTGGAACATGATAGTAGCTGCCTAAAGAAGATACTGTCATTGGAACATGACGTGCTGCCCAAAGAAGATACTGTCATTGGAACATGATATACTGACCAAAGAAGATACTGTCATTGGAACATGACATGCTGCCCAAAGAAGATACTGTCATTGGAACATGACGTGCTGCCCAAAGAAGATACTGTCATTGGAACATGACGTGCTGCCCAAAGAAGATACTGTCATTGAACATGATGTGCTGGCCCAAAGAAGAATACTGTCATTGGAACATGACGTGCTGCCCAAAGAAGATACTGTCATTGGAACATTATGTGCTGCCCAAAGAAGATACTGTCATTGGAACATTATGTGCTGCCCAAAGAAGATACTGTCCATTGGAACATGATATACTGACCAAAGAAGGATACTGTCATTGGAACATGACATGCTGCCCAAAGAAGATACTGTCATTGGAACATGATAGTACTGACCAAAGAGATACTGTCATATGGAACATGACGTGCTGCCACAAGAGAAGATACTGTCATTGGAACATGACGTGCCGCCCAAAGGAAGATACTGTCATTGGAACATGACGTGCTGCCCAAAGAAGATACTGTCATTGGAACATTATGTGCTGTCCAAAGAAAATACTATCATTGGAACATGACCTGCTGCCCAAAGACACTGTCATTGGAACATGATGTGCTGCCCAAAGACACTGTCATTGGAACATGACATGCTGCCCAAAGAAGATACTGTTATTGGAACACGATGGTGCTGCCATAGTAGATACTGTTATTGGAACATGACGTGCTGCCCAAAGAAGATACTGTCATTGGAACATTATGTGCTGCCCAAAGAAGATACTGTCATTGGAACATGATGTGCTGCCCAAAAGAAGATACTGTCATTGGAACATGATGTGCTGCCCAAAGAAGATAACTGTCATTGGAACATGAACATGCTGCCCAAAGAAGATACTGTCATTGGAACATGACGTGCTTGCCCAAAGAAGATACTAGTCATTGGAACATGACGTGCTGCCCAAAGAAGATACTGTCATTGGAACATTATGTGCTGCCCAAAGAAGATACTGTCATTGGAAAATTATGTGCTGCCCAAAGAAGATACTGTCATTGGAACATTATGTGCTGCCCAAAGAAGATACTGTCATTGGAACATGACGTGCTGCCCAAAGAAGATACTGTCATTGGAACATTATGTGCTGCCCAAAGAAGATACTGTCATTGGAACATTATGTGCTGCCCAAAGAAGATACCGTCATTGGAACATTATGAGCTGCCCAAAGAAGATACTGTCATTGGAACATTATGTGCTGCCCAAAAAAGATACTGTCATTGGAACATTATGTGCTGCCCAAAGAAGATACTGTCATTGGAACATGATATACTGACCAAAGAAGATACTGTCATTGGAACATGACGTGCTGCCCAAAGAAGATACTATCATTGGAACATGATGTGCTGCCCAAAGAAGATACTGTCATTGGAACATTATGTGCTGCCCAAAGAAGATACTGTCATTGGAACATTATGTGCTGCCCAAAGAAGATACTGTCATTGGAACATGATATACTGACCAAAGAAGATACTGTCATTGGAACATGACATGCTGCCCAAAGAAGATACTGTCATTGGAACATGATATACTGACCAAAGAAGATACTGTCATTGGAACATGACATGCTGCCCAAAGAAGATACTGTCATTGGAACATGACGTGCTGCCCAAAGAAGATACTGTCATTGGAACATTATGTGCTGCCCAAAGAAGATACTGTCATTGGAACATGACGTGCTGCCCAAAGAAGATACTGTCATTGGAACATGACATGCTGCCCAAAGAAGATACTGTCATTGGAACATGATGTGCTGCCCAAAGAAGATACTGTCATTGGAACATGACGTGCTTGCCCAAAGAAGATCTGTCATGGAACATGATATACTGACCAAAGAAGATACTGTCATTGGAACATGACGTGCTGCCCAAAGAAGATACTGTCATTGGAACATGACGTGCTGCCCAAAGAAGATACTGTCATTGGAACATGATATACTGACCAAAGAAGATACTGTCATTGGAACATGACGTGCTGCCCAAAGAAGATACTATCATTGGAACATGATGTGCTGCCCAAAGAAGATACTGTCATTGGAACATGATGTGCTGTCCAAAGAAGATACTGTCATTGGAACATGATATACTGACCAAAGAAGATACTGTCATTGGAACATGACATGCTGCCCAAAGAAGATACTGTCATTGGAACATGACATGCTGCCCAAAGAAGATACTGTCATCGGAACATGATTGATATGGATTTCATATCTCACGACACTAGGTGGGATGGCTAACTCATTTTCTTGTGGCCTTTTTCTTTCCCAGCACAAAGCAAAGTCTGGCATCTCCTTATAACCAACTGAATTCAACAAAGCAATTCTGTGGCTTGTTTTAAAAACAGGCAAAACAATCATGGAGGTTAAACTTAATCACAGCAGAACCATCCAGACGTTCACATAAATTTGTCAGGATATGTCAGCCAACACCAACGTGACAGCACTAGGAGCATGTCTATCCATCTCACATAGATCTACTCCATCCTCTGCCATGTACCTTTCCGCTGGTGCTGAACTGAATTCCTGATTTCACCAGTCTTACCAGCATGTGGTAATCGTCTTCTTCTTCTTCTTCTTCTTCTTCTTCTTCTTCTTCTTCTTCTTCTTCTTCTGTGTTCATCTGGAGTGTTTTTTCAGATGTGATTGTGTTGTGCCCGTTTACAGCAGGGTTGCGATACTCGTGCCTTTCGGCCGACACATCAGACTTCTGCGAGCATTTGTTGACCGGGTTAACCTTCCCGGGATGTGGTAATCTATTTGTATATTTCATGCAACAGGTGATCATTTATAGAGGGCTAAAAGCAGTTAACCCATCGTTATAGTGATTTACAAATGCCTATAATCAACCTAGAGTAATTTGCTGAGTCGTTTCATATAATATGGCTCCATTCATTACCAAATTCATTGGAAACATTCTATGAAGCAAAATAAATATTTTCTGACCAAGTAACCAACTTGTTGTAAAGGACAATACTTTTCATTTGACAAAACTTCAGGAAATGGTGTACTAATTTGCATTAAATCTGTATAAAAACAAATTGCATCTAAATACCTAAAATGTGCATTGTGGTGAAACTGTAAAATTATGAAAATTTTAATTCTTGATTACACTGTATTTAAAATGCAATTATTATCTTTTTAACATGAATGAGTAGTTTGTAATGTCTTGTTTAGTTGAATACCTTGTTAGGATTTGGTTATATCCATACTGGAAGTCTCTCTCTTTCATCTTACGAACAGGGTACACTAACTGGTTTTCATGAAAATAAACAACCTTCTTCAGCGGGGCTAGGTCAGGACGAAGAGCAATTCAATTCTGCTAAGTTCAACACAGAACTGGTGAAAATAACTCTGAAAAAGATAAAATTGTCTGTCGGCCTTTTTAAAAATGGGGTGGGTAAGGTGAAAGGGTTTTCACAGAAAATTTCTATCGACCTTCCGGTGACCTGTCGTACATACCCATGCTTGCTTCTGATCATATGTATCTGAAAACAGTGGGACACACATCACAGGAAACAACTCTAATAATTGCAGCTGTGATCTGTCTGCTAGGCTGCAAGCGTTTGTCGCTTAGAACTTTCTTCTCATGAAGTTATTTCAATTTGTTGGCATATGGTAAGCTAATTTTGCTTTTAACTCCTGTTTCTTTTTATCTCTCGTTACTGTTAAATTACTTTTTAATTCTGTGTTCATTTTTATATATACTTGAAGAGCTTTAACATTAACTTCTTTTAACTGTGTTTGGGAGAAAATATTGAGCACAACCATGAAAATTAGATAGCGTAATAATACTGCAAAATTCAAAATATCGGCACCCATACTATACTAATTACTATAGCGGACCTGTATTTATTTTTAATTAGAACTGGCAATTTAACTTTAAAAAAAAAAAAAAATTTAACTAATAACATTAAACAGAATACAAGTTTCATTTGTAGCAGTAATTTATCTGTGTACTTGTATAATTTTTCAGCATTTAACATGACTGAAAATAATTTTTGAAAGGCAGTTTTCAAATCCATCTATATAAACCTGTAAGGATTAATTTTTTTCTTAGCAGCGCAGGCAGTACACCCCCCCCCCCCCCCCCCCCCCCCGCGTTTCCATCCTGTTTCAGGATATTTATTTAAATTTAAATAAAATACTATGAAACAAGTTATGTTTTTTTTTTTTAAAGTTGGTATTTAATTATTAATTGCTCACATTTAGATACAGAATAGTGTAATTATAGAGCAGAATTAGAAATCAATTAGCGAAAGTGACTGCTTAATGCATGCAACAGTTACAAACTTATTTACTTGCATTACTGCATGATGTTTAGTCAACAAAAGAAAGCTGTCTCATTGCAGTGGGTACATTAAGACAATGTGAGTACATTTTCATGAATCGTTCTTTGACTTACGACAAACATTTCACATAACATTTCATCATCACCAAGTGTCCTGCCAGCTGGCATTGGCGTTCATGGCTCTCCACAGATCTCGGTCTTTTGTTTTCTGGATCAACTCAGCTGCTGATATTCCTCCGTGCCACCGTCTCAATCCATCCAGCATCATTTCTCTTGGTCTGCCTCTGCCTCTCTTCCCCTCGATCTTTCCAGTTGTCACGATGTTCTTCAATGCCTCTCTTCTCATTACATGACCAAAGAAAACTGTTTGTCTCTTTCTTATTGTTGTATGTAGTGTTCTAGTTTCATTAGCCTGTTTCAGGCAGTCGTCGTTAGTTACTCTGGCAGTCCAAGGAATTCGCAACATTTGTCTCAGGAACCACATCTCTGTTGCTTCTAATTTCTTCTTAATTTGTTCATTTACACTCCAAGATTCACTGCCATACAGCAAAACTGGTTCTACATAGCATTTCAGCACTCTCTTTCTTACGAACTCAGTGATAGTGACCTATTGCACAAGATAATCTTCATTTTCTGAAATGCGGCATTCTTCTTCTTCTTCAGCATTCCGAGCCATTGAGGTTCTTTGCTGCAGATAAAATCCGTCTCCATTTGTCTCTCTGGTAGACCTTCTCTTGCCAGTCGTTGATTCCAAGTGCTTGTAGGTCTGTGCGGCATTACATTTAATTAATATAAATAACATTTAATTAATATAAATGGGCGGCTATTTTTAATCGTTAATTAGGTCACAGCATGTCCTATTGAAACAGGAATGTGGCTGTGACTTTCCTTTTACCAGTGTGCATAATAAAATATACATCTTGCCAGGATTGTTTGCCAATAATTAGCAATGCACATGACATTTAATTAATTTCAATCAATTTGTGACTATTTTTAATTATTAATTAGGTCATGCCACTTCCTATAGAAAAATAGATAACATGTCAAGTAAGGCCTTGCCGCTCCGGATGTAACAATATATGCTGCTATGTAGGTCGATTAGAAATAAACAAACCGCAGTAATAAAAAGCAAAATTTAATGTTCTTACTCAGTAATAGCTACTATGATAATCTTAGCACCCAATTTAATTGGCCACTGTCAGAACTGCTCATTTGCTCATATTTCTTTGCACTTCCTGTTTGTAGATCACAACCCAAAAATATTAATAACTCCGCTTAATATTGATTTAGTCTTCATTGAGATACCGTTGCATTTGTCTTGTCAAGCTGTATCTAACTGTGATGGTTTCATAAATAAAAACCCAATTTTTAAATAATGTCACAAATTGAGAAATTGTTACCTGTATCTTTTAGAGTAAGGAATTGCTTGGCTAAAGTAGAGGGCTGAAGTTCGTGCACGCCAGTGCCATTTCTTTGCTGGGAGTGATACAAGAAGAGATCTATGTCCAATTTCATTGTCTGACTGCAGCAGCTTGATGAGTTGGCCATGAGATCCCCCGTTAAACGGTTCGACAATCAAAATATCCTTTTCTATTGACATATTTAACACCGAAGAAGTCATGTCCAAGGGTGAAGCACTCTTAAAACTAAGGAACATAAATCAGTAGAATTACCTCCCTTGATTCAATTGTCAACGTGAAAACAATTTTGATCTAGTCTAATCTTTTTATGTGTAAGGAAGTTATCTACAGTCATGTAGAAGGGAAGAACAATCAATGGAAGGACCGAAATCACAGAACCTAGATAAGTATGAATTCGGAATGGCGAACTCCCTCCTCCTCTCTTCTCCTCCTCCCTCTACCTCCTCCCCCTCCTACTCCTCCTTCTCCCTCTTCCTCTCCCTTCCTCCTCCTCCATTCTCCTCCCTCCTACTCCTTCCTCCTTCTCCCTCCGCCTCCTCCCTCCTCTTCCCTCCTCCTCCCTCTCCCTCCTCCTCCCTCCTCCTCCTGCCTCCTTCTCCCTCATCCTCCTCCTGCCTCCTTCTCCCTCATCCTCCTCCCTCCTCCTCCTTCTCCCTCCTTCTCCCTCTTCCTCCTCCATCCTACTCCCTCCTCCTCCCTTCTCATCCTCCCTCCTCCTCCTCCCTCTATCTCCCCCTCCTCCCTCCTCCTCCCTTCTCATCCTCCCTCCTCCTCCTTCTACCTCCTCACTCCACCCTCCTCCTCCTCCCTCCTCCTCCTCTTCCTCCTCCCTTTCCTTCCTCCTCCTCCTCCTCTACCTCCTCCTCCCTCTACCTCCTCCCTCTACCTCCTTCCTCCACCCTCCTCTTCCTCCCTCCTAATCCTCTTCCACCTCCCTTTCCTTCCTCCCCTCCTCATTCTCCCTCCTCCTCCCTCCTCCCTCCTACTTCTCCCTCTTCCTTCTCCCTCCGCCTCCTCCCTCCTCTCCCCTCCTCCTCCCTCCTTCCCCTCCTCCTCCCTCCTCCTCCCTTCTCCTCCTCCCTCCTTCTCCTCCTCCTCCTCTCCCCTCCTCCAATTCCTACCCTCTTCCGCTTCCCCTCCCCCTCCTCCCTCTCCCTCCTCTTCCTCCTCCATCCTCCTCCCTCTTCCTCCTCCTCGCCCTTCCTCCTCCTCCCTCTTCCTCCTCCTACCTCCTCCCTCCTCCTATCTCCTCCACCCTCCTCCCTTTTCCTCCCTCCTCCTCCCTCTACCTAATCCCTCCTCCTTCCTCCTCCTCCTTCCTCCACATCCCTCCTCCTCCTCTCCCCTCCTCCTCCTACCCTCCCCCTCTTCCCCTCCCCCTCCTCCCTCTCCCTCCTCTTCCTCCTCCTCCTTCTCCCTCCTTCTCCCTCTTCCTCCTCCCCCTCCTCCCTCTCCCTCCTCCTCCCTCCTCCATCGTC